>AP025057.1:21979644-22021196 GCA_036186865.1 Eustoma russellianum
TATGTTCTATTTGTGATTATGAATAATATTTTATATGTATTATGTACACATAAGTATACTATATATGTTAAATATGAATAATGGTATTTTGAATATCTTATATATTTATATATGTAGAGTATATAAATTGTTACAAGCATATATATATATATATGTATATATATTCGGCCATTAAGTAATTTTTGGCTTAATTGACTTTAATTTTATGAATAGTATATTTCAATAGTTAAGAAATAATATGTGATGAAATATAAGTAAATTTGAATGTATATAATATATTATAAGACAAATATATATAAATGTATATATAAATGATTTATTTTCGGCCCTTAGGCCTTTTATGAGAAAATAACCTTATTATGTAGTACACATATGTATATATGTATAATATATATGTTAAAATATGAAAATGAATAAATTTTGGATATTACATACTATATAGTAAAAGAATTTTATAAATGTATACATGGAATACATATTTCGCCATTAGGCCTTATATAATGAAAGGACTTTATTAAAATGTGTACTTATGAGTGTATATTATACGTGTTATATATGTTAAGGTATAAGATGAATAAGTGTTGGATATTATATAGAATATCATAAGATAATCAAGTATGTATATATATGTATGTGTGTACTTACATTCGGCCTTTAGGCCTTGTTAATTGTATTTTATATGTTAGATATGAATATGTGTAAGTTAAGATATAAGTTATGAAATCCTTAGATGATATGTTGACGGAAATAGGAAGTTTATGCCCTAAGTACTTAAGATATGATTTATGAAGTCTATGTGTGGACTTGATATTATGGAAGGAGGGTTATGGTAGTTCTTTAAGTTATGATAATTAGACTGTAAGTATGTAAGTGATGTTACTAGTGGTAGTATGGTAAGATACCCTTATTTGACTGAGTCTCACGTTGCATGAAAACAAGATTTGCAAAGTTATGTTGTCACATCTCATGTTTTGAAAAATCATATGCATGTGAATAATAAACGCGAGACGATTGATTTCATTGACACACGATATGTTATGTTATGTTATGTTCATGATTACGATCATGTTATGTTCGCAGTGTGACATTGAACCGGAGTGGTAGATGTCAGGGGCATATGATTACGTATGTGGCTGAGTGTAACACTGGGTCTGGGAGACGGGATCTCTGTCATAGCGCGTCACCGTTGGTACATGTACATATGTTATGATGTTTATGTCGTACATGTATTATATGGGATATCAATCGGTATGTCGTGTGTTATTATTCTTATGAAAAGTGCTATAGCCAATGATGAAAATGTTATGTCTTCATGTTATGAAAATGTCATATCATGTCAAGTTATGAAATGTCACGTTTATGAAAAGTCATGATTACGAAAAAGTCATGTTTATGAAAAGTCATTTTATGAAAAGTCATGTTTTATGCATCACGTCATGACCATGTTACCTTAGAGTTATGATTAAGAATTCTTTAAGTATATGACGACACTACAGTGGACAATGTAGTGTTAAGTGTGAAATTGTAGTACATGTAAGGTAGGCAAAGATGGTATAAGTATGGATTAGAAGTTAAGTATGGATGCAGTATGATGTTACGGATTAAGCAGAATGAGATGCTGTTATGTTATGTATGCTTTGAAATCTTCTTTATTTACCTGCTTCCAGTTTACAGCAGTTTATTGATATGATATGATACTGTACTTGTTAAAAAGGAGACGTGCTTATTATACTCAAAATGTATGGTATTATGATTTGTTACCCCGTCTCCCCATGTATGATCCACATGTCGTATTTGGTAAGACTACTTGCTGAGCGATTAAAAGTCGGTGGCTATCGCTCATACTTGCCTCATTTATAATTTTCCAGATAACAGGTATCAATATACAGGCTCGTTGAAGACATGCTATATAGACCATTGATAACGAAGAGCATACTGAGAGATTATTTCGAAGGCATTAAGTTTCGGATTATGATGTATGATATATTATTTCAGTATTCTGTATATGATGATTGTACAGTTTATGATGTAGTACAGTGCATGTCGATGAAGATTTGTTTATGTTATGTTGCTTCCGCTTATCGATTCATTATTCATGTCGACATGTACATGTATAGTATCGACGCTTTGTACTCTATGGAGTAGAGTACGGTGGATGCACTGAGCCGGAACCCTGGTTTCGAGCGGGGCGCTACAGTCCCGCCTTTAAATGATCCACCGTTGGGCAATCCAAGAATTGGCTTAACTGTTGTACTGTGAATGAAATATCCGGTCTGGTGATCATGAGATATATCAACTTGCCAATCAATTGTCTATAGTGTGTCACATCCTCCAGCAATTCAGAGTCATTGTGCACCAATTTAACATGACTTTCCATGGGAGAAATAGTTGGTTTAGATCCGAGAAAGTTCATTTCCTTCAACAACTCCATGGTATACTTCCTTTGATTAATATAAATTCCTTTCTGAGATCTAGCTACTTCAATCCCCAAGAAAAACTTCAATTCTCCCAAATACTTAATCCGGAATTTTTGGTGCAATGCATGCTTAATCTTCTGAATAGCATCCCTGTCTTCACTGGCAACAATCACATCATCCACATAAACTAACACTACCAGCAATGATCCTCCCTTCATCTTGGTGAATAGTGTGTAGTCATTACTTGACTGTACAAATCCTTGGCTCAACAAAAAAGCAGTCAGCTTTGCATTCCACTCCCTACTTGCCTGCTTCAGCCCATATAGGGACTTTTGTAACTTGCATACAAGGTTTGGTTGGTGCAGTTTTATTCCCTGTGGTGGTGACATATAGATCTCCTCATGAAGGTCTCCATGTAAAAACGCATTGTTCACATCCAGTTGATGGAGATGCCAACCAACCCTTGCCACAATGGCTAGAACCATCCTCACAGTAGCCATCTTTGCTACTGGTGAAAAAGTGTCTTGATAGTCTACACCGTACTGCTGCGTGTATTCCTTTGCCACCAATCTAGCTTTATATCTCTCAATAGAGCCATCAGTTTTATGTTTCACTTTATAAACCCATTTGCAGCCAATGAGTTTCTTTCCCTCAGGTAATGGCACCAAACACCATGTATTGTTCGCTTCAAGTGCTTCTAGTTCAGTTCTCATGGCTTCTTGCCACTCAGGAACTCTAGACGCTTCTGCGAAAGAGTTAGGCTCTGTATGTGCATCAACACTTAAAACATATGTTCCGTGTTTTGGTGCCAAGTGATCCATAGTGAAGTACTTGTCTAACGAATGAGGGGTGGAAATATGATTACAATGATACTGTTGTAGATATGGTGGTGGCTTTCTGATGCGCTTAGGATGATGGGATTCAACTGGCTCAGGGATGTGTATAGGAATGTCAATGGCTGTTATGGGAATTTGACTTTGTGAGGAAGGATGGTCTTGTGGGGTTGAATGAGTTGTTGATTCAGAATCAGACTCACATGATTGATGTTGGGTGGAGGACATTGGCAGAGTGCGTTGAGCTTGTTGTTCATGCAGCTGAACTGAATGCTCTTTTGAGAAGGACTTTTGCTGAGTTGAGGGTGAATGTGGTTGATCCGAATGTTGATCTGAATGTTGATATTGACCATGTAGAACATTGCCCCCCAGATGGATAACCAGATGATATAGCAGTGTCTACAGGAGTGATACAAGGGGTTTGTGAAAATGGGCGTGGACTGAGTTGATCATAAGTTGGCTCTTGGCTGAAAGGAAAGGTATGTTCAAGAAATTGAACATCCCTTGAGATGAAGATTTTTGACGATTTTAGATTGAGAATATAACCTTTGGTGGTATGAGAGATGCCTAAAAATCCACATCTTCTTGATCTGGCACTAAATTTGTCTTTGGACGGGGACGTATCAACAACATACACTAGACATCCAAGTACCTTAAGAGTTGAGTAGTCTGGGAATCTTTTGTAAAGGAGTTCATAAGGGGTGTGATGATGCAGTAATGGAGATGGTATAAGGTTTATAAGGTATGAGGCATGTTCTACGCAAAAACCCCATTATTTAATGGGCAAGTTGGCTTGGAATCTGAGAGCTCTGGCTATGGTTAAGAGGTGTTGATGTTTTCTTTCAACAATGCCATTCTGCTGTGGTGTATATACACATCTGGTCTGGTGTTGTATGCCTTTATCAGCATAGTATGAAGTCATTGTGAACTCAAGCCTGTTGTCAGTCCTAATGGTTTTAACAGAAGTATTGAAATGCACATACACAAAATTGCACAAACTTTGAATGATGGCTCTGACTTCAGATTTTGTTTTCAACAAATACACCCAGCAATATCTTGAATGGTCATCTACTATAGTAAGAAAGTATTTTTGTTGATACAAGGCAGGGTGCCTATATGGCCCCCAGATATCCATATGAATCAGATCAAAAGGAGAATGAGATATAGAGGAAGAAGCAGGAAATGGTAATCTTTTCTATTTAGCTAATAGACAGATGTTACATGTATCAGTATCATCTTGGACTGTGACTCAAGGATCAATTTTGTGTATGTCCTGTAATCTAGAATTAGCTGGATGGCCAAGCCTTGAATGCCACAATTTTGAGCTTGTGACAGAAGCCGTAGAGGTTTGAATAGCAAGGGCATGAAGATTTGGAACTTGAGATCCAAGGAGATGGTAAAGACCACGGGTGACTCTAGCTGAACCAATCGTCTTCCTGGTTACATGCTCCTGAATAACACACATATTGGAATGGAATGACACATCAATTTCACCAGACTCAGTCAACTTACTCAATGACATCAAGTTAAAAGCAAAAGATGGAACATGTAACACATTTTTCAGTATGAGGAGAGGACTGACTTTAACTGATCCAACATGTGTGACCAAGGCAGTATGTTTGTTTGGCAACTTTACTGACATGGAATTAACAGAATGATATGAATCAAAGATAGAAAGAGAACAACTGATATGGTCAGTGGCACCAGAATCCAGAATCCACATGTCTAAGGGCTCATGCAATACATTACCTTTCCCTTTATCAGAAGTGCCAGAATACTGAGCAGACATGACTGCATGCTGCCCCCACCAGTGTCCTTTTCCCCTTGATTTCTCCTCACCTTTTCCTTATGATCCTGCAACAAACTCATCAATTGCATATACTGTTCATGTGTAAACATGGGAATAGCCTGTGAGACTGAGTTAACTCCCTGCTCATTACCACTATCAATGGTCTGACCTCCATTGTATTCAACACCTTCATATCCCACAAACTCCTGCTCACCTATTGCATCAACATCAACACAGTTTGTTGACTTCTTGGCTTATAGCCAGGAGGGTAACCGTATTTTTTATAGCGTCTATCTACAGAGTGCCCAATCATATTGCAATGTGTACACACTGGTGCTCTAGAATTTCCTTGGACAGACCTTGAAAATTCCTTTTTGAAACCTCTAACCGCAGGTCTCTGCCATCCTTGGCCTGAGCCTGTAAATCCCCCAGGCCTAGGCAAGGAATTCCCAACTCTATTGACACCATTGATATTCATAACCATCGTAGGACTATTATTGATTTGGTTTTGTATCCCTGAGTAGTTTAATTTTCTCTCTAGTTTTACAGCCATTGCAAAAGTAGTCTTAAGATCGGGTAAAGGAACAGATAACATAACCTGTGACTTCACAGGTTTGAATTCCTCATTAAGTCCTTTAATGAACTTTATCACATAATCCTCTTGAACAAACTTGTTAATCTGATTAGATACATTGCAAGTACATCTATTACACACACAACTTGGAATGGATCTAAGCACCATTAATTCTTCCCACAAAACCTTCAATTTCGTATAATAATCAGTTACGGAGCACTCACCTTGCTTAATTGCATAAAACTGCTCCTGTAAATCTGACAGTCTAAACGCATCAGCGTTCCCATACCTGTGCTTTAGATCGTTCCATATGTCAATTGCATTATCGAACCACATAAAGCTTTGTCCTATGGAAAGTATCACTGAGTTCACAATCCATGAGGCCACCATGTTGTTAGCCTTACTCCAAGCTGCATACCTTCGATTTCCCTCATCTGGTTTAATCACAGCACCAGTCACAAATCCAGTCTTGTTTTTGGACTCCAACGCTCTTCTAAACGTCCTACTTCAGCCATGGTAATTATTTCCATCAAGTAGAGGCTGCACTAGAACGAGTGAGGGACTGTCACTCGGATGTATATACAAAGGATCTTCTACAGGATCCACACCCGTAGCATGAAAATTTGATGAGGAACTGGGGGAGTTTACATTCGAGGCCATGAATGAACCAAAATTCATCAATTACTACCACTGAATTGGCTCTGATACCATGTAAAAATTTCAAGTGCAAAACAATTCTGCAGCTGATACTGCAGTTTGTGAACGAAACTCAAAGAACACTCAAGGAACAATTCAAACTACGATTCGCAAATGAATCAAAGAAATACAATCGAGGAGAGGAACCCCAAAGTTCAAGGGAAGCCAGAGAGAAAATGAGCACTATATTGATGAAATCAAAAAGGTATGAAAAACTGTTGATTACATCGCACAATATATGCAGAAGAAGGAAGAAGGAATAACCGGTCCCTACGAAATTACAATTCTGTCACCACAGTTAATTCTCTTAGCCTTTTAACTAAAAGGGCAATTCTTTCATTTCCCCTTATTTAAACGATTTGTCGCCCAAGACTTGTCTTCTTCACGCACCTCTTGCACCATTGCAAACCAGCCCCCTGCACCATCTCCAGATTCTCTCAATACGCGCTTCCATAACCGTCTTCTTTATCACCAATCGTTGATTAAACCTTTCATTCTACGGCTGTCATTCAATTCCACCCGGATCACCGTCTACCTCACCATGATCCCCGTCATTCTCAACTGAGCTAGTCACCAACCTATCTTCAACAAAATCGGCTACGCAAGCTTTACAACCAATCCGGCCCGAATCCATGATTCACACAAAAAATAATCAATGTTGGACGTCTACGAAACATGCAGCTGAACAAGTGCATCTCATACAACGGGACACGGTAGCGCCATGTGATTTTCATGAGGATGCGACGGCTCCATCCAAGGCTCTGGTAATGGAGCACGAGCCCGGTCCTCAAACTGCAGATATGCATCCTGATATAACATAAGGGGCTGAACTCAATTTGAATGATTCATTATCAGAATTTCCTATTAATCCGGCTGTACTGGGAGAAGAATAGACTGTGTGCATCAACTTGCTGATAGATGCCGGATAGGGCTATCTCATGAGGACGTTGAACCACTAAATGATAATGTTCTTGTTGCTACTGTATCGGATACGGGGTTATCGTATGTTGCTCGTGCGCTTCGTTATGATGTATTCCTGCAGCCTACCCCTGCGACTGACGATGCACTACAAGAGGAAATTTGTACAAATTTTTTTACACTGTGACTGATGCATGGAAGACATAAATGAGATTGTCAGCTGATGATATTCAATGACGACTGCATGGGAGGGAGACTGATGAGGCAGCGGATCTTCGGCCTATTATTGATGCCATTAAAATTTCCCATCCTGGTACCACGCGTTAAAAGAGGCGCACACGTTCTGAACCCTCATATTATCAATGAATATTCTTATTTGGAATATGGTGAATTAAACATCATTAGCTAGACTTCGTCGCCTTGTTCGCTCTCACAATCTTCAGCTACTTACCATTATAGAACCAAAACAATCTGATGGACATGTGATTCGTGCTCAGCTTAAACTCCGATTTACTGCATCGCAAAACACTTGTCGCAATAAGATATCGCTCTTCTGGAATAATGATTCTCTCTGTCTTATGAATGCGTTACATGGTGAACAAACTGTGGGACAATAACACATGCAATAAACATTCTCAAAACAGAATTTGAGAGCTACTCAGATTCAGTACCCGTTTTTGAAAAATTCACAAGTCTCAGTACACAACTTCAAAATTTATAAAAATTTCCAGAAATCTATTTCAAGGTCTTGACCATACTCTATCTAAAAATGAGCTAAAAATAAAATCGTTTAACCCTTCAAACAAATAAAAAGATTCAAATGGTCAATCTGGATAGTATTGAACAGAAAGTTGACAAACTTTGAAAGACTACAACCTTTTGTATACTTATCCAAAAAGATTTATCTTTATATCAAAATACTCCTTAGGATGTCTAGTTTAAGTTTCCAAAACGTCCTGACCTGAAACTAGTCAGATTGCAGTCATAATGGAGCAGTTATCTTTGAATGAGTGAAAGACTAATTTCCTTTGCTCAAATGGGGTGATTCTTGCTGCAAATGAAAGATAACAGTCTGAAGTATAACTCCACAAAAAACCACGGATTTTGAAAATGTTTTGCTATTTTTGCAAGTCTTGTGAAGTTGGGTAAAAACAGCAATGAACAACGGGTAGAATGCAGAAAAGAAGCGAGACAAGAACGCCAAGAATTTATCCAGGTTCGGTCAATGTGACCTACTCGAGTCCCAAAGAACACCTTTCCTTGAATTTTACTATGAATGAAACAACAATACAACAAAAACCAAGCTTGATCCTTGGGTTATAACCAATCATGTTCAAGACTTGGATAATCACCCTTAAGCAACTTTGGTTGCAACAGCTCAAACACCTATTAATGTAGCCTTACAAACTTGCCTAATCAATCTTACAAAATATGAAACAAGAGGTGCAAAGTGTAGCTCTACAACAACTTTCAAAGGAACACCTTAGCTACACCAAGAATGATCAAGAAATAAGAGAATAGAAAGCAAGACTATGAACTTCAAGTTTGATATCAAGTGTTGTGTTCTTCTCTTCTTCACCTTGCCTCCTATTTATAGTGTGAAATAATTCTTGAAGATAAGAATGGGAGTCGGATCCCCAGACCGCCGCCCATCTCACCCTCCACGTGACCGCCCGCCACGTGGCAACAGAGGAGAGTGGTGAGGCTGGGTGGGGGTCACCCGCACCCAGTCTCATCCCTGCTGCTGCCACGTGGCAGGGGGTCCTTTGTTACCGGCCCAGCAGGGGGGTCAGGAGATTCCGTCCGATAAGAATGCCAATGTGTCATAGTCTTCATCATTAAAACTTAAGTGTTCACTTTATTGGTTGGCCACCTACACACCTTGTACACTTAGCAACTTCAAGAAGAATGATTGGTCCACTTTTGCACACATCTTGGCCGATTTTACACCTTGGAATTTGTCTTGAAAATCATGAAGATAATAAGAATGGATATGATGGTATATTACTCAAGAATCCCTCAACTTCTTGGCACAAAAATAGGAAATGCGAGGGCTGAAAAATTTTGACCAAATCAGCCCCATTTCGTCCTTTGTGATAATTGATTACAAACTTGGATTTCCAAGTTGGCAATTTTACCAACTAGCTTGTATTTGGTTGGTCTACTTGTACACAAGTAATAAAATGATTAAAACACCTTTGCCACCTGTATATACACGTTTTTGAGACATACATATATGTACATACTCCGATTTGTTAAAGAAAAATCAATAGATAAAAGTTGACAAGACTTTCTCAACATATAATTCAAAATTCCCACATTTTTCTCCTCCTAAGTTGTTGTGAATTTTTTTACCAATAACACCCTCAATTTCCCTGCAAAATGATGAATGAGAATATCCAATAATATAATCATAAAAGTCTTCAAGAAAAATAGAATGTGATTCCGAAAACCGTCACATATCCTACCAATGTTGATAATATCACCAAATAAAGAATAAGATAGACAATCATGATATAATCTTTAAAAAAACCATAAATGAGCTCCATAATAAAGATAATATTCAACTCAAGGGCTGTACTTGAATAAAATGACCAAAATGCCCTTGGGGGGTAAAATGACAAAAATACCTCTGGTGATAGAAAACTCCGAAAATAACCCCGGTGGTCAGAAATAAATATAATAAAACCTTCATAGTGATGAATAAGATATAAATGACTCCTTGTATGATTTTCTCCATGTCAAGTACCTTCAAAAACTCAAAATACCACTTTCGCTCTTTTTGGTAAGTTTTAGAAACTTCCAAGGCACATTACGACATAATAATATTAATCAAAAACAAATAATAAACTCACAATAATCATGTATGAAACATGTGAAAATGAAAACAATCCTTTTATCAGATTTTAGAAAAAATTTTATAGAAAGCCTAGACATCGATCGATCGATCGAAGTGCCTCTGCTTGAGCGATCGATGTCCCGTAGTGAGGTCCTGGTTTTGATTGTCTTACATCGATCAATCGATATGTCTCAGGTTCGAGACCGACGTCTCATAATAAGGTTTTGGTTTTTCTCTGTCCTACATAGATCGATTGATGTGAGGGATCGATGTACATCGATCGATTGAAGTGTATAAACCTAAGAGATGGATGTCATTTTTCTGACTTGTTTAATATATTTCAACTCCTTAAAATTCATAACGTCATATGTGACATTTTTGTAACATCCCTTGGTATTATTTAAGCATGTATCACTTAGAATTATAATATTGAAAATTATCCAAACATACTTCTCAACATTCTACCCCTTTTGGATGATTTTCAATATAACTCTACTGATTTTAATGTCATAACTTTTTACCAATTGTTTTATCACATATTTACCAATTCTATACCAACTGTTTTGAAAAAACTCACCAATTCTGTACAAATTATTTTCAAATTCTTTTTAGATACACGTTTTTAACATATGTGCTCCCCCTCAACTTATACTCTCCCACTTAACCTATGCTCTGAGCCAATTGAACTTATCAATCTTAAAATCATGACTTAAAATCTAAAATCATGTTCTTATATATCTCCTCCTTTATTTTGCAAATCATACAAAAAATAGAATTATGCTATAGTATTATAAGTCAACATACCTAACTTGGCTCTTAAGGTTTCAAAAGTGGCTTAACTAAGTGGTTTGGTAAAGATATCAGCTACTTGATCGTTAGTTCTTACATGGTCTATGGTTATATCTATATTTTGAACATGGTCTCATAGGAAATGGTACCAAACTTCTATGTGTTTGGCCTTAGAATGAAGTATTGGATTTCGAGAAATATTGATCGCACTTGTGCTATCACAGAAAATTGGAACCTTATTCATTATAATGCCTTAAATCAATAAGTTGCTGTTTTAGCCAAAGTATTTGAGTGGTGCATAATCTTAATGCTATGTACTTAGCTTCGATGGTAGAGAGGCTACACTTGCTTGTTTCTTAGAGAACCATGATATCAGGTTGGTTCCTATGAATTGACAAGTTCCGCTAGTGGATTTTCTATCTATCTTACAACCACCATAATCAGCGTAACTAAATGCATACAATTCCAACTTAGAGTTTCTATCGTACCAAAGTCCTAAATGATGTGCACGTTTAATATATCTAAATATCTTTCTCACTGAATTATAATGGGACAACTTAGGACAAGATTGAAACCTAGCACACATACGCACACTAAACATTATATCTGGTCTAGATGCAGACAAATATAACAATGATCTAATCATAGATCTATATAGTGTGTCATCATATTGTTTTCTATTTTCATCCTTGTCTAATTTGATACTAACACTCATGGGGTTAGGCGTTGGTTTCAACTCTTCAGTTCAAAACTTCTTAATCATATCATTGATATACTTAAGTTGGCAAATATAGATTCCCTAAAGAGTTTGTTTGATTGCAAACCTAAGAAGTAGTTCAATTCTCCTATAATTGACATTTCAAATTCTGACTTCATACACTCTTTGAAGTCCTTTACTAGGGTAGGGTCGGTTGAACCGAAGATTATAGCATCTACATAGATTTGAACTATTAATAAGTCATTATCTTTTCTTTTTAGAAATAGTGTGTTGTCTATGGTCCCCCTTTAATAATTATTTGCAATAAAAATTTGCAAATCCATCATACCAAGTTCTTGGAGTTTGTTTTGAACCATATAAATCTTTCTTAAGTTTGTACACATGGTTAGGGCATTTTCGATCCTCAAATCCAGGGGGTTGTTTCACAAAAACCTCTTCCTGGATGTATTCATTTAAGAAATCTCTCTTAACATACATTTGGAAGAATCTAATGTTACTTAGACTTGCAATAGCAAGTAATAATCTAATTGCTTCTAGTCGTGCAACGGGTGCTAAAGGTTCCTCATAATCAATTCTTTTCTGTTGATATAACCTTGTGCGACTAACCTAGCATTATTTTTTGTGATGCTTCCTTGTTCATCCATTTTATTCCTAAATGCGATTTTGTCCCTATAATGGATTATTTTCAGGTTTAGGAACTAAATCCCACAGCTTTCATTTGCAACAAGAATCACTTGATTGGAGCAAGGGAAAGTTAGTCTTTCAGGCTTTGCAAGATAACTGCTCCAATCTGGCTGCAATCTGACAAGTTTTGAGAAAACTTAAATTCTGTATTTATCAAAAATTTCTAAGGTCAGGGCCTTTTGGAAACATCATCTATACATCCTAAGGAGTGTTTTGATATAAAGTTCAACCATTTTGGTTCAGTATTCAAAGAGAAACATGTTTTTCAAGATCAGCAACATTCTGTCCAATTCTGTCTAGATTGACCATCTGAATCTTTTTATTTGTTTGAAGGATCAAACGATCTTATTTTTGTCTGAGTTTTGGACAAAGTCTTGTAAACACATGGAAGTTAAATTATGGCAAGTTTCATAATTTTTGGAGTTGTATACAGTTATCGTTGAATTTTTCAAAAACGGGTTCTAAATCTGAGGTGGTCTCAGATTCTGTTTTCAAAGGGGATTTTTACAAAGGGTTGTAGTGTAATTTCCGCTAACCACTATTCACCCCCCTTTATTGGTGTTTATTGCAGGTGCATGGTCCAACAATTGGTATCAGAGCGAGGCCAACACCACTCAAAAGAAGCAAGACTCAACACCATACCAACAATACAAGGCCAAGAAACAACAAGTCATTATATACTGCTTGTCTCAAATACAAGGTATAAACAATGGCTATTGTTTCTCACAAATGTGAGTTGGAAGGTATGTCTACACAACGCCCTCCTCTTTTTGATGGCAATAATTTTGTTCATTAGAAACTACGAATGAGGCTATTCTTAATGGCTATAGACATCGATTTATGGTCTATAGTTGAAGATGAGCCGTACATTCTAATGAAAGTTGTTCAAGTTAGTGGAGTCACACAAGAGGTTGAAAAATATAAAAGTGAATGGTCATCGGAAGATAAAAAGAAAATGTCCATGAATGATAAAGCTATGCAATTACTTGTGAATGGACTTACAACTTCTGAAGCAGGATATGTGTCAAATTGCACAAGTGCACATGATATGTGGAAATCACTTGTATTAAAGCATGAAGGTACTAGTGGTGTAAAAGAGTCTAAAAAAACATGATTATGACTGAATTAGAGTCTTTCAAAATGTTGCCGAACGAATCCATAACATCTATAGATTTGAGGAATACTAATATTTTCAATGCCCTTGAAGCTTTAGGAAAATCATTCACGAACAATGAAAAGTTTCAAAAAGGTGCTGCGAAGCCTTCCTGATGAATGGGATCCAAAGGTCAGGGCGATTGAAAAGACAAAATCAATCACAAAAAAGGACGAATTGATAGGCTCAATAAGAGTATATGAGGTAAAACTAAACCAACGGAAGTCCGAGTCATCTAAATCATCAAGTACGTCAATAGCTTTCAAAACAACTGAAACACATACAAATAATGATGATAGTAATAGTGATACTGAATTAGATGATAACTTGATATTAATAGCAAGAAAACTTAGAAAGTTTTTCAAACGTCCTAATAGGAATAGACAATGTTCTTCTTCTTCTTCTCAACCTAAGAAAAATAACACTAACAAATGGTATAATAAAGAGTTAAAGTGTTATGAATGCGGTCAAAAAGGACATATTTCATATGATTGTCCCACAAAGAAAATTAATAATGATAACAACAATAATAAATAAGCCAAGGATAAGGAGGCACAAATGACAAAGACAAAAGAGTCTAAGGCAAGGAAAGGGAAACGAGCAATGAAGGTGAGAACATAGAGCGACTCATCCGACTCAGAATCCGAAACTGAGGAAGCTCAAGTATGCTTCGTATCCAACGAGGTAAGTACTTCTTCTGATAGTGATTCTGAAAGTGACATGACATTTGATGAAATGCATGAAGAATTTTTAAAAACGCATGCTCACTATAAGTGGATCTCTAAAGAAAAGAAGAAATTAATTGAAGAAAATGACAAGTTGAAGACGTCTAACTTGGAATTTTCTGATCAATTAGAATCTTTTAAACAAGAGTCTACCAATACTCTTGATTCTTCAGAGAATAAAATTGAATCACTTAGGAAAAATGAACAAAAGTTGAAAACGGAAAATAGTATGTCACAATCTAAGTTAGAAAGTTGTGACAAATGAGATAATGCAACTTAAGTCTTCTAAACTTAACGTAGAAAAAATGTTAGAACAATTTAAATCGGGTGCTAATATGTTAGATACATTAATATCATCACAAAAGTACGGAAATGATAAAACCGGATTAGGATACAAAGAAGAAAATGTAAAAGTAGATAAAAAGACTAAGTTTGTCTCATCTAGCACAAAGTTGCCATATAATACAACAAAATCAAATTTGTCTGCTACATCTTCTTCTACACCTTCTACTTATATCAAGGCAAAAATACAACACACACCCACAAATATACACATGCATAAACATACAGGCCAAATTTTGCATCTAAATAACCTAGAAATTATGCCTACATATATACGAATACAACAAGAAAGAATAAAATGCATCCAACTTATTATGAACCTAAGTATAGAAAACACTCATATAAGTCTTATAGAAATGCCTATGAACACACTTATATAGCGCCATTCAAGAAACAAAATCGCATGCCTTATACACATTATAAAAATCGGCCATCATATAATGATTATCAACCATGGCACAACATGTACAACAATGCATCTTCACGTATGTGGAATGATCATCTATATACTAATTCTTCTTATTTTACAAATTATAACAATGCTAAAAATGTGTCTAGAAGGTATGTTCAAGTTTGGATACCTAAGGGATATCTAAACAAGAATAGTGCCCCTAAAATTCAAGGACCCAAATAAAGGACACCTAAAACTTTGTCTCAATTGTAGGACAAACGCAAGGAATGCAAGAAGGAGGAAAAGTCAAAGAATCTAAAAACCAAATGGTTTTTAGATAGTGGATGTTCGAGGCATATGACAGGAAACCCCAAACTATTCACTGAACTTGAACATATTGATGGTGGAAAGGTGACATTCGGTGACAACAACAAAGGAAAAGTTGTTGGAAAAGGAACAATTGGGGACCCTAACACATTTCAAATTCGAAATGTGTTGTTAGTAAGCAATCTCTCTTATAATTTACTTAGTATTTCTCAACTTATAGATTGCTATTATAATGTCTCTTTTCTTCCCACTTCATGTGATATAATAAATGAAAAAGGAGAAATAGTTTTAAAAGGAAATAGGGATGGTAACATTTATACTCTTACCTTAGATAATATATTAGATGCTAAGGTTAAGTGTTTGATATCACATGACTTAGATGTGAATTTATGGCATAGCAGATTAGGCCATATAGGAATTTCAACCATTAGGAAATTATCTAAAAAGAATTTAATTAGAGGTACGCCAAGTTAGACTTAGATAATTTTCAAATGTGTGAAACATGCATTAAAGGAAAACACATTAAAGAAACATTAAAACCGAAACTTGAAGTGAGTACTAGTTATGTACTAGAATTGCTTCACTTAGACTTATTTGGTCCAAGTAGGACAAGAAGTCTAGGTGGACACTACTATGTGTGTGTCATAGTAGATGATTACTCACGCTATACATGGACATTGTTCTTAACACACAAAGACGATGCTCCATTGGCAATCGAAACTCTTATCAAGCAACTTAAAAATATATACGAAGAAAATGTCAAAAGAATTAGAAGTGATAGAGGTGGACAATTTAAAAACAAAGATGTAATCAAATTTTGTGAATTACATGGAATAAAACATGAATTCTCACCACCAAGAACACCACAACTCAATGGAGTTGATGAACATAAAAATAGAATAATTCAAGAAGTTGCTAGGACAATGCTTTGTGAAAATAAATTACCTAAATATTTATGGGCTGAAGCTGTTAGTTGTGCATGCTATATTATAAATAGGCTTACTATTAGAAAGAAATTAAATAAAACGCCTTATGAATTGCTAAACAATAGACAACCTAAGATAGATTATCTTAAAGTATTTGGATGTAAATGTTTTGTGCTGAACACTAAGGATAATCTAGATAAATTTGAACAAAAGTCTATTGAATACATATTTGTTGGGTATTCACCTAACTCAAGAGCATATAGGTGTTATAATCCTGCGTCTAAAAAGATAATTGAATCCATACATGTAACATTCAATGAAAATGCATGCTTTAAAGTTAGTGATAAAACTCAACATAAACCTGAGAATAATGTTGAAAATACATTTGATGATGATGCATTACTTGAGCTTGTACTTGATCATCTAGAACCAACTCCCCCTGAACAAGACATGCATGAAACTTTAGATGAAATAAATAAAGATATTTTGCAATTGGAAGATAATACAACTAATGATCCAATTACGTATGATAATGTTCACACTAATGAAACATTTGAACAAGATGAGGGTGAACCTAGTCGATCTAGGAATTGGTGGCATCCTAAAGAATTAATCATTGGGGATCCAAGTGTTGGGGTAGAACACGTAGAAATATAAGTCAACTTGAAGGACATAGCTTAATCTCACAATTAGAACCTAAGAATGTAAAGGAAGCCTTAGGTGATATATCTTGGATAGATGTTATGCATGAGGAATTAAATCCATTCACAAGGAACAACGTATGGGACTTAGTACCTAAACCTGAACACAAGTCTATCACAGGAACTAAATGGGTCTTTCGGAATAAAATGGACGAACAAGGAAATATTACGAGGAATAAGGCTAGGCTAGTCGCACAAGGTTATAATCAACAAGAAGGAATAGATTATGAAGAAACCTTTGCACCCGTTGCACGACTAGAAGCAATTAGATTGTTACTTTCTATTGCAAGTCTAAGTAATATTAAACTCTTCCAAATGGATGTCTAGAGGGCATTCTTGAATAGATACATCCAAGAAGAGGTGTTTGTGAAACAACCCCCTGGATTCGAAGATCCCAAGAATCCTAACCATGTTTATAAGCTTAAGAAAACTTCATATGGTTTAAAACAAGCTCCAAGAGCTTGGTATGATAGATTTGCAAACTTTCTCATTGCAAATAATTATCAAAGGGGAACCATAGACAACACATTATTCCTAAGAAGAAAAGATAATGACTTATTAATAGTTCAAATCTATGTAGATGATATTATATTTGGTTCAACTAATACTACCTTAGTAAAAGACTTCGAAGAATGTATGAAGTCAGAATTTGAAATGTCAATGGTAGGAGAGTTGAATTACTTTTTAGGACTTCAAATCAAACAAACCCCTCAAGGAATTCACATTAGCCAACTTAAGTATGTCAATGATATGATTAAGAAGTTTGGCTTTGAAGAGTTGAAACCAACAACTACTCCCATGAGTGTTAGCACCAAACTAGATAAGGATGAAAATGGTAAACCTTTTGATGACACACTTTATAGGTCTATGATTGGCTCACTGTTATACTTAACTGCATCAAGACCTGATATCATGTTTAGTGTGTGCATGTGTGCTAGGTTTCAATCTTGTCCTAAGGTATCATATTACAATGCAGTGAAAAAGATCTTTAGATATCTTAAACACACACCTCACTTAGGACTTTGGTATAATAGAAACGCCAAGTTGGAATTGCACGCATATAGTGATGCTGATTATGGTGGTTGCAAATTAGATAGAAAATCCACTAGCGGTACTTGTCAATTCATAGGAACCAACTTGATCTCTTGGTTTTGTAAAATGCAAGCTAGTGTAGCTCTTTCTACCACTGAAGCCGAGTATATAGCCTTGAGTTTGTGTACTACCCAAATACTTTGGATTAAACAACAACTTAGTGATTTTGGCATTAAAATGACAAAGATTCCAACTTTCTGTGATAGCACAAGTGCAATCAGTCTTTCTCGGAATCCGGTGCTTCATTCTAAGGCCAAACACATTGAGGTGATATACCACTTCCTTCGAGATCATGTTCAAAATGAGGATATAGTTATAAACCATGTAAGAACTGATCACCAAATAGCTGATATCTTTATCAAACCCCTTAATCAAGCCACTTTTGAAAACTTACGAGCCAAGTTAGGCATGATGACTTATGATACCATTGCATAGTTCTATCTTTTGCATGATTTGCAAAATAAAGGGGGAGATAGAATAAGAACATGATTTTAGTTGGTAAGTCATAATACGATAAGTTTTAATTGGTATAAGTTGAGCATAGGTTAAGGGAGAGAGTACAAATTGAGGGGGAGCATATGAATACATGAAAGTTAAAAATTTGAAAACAATGTGAAAACATTTGGTAATTAGTTGGAAATTAGTTTCTCAAACAATTCGTATAAGGTTGGTGAAACAATTGATAAATTTATGATAAACAATTGGTTATAAGTTGTGACATTAAAATCATGTTAGGTGTTATTTTGAAAATCATCCAAAAGGGAGAGAATGTTGAGAAATATGTTTGGATAATTTTCAAAGTCATGATTTTAATTGGTAAATACATAAAAATATCATACATGATGTTACATGTGTTTAAAAGTTGAAAAAGTTGACATCGATCTCTCAGGTTGTTGCACATCGATCGATCTATGTACATAGATCTCTCACATCGAGCGATCCATGTAAGGAGTGAAAGTTTAAAACCTTACGGTAAGACATCGATCTCTAAACCTGAGACACATCGATCGATCGATGTACATCGAACCCTCACTTCGATCGATCGATGTAGGTCAGAGACAAAACCTGAACCTTTCAGTGAGATATCGATCTCTGAAGTTGAGGTACTTCGATCGATCGATGTCTAGGGTTTTTAGAAATAATTTTCTAAAATGTGTTAAAATGATTGTTTTCATTTGTATATGATTTATACATGTTTATTATGTGGTTATCATGTGTTTTTGGTGATTATAATTGAATTGTGACTAACATGCCTTGTAAGTTTCTACAACTTACCAAAAAGGGCAAAATTGGTATTTTTAGTTTTGTAGGAACATCTCATGGTGAAAATAATTCAAGGATGTATTCTTATACTATTTATCATGACAAAGGTGATATCATAATTATTTTTGACCATCCGGGTCATTTCTGGAGTTTTCATATACAAGGGGTATTTTGGTCATTTCACCCCCGAGGGTATTTTTGGTATTTTCACTCAAGGAATCTCTTGAGCATATTATTATCTTCATTCTGGAGCCGATTTATTATTAATTTGAAGATGATATGGTGATTCTTTATTTTATTCTCTCACATGATGATATTATTGACTGTAGCGGGATATGTGACGATTTGAGATGTTGCATTCTATTTTTTCTTGAAGACCCTCTTATATGTGTTATAAGAGCATGTTTATCATCATTATTCATAGATATTAAAGGTGCCAAAGGTGTGGAAATGTTCATGACATATAAGAAGAAATATTGGGAATTTCGGTGTTACACGTTGACATAATCTTGTCAACTATTATCTATTAATTTCTTCTTCAAAAATATGAGTTGCTACATATATATATATATATATATATATATATATATGTTGAAAAACATGCATATGCAGTTGGATATGATGTGTAATTCATTTTATGGCTTGGTGACAAGTGGACAAATCAAAAAGGAGCTAGTTGGCAAAAATGCCAACTTGGAAATATTCAAATGTAGCCAAACGGCTACTTGGTATTCATGACTAATTTCAGCAGATATTTGAAGTCAAATGAAGACTTCACATGTCCTATTATTGTGCTTGAAGTTTAGGATATTTTGGTGGTATTATCCTCCCTTATTATTTATATTCTGATAAAGATTATTTTGGCAAAAATTGCCTAGTAGCCAACAGCAACTAAGAGGGTGAGAAGCTGAATTTTGAGTTTGAAGTTGTCAACACTTACATGTCCTATGTTTATGCCAAGAAGTTGAGGGAATTATCTCTATTTTTCTAAGGATAAATCAAGCAAATTCCAAGTCATTTTTTAAGCTTATATTTTCGGCCAAGATGATTATCCAAGGTGAACCAATTATGTTGTCTTATTTTGCCAAGTGCACAAAGCCATCCAATGATGTAAAAACACATTGGACTTGATGATAAAGATGGTGACACATGTGCATTCTTATTTTCAAGGCTCAATTCACACTATAAATAGAAGCAATGGTGAAGAAGATGAAACACACTTGAAGCTCACAAGCATTTGTTGAATTGTCTAGCTATCATCTTCTTCTAGTTATTTTTCTTGTTCCATTCTTTGTGGAAATGGTGTTCTTGTCGTTTTTGTTGAGCTACAAGCCTCTTGAGCTTCATTTGTAATATTGATTAGCCATTTCTATAAGGCTATATCAATAGGTGCTAAAGGTGTTGCAACTAAGTGTTGCTTAGAAGGTGATTATCCAAGTCTTGAATAGGGTTGGTGTATAACCCGAGGATCAAGCTTGGTTCTTGTTGTAAGGTGATTCATTTCATAGTGAAATCCAAGGAAAGGTGTTCCTTGGGACTAGAGTAGGTCACATTGACCGAACCAGGATAAATCCTTGGTGTCCTTGTCTTGTTTTTTCATTTCTGTTTTCTGCCCGTTTTTACTGCAGTTTTCACATAATTCTCACAATTTGAAAAAATAGCTAAACACTTTCACAATTTGTGATTTTTGGTGGAGTTATACTTCAGACTGTTAGCTTTCATTTTCAACAAGAATCACTTGACTTGAGAAAGGGAAAGTTAGTCTTTTAGTTTTTGCAAGATAACTGCTCTAATCTGGCTGCAATCTGACCAGTTTTGAGAAAACTTAAATTCTGTATTTATCAAGAATTGTGTAAGATCAGGGACTTTTAGAAACATCATCTACACATCCTAAGGAGTTTTTTGATATAAAGATCAACCATTTTGGTTGAGTATTCAAAGAGAAAAATGTTTTTCAAAATCAGCAACATTCTGTCCAATTCTGTCCAGATTGACCATCTGAATCTTTTTATTTGTTTGAAGGGTAAAACGATGTTATTTTTATCTGATTTTTTGATAGAGACTTGCAAACACATTGAAGTTCGATTCTGGAAAGTTTCATAAGTTTTGTAATTGTATACATTTATTTTGAAATTTTCAAAAACGGGTTCTGAATCTGAGGTGGTCTCAGATTCTATTTTCAAAGGGGAGTTTAATAAAGGGTTGTAGTGTAATTTCCGCTAACCACTATTCATTCCCCCCTCTAGTGGTGTTTATTGCAGGTGCACAGTCCAACAACAGTCCTCTTTTAATCTTTTTCTATCCAACACCACCTTCTTAATTGGTATTCTCTACATAAAATTCATATTTCAACACTTAAGTAATCACAACACTTAATTCCTAACTCCTTTAACTTGTCACCTACAAGTATCTAACTTATATCATACTTTATTCATGATTACACATAATACATGAAAGTGTCCCTAGCATGAAGCTTAAGTAGTTTTTCTTTTTAAATGGCCTTAAGGCCGAATATATACACATGTGATAAATATATATCTTTTATAGTGATACACTTAATAACAGTGTATATATATGTATAACTATACTCATATTATATTTTTTAACATGTCACTATTCATTTTGTGGTATTAAATCTATATGGCCGAAAGTTTGGCCACTATTATGCATATTCATTCTTATTTTTCTTTCTTCCATATATACATGTTATGTGTTGTTCATTTCTATATTCAACATATACATATTGTCTTCCTTCCCTTTTACTTAATTCCACAATTATAACCTTAAGCAAACACATGAACATAAACATAATGGAAATCATAAAAAGTTCACTTTTTGAGCCATAATTATCATCTAAATACACATCTTGAAGATGGAAATGATGAAGCTCAAGTGGAGTACCCAAATAGGCCACTTGGCCATGTATATGTGGGTGTACATATGAAGATGATGATCGTCAAACAACCATTGAGACCATGTATGTAAGTCATGCTTATGATGCATACATAAACACGTTAAAGACATGATATTGAAACATATGAACACTAAGAATACATAGAAATACAAACTTGATGATCATCATAAAACAAAGCATCATCAAATCAACTAAAGTTGTATTCTTTGTACACTTTTCTTAAGATTTTTCATTTCATATCATTTGTTCAAAATTTATATATATATATATACACACACATACCCGTGTGTATGGTATATCTATATATATAAATTTATAACACTTACAATCATAGATCTTTCGTATTCTTATGATAAAAACTTGAACATACTACATGATGATCCCATTTTGATATGAACATAGGTATTTAATCTTGAAATCCATGAAGGATCTAGGAAGAGTACTTACCTTGGTTCACTTTCTTACACTAAGTGATGATCCTCACTTGAATTTGAAGAAAACACTTCTTCTCCTTTTCCTTGGGTATATGGTTTTGGAGTACTAAAAAGAGGGTTAGTGAGCAACTTATGAAACTAATTAGATTGAAGAATTAAACTTAAACTTCATAAAGTTCTTACCTTGATTTCCTTTGATTCTAGATTCTACAATCTTCTTTGATTCTCTCTTGATTGATAGAGTGTTTATGTAGCTTGTTTTCGATGGTGTTGATGTAAAAAAGGAGAAGATTTTATGTAGCTTGTTTTCGATGGTGTTGATGTAAAAAAAGGAGAGGAAAATCTTCTCCTTGTTTGAAGAGGGAAATTCGGCCAATAGGGAGAAGGAAGGGAGGGTTGTAGTTTTCTTGGAATTTCTTGGAGAGAAGATGGAATAGTGGATTGGAGATGTAATTATGTGAGGGGTTGAAGAAGAAATAAATTTTCTACTTTTCCTAAGGGGTGGGCGGCCATGCTTAGTGAGGGAATGGGGTGAAAGACAACTTTTGACCAGTATGGGCTGGAGAGATGGGGTTTTAGAATAAGATTCTTAAGCATGCATTATTTTGTGTAAATTTTACTAAATAGTAAGGCAAGTTGTCTTGCATTTCCTTTTTTCTTTTTATTTTCTTTTATTTCATGTGTATATATTTGTTTTCCTTTTATTTAATGTAGTATAAAATTGTTGTGTCATGGATTTCTTTTTGATTTAATTTATCCTAATACTTTCAGTTGTTACTAACCAATTTAATTTGAGTTTGATTGTATAGATTCAAACGTTTGTTATATATTTGATAATGTATTGATATACAAGAATAGTTTTATGAATCGTACACCTACGAAATTATGTTTATGGTATTGGAAGTCGTTACGACATAACGAAATTTTTCAGGTTGTAACATTCTCCCCCCTTATCGAAAGTTTCGTCTTTGAAACTTACGTACCTCATACGAAAAGTTGTGGATATTGCTTCTGCATTTGCTGCTCCGGCTCCCAAGTTGCTTCTCGCTCAGTATGATTGCTCCACTATACTTTCACAAATGCAATTGTCTGTCTCCTCAATACCTGCTCTTTACTGTCCACAATCCGTGTGGGAACTTCGTCATACATAACGTCATCTTTAATTGTCACTAGCTCCTGCTCCAGTATATGATTCAGATCGTGTACATATTACCGCAACTGACATACGTGAAACACATTATGTACCTGGGACAATATAGGAGGTAGGGCCAACCGATACGCAACAGCTCCAACTTTCTTTAGTATCTCATAAGGGCCAATAAATCGAGGGCTCAGTTTCTCCTTAATCCCAAATCTCATCACGCCCTTGGTCGGTGAAACCCGCAAATATACTTTCTCGCCCACTTCAAACTCAATCGGTTGTCTTTTTGTATCCGCCCAGCTTTTGCTATGGTCTTGAGCAGCCTTCAATCTATCACGTATCACTTTGATCTTTTCCAACGTCTGTCCTACTAGTTCCGGGCCCATAATAGCTCTCTCGCCAACCTCATCCCAGTACAATGGAGATCGACACTTCCTTCCATACAATGCTCTAATGGTGCCATACCAATAGAACTGTGATAGCTGTTATTGTACGAGAACTCAATCAACTTCACTGATTTGTCCCGGCTATCCTTCAAATCCAAAGTGCAAGCGCGTAGCATACCTTCCAAAATATGTATGGTACGTTCTGACTGTCCATCGGTTTGCGGGTGAAATGCTGTACTCATCCGGAGCTCGGTACCCATGGCATTTTGATAAGCTCTCCATAATCACAAAGTAAAACGTGGATCTCTATCGCACACAATGCTGACAGGTGTTCCATGCAAGCTGACTATCTCATTCATATACATACTCACTAGTTTTTCTATAGACGTCTGGATCGACATGGATAAGAAATGTGCCGATTTAGTGAGTCGATCCACGATTACCCAAATTGTATCATAACCGCTGCGAGTCTTAGGGAGTCCAGTAACAAAGTCCATCGTAATATGCTCTCATTTCCACTCCGGAATCTCTAATAGCTCTAACACTCCTGCCGGCCTCTGATGTTCTGCTTTAACTTGTTGACAAGTATGACATCTCTCCACAAACTCCACAATCTAACGCTTCATGTCGTTCCACCAGTAGTTTCTTTTAAGATCCTAATACAGTTTGGTGACTCCCGGATGTATAGATAACCACGAGTTGTGAGCTTCAGTCATGATCTCTCTCTTAATTTCATCAATGTTTGGCACACACAACCTCTCATTGAATCAAAGACTGCCATCATTATGCAACTGGAAATCCTTCACCGGTTGTTCTTTAAACTGCTTGACAATGTTCATCAACTCAGAATCATTCTTTTGCGACTCTTTAATTCTATCAATTAAGGTAAGAGTGATCATTAATTTAGCCAGAATATTTGCAGTCGAGTCAACCATATCCAATCCAAACCCGCCTATCTCTCTCTCCAGGGGCGTCTGTCGAGTATGGCTGGACTTTCTACTCAATGCATCGGCCACCTTATTCGCCTTACCCGGATGATAATGGATGGCGAGGTCATAATCCTTCATCAACTCTAACCATCTTCGTTGCCTCATGTTTAGCTCCTTCTGGGTGAAGAGATACTTCAAACTCTTGTGATCTGTGTAAATTTCGCATCTCTCGCCGTATAAATAATGCCTCCATATCTTAAGCGCAAATACAATGGCTGCTAGTTCCAAGTCATGGGTTGGGTAGTTCTGTTCGTAGGGTTTCAACTATCTTGATGCATATGCAATTACTTGTTCTTTTTGCATCAACACACAACCCAATCCATTCTTCGAAGCATCACTATATACCACGAATCCTTCTTCGGAGATTGGTTGTGCTAATACTGGCGCCGATGTCAATTTCTTCTTAAGTTCGGTGAAGCTCTGTTCGTAGTCAGAAGTCCAATCATATCGCGTCTTTTTCTGCGTCAATCGAGTCAGTGGAACTTCAATCCGTGAGAATCCTTCAACAAACTTCCGATAATAACCTACAAGTCCCAAGAAACTCCTGACCTCAGTCACATTTTTCGGTCTCGGCCATTCTGTAACAGCCTCAATCTTCTTCGGGTCTACTGAGATACCATCCTTAGACACAACATGACCCATAAATGCAACACTGTGGAGCCAAAACTCGTACTTGTTGAACTTAGCATATAATTGCTTCTCTCTCAATATATTCAATGTTACTCTCAGATGTTCTGCATGGGTTTCCTCGTCCGGTGAATATATCAAAATATCATCAATATATACAACCACGAACTTATCCAGCTGATCCTGAAATACTGCGTTCATTAGGTCCATAAATGCTACGGGAGGTTGGTCAATGCAAACGACATTACTAAGAACTCATAATGTCCATATCTTGTACGAAAAGCAGTCTTAGCAGTATCCTCTGACATGATCTTTAACTGATGATAACCAGAGCGGAGATCAATCTTGCTGAACACCTTAGCACCCTAAACGAAAAGTTATATTGATATTTATAACACATTTATAGATTTATTATTTAAGTGTTTAAGTGACTTACTCTCAACTGATCGAACAAATCATCGATCCTGGGCAGCGGATATCGATTTTTGATAGTGATCTTATTTTGTTTTCGGTAATCGATGCAGAGTCTCATGCTGCCATATTTCTTCTTAACGAACAACACTAGGGCTCCCCAAGGTGATGCACTAGGCCGTACGAATTTCTTATCTATCAATTCCTTCAACTCTGCTGGGGCCATTCTATACGGTACCTTTGAGATCGGTTCAGCTCCTGGAACGACGTTAATCTCAAACTCAATCTCTCTATCCGGAGGTAAACCTAGCAAATCATCTAGAAAGACATCCGTGAACTCTTTGACTATCGGAATGCTGTCGATTGACGGTGTCTCTGAACCCTCACTGAGAGCATATATGAGAAATCCTTCGCCACCCTTCTTCAGCGCTCAAAATGCCTGTGTCGCTGTCAGATAGATGTTTTGTGTTATCTTCTTCAACTTAGAATTTCCTTGGTAGATCATTTCCTCTCGCGTCGGTTCCTTAATCATCACATGCTTACCATGACAGTCGATGTAAGAATGGTGTTTGAAGAATCAGTCTATGCCTAGATTAATGTCGAAATCCCAAATCTGTATAGGCGTGTATATATATTAATTAGGGGAGGAGGAGAAAACTTTTCTTCCTTAGCCTTGTTGCCTTTGTGCTTTTTCCAAATGTGGCTTCCTTTAATGAATTACTTAGTTTAATAAACTAAGTGCTTCACTTAATGAACTAGTTTAGTTCATTAATGGTGGCACCTGAAAATAGTATAAACACAACAAATGTTTGCCATATAATGTAAGCTTTAACGCTTCATGGCTCGTTAGTCCGGCAACATTATATATAAGCTTAATAAGACAAGTAATAGCAAAGTATCATGCATACATGTACACGTTTGTATATATATCATGCATTTAAGTCACTTATTTTGAAATCACTCAAACCCCCTTTTCTCTACAATCTCCCCCTTTTGATGATTTTCAAAATAACTTATGCACATGATTTAAATGCTATCTCTCCCCCTTGAAACATGCACAAATTTGAAATTTGAATTTCAAATTTCAAATCTTGCTCCCCCTTGATTTGTGCAATTAGTATCAATTAGTCTCTCTCTCCCCCTTAAATCATGCTTTTCTCTCCCCCTTTATTTTGGAAAGTAAGTCACAAGATTCCTGTCAACAAGGAAAGAAAATCAAATCACGTCAAATCAAATCATATCAACGGGAATCATGCCTAATTTAGAACGAAGAGATTCATACGTGGCTTGATTTAAGGCTTTTGTAAAAATATCTGCTACTTGTGCTTATGTGCGTACGTGATCTATGACAATATCACCATTGTTTACGTGATCACGAAGAAAGTGATAGCGTACTTCTATATGCTTAGCCTTAGAATGTAATACGGGGTTCTTAGACAAGTTAATTGCACTCATACTATCACAATATATAGGAATTTTATTTATGGTAATTCCAAAGTCCGAAAGTTGTTGTTTTATCCACAACAACTGTCTGCAACAAAGGCTAAGTGCCATGTACTCAGCCTCAGTAGTGGACAAAGCAACACTTGCTTGCTTTTTGGAAAACCATGAAATGAGTGAATTTCCTATAAATTGGCAAGTTCCGCTCGTGCTTTTTCTATCTATTTTGCATCCACCATAATCTGCATCAGTGTAAGCATGTAAGTTAAATGTAGAATCCTTATCGTACCAAATTCCTAAGGTGGGCGTGTGCTTAATATAACGGAATATTCTTTTTACCGCATTATAGTGAGACACCTTAGGTTGACTTTGAAATCGTGCGCACATGCATACACTAAACATGATATCAGGCCTACTAGCAGTTAAATATAGCAAAGAACCTATCATAGATCGATATAAGCCATTATCGACGTCTTTACCATGTTCGTCTTTGTCTAATTTGGTAGTAACACTCATAGAGGTGGGGGATGGTTTCAAATTTTCAAAGTTAAACTTTTTAATCATGTCATTTACATATTTTGCTTGACTTATGTGAATCCCTTTACTCGTTTGCTTAATCTGCAAGCCAAGAAAATAATTTAGTTCACCAACCATAGACATTTCAAATTCAGATTTCATGCAATTTTCAAAATCTTCAACAAGTCTATGTGAGGTAGAACCGAAAATAATGTCACCAACATAGATTTGGATAGTAAGTAAATCCGATTTATCTTGTTTCAAAAATAGTGTACTATCTATAGTACCTCTTTTAAAATTATTTTGTAAAAGGAAAGTAGCAAAACGATCATACCATGCTCTCGGTGCTTGCTTTAGGCCGTATAGTGCTTTCTTTAGTTTGTACACGTGATCGGGATGTTTCAAATCTTCAAAACCGGGTGGTTGCTTCACGTATACTTCTTGTATAAATCCGTTTAGGAATGCACTTTTTACGTCCATTTGATATAATCTGAAATCTTTCATGCAAGCAATAGCAAGTAATAGTCGTATAGCTTCTGAACGTGCTACGGGTGCAAATGTTTCATCGTAGTCAATTCCTTCTTCTTGATTATAGCCTTGTGCTACAAGTCTCGCTTTATTTCTAACGACCTTTCCTTCTTCATTCATTTTATTCCTAAACACCCACTTTGTGTCTATTATAGTCTTATCTTTTGGTCGTGGCACTAAATCCCATACATCGTTTCTAACAAATTGATTAAGTTCATCATGCATGGCATCAATCCAAGAAGAATCACTCAAAGCATCATGCACATTTTTGGGCTCAATTTCAGAAATCATAGCATGAAATTCATTTATTTCGTCCGATGTAATTCTTCTACGTGGTCGCACACCGTGAGTGAGGTCGCCTATGATGAGACCATGTGGGTGATCTCTATGCCATCTTGATTGATTATTTTCTATGTTATCATGCATTTCTAGTGTGTCATTCATATCATGCATATCAAAAGAACCATCATCTTCATTCAACACGGGTTTCAATTCAAAGTCATCGTCATATTCCTTATCTTTATCAATCTCACCAAATTCATTGAATTTCACGTGAATAGATTCCATAATTTGTCTAGTGAGAGGATCATAACATCTATATCTCTTTGAATTTATAGAATATCCACCAAAAATACACTCAATTGATTTGGATTCAAATTTGTCTAAATTATCTTTTGTATTTAAAACAAAACATTTGCATCCAAACACACGAAAATAGTCAATCTTAGGCATGCGATCATTCAAAATCTCATAGGGCGTCTTGTTTATTTTCTTTCTTATAGATAGGCGATTTACAATATAGCATGCACAATTTACGGCTTCCGCCCACAGAAATCTGGGTAATTTATTTTCGCATAACATAGTCCTAGCGATTTCTTGTAATGTACGATTCTTTCTTTCTACTACTCTATTTTATTGTGGAGTTCTAGGTGGCGAAAACTCATGCTTGATTCCTTTTTCTTCGCAAAATGAAATCATCTCTTTATTTTTAAACTCACCGCCTCTATCACTTCTTATCTTTTTCACACTTACACCGTATTGATTTTCAAGTTGTCTAATTAATTTTGTAATTTCAATGGCGCTATCATCCTTATGTGCAAGAAATAACGTCCAGGTATAACGAGAGAAGTCATCAACAATCACGCATGCATAGTGGCGCCCACCAAAGCTTGTAGTGCGACTAGGACCAAACAAATCAATATGCAATAGTTCTAAGATTCTAGTCGTGCTTATTTCGTTTTTAGGCTTAAGTGACTCACGTGTTTGTTTTCCTTTTATGCAAGATTCACATAACTGAAAGTTGTCTAAATCAAGCTTAGGCAATCCCCGTACTAGGTTCTTTCGTTGAAGCTTTTCTAGTGTGGAAATGTCAATGTGTCCTAAACGTCTATGCCATAAATTCACATTGGGTTCATTTTACATAAAACACTTAACTTTAGCGTCTACTACATCATCCATAGAAAGCGTAAAAATATTACCTTCTCGTTTTCCTTTTAAAACGGTTTCTCCATTTTTATTTATTATGTTGAAATAAGGGTGAGTAAAACACACATTGAAACCATTGTCAACAAATTGAGAAATGCTAAGAAGATTGTAAGATAAGTTGCTTACCAAAAAGACGTTGGAGATTTGGAGAGTATTTGGATCTCTAATCGTACCTTTTCCGATGATCTTGCCTTCGTTGTTGTCTCCAAAGGTCACGGATCTGCCTTTTGTGACCTTCTTTAGTTTGGTGAACAGGCTCGGGTCACCCGTCATGTGTCTCGAGCATCCACTGTCAAGGAACCACTTAATAGATGTATCTTTCGATGTGTGGGCTCCCTGCAATATGCAAAGATGATTTAGGTACCCTTTTAACTTTGGGTCCTTTCGAGTTAGTTAATCACCTCTTGGTAAAAGTACCTTTCGGTACCCATACTTGGGTGATCCTTCTCAGTCTATCAAATGGCAAGAATGTAGATGAAGGTGCGATACAGTAGACATGTGGTGCATGCACTTTGGGCCTTTGCCCAAGGACTCCTCTATACTCACTAAATGAAGGACGTTTTTGATATGTCCTTGTGTGTGTGTGCGTAGTGCGTGGATGATATGAATTTCGTGTGTGCATTGTTCTTTTCTTTTCATATCTATATGGTACAAAGTTATATTTCACATGATATGAAGAAGAAGTGGGGCGTGATGAGGAAAGGGGCGCCTTATGCGTCATCTTAGACGCCACTTGAGGCTTAGGGGTGTCTACTTTCTTAGACACCACAAACTTGGTTGGTTTGGTTGATACTTCATTTGTTCTACGTATCCCAAACCCGTTTTGTTGCTGTCATGCTTTTGTGATAATATAATGCGATGCAGCATGCTGGACTCCGTATCAAACTGTTTCATCATTTTCTCTAAATCGGTATTCCTTGATTTCAAACATGAAATCTCAGATTTCATTTCATTATTTTGAGTGGTCAATGATGAAATCTCTGTCTTTAATGCAGTAATGACACATGATGACTCTTTCTTTGAATCGCTTAATTGAGCGACAAGATTCTCGTTAGAAGATTCTAACAGTTTCTTGTCTTCAATTAATCGCTTCTTTTCCTTAGCGAGAGTCTTAGTGAATTTATGCAGTTCTAAATACTGACTAAAAAGATCTTCATAAGAGGGTTCAGAGTCAGAGTCAGAATCAGATGATACCTCATTAGATGCTTTGGATACAAAGCATACTTGTGCAGTCTCCTCTTCGGTCTCAGTTTTAGAATCAGATGAATCACTCCAGGTGGAGGCCTTTAGAGCACGTTTCCTTTGTTTGGGTTCTGAGACGAGTCTATTTTTGTTCCGCTCCTTGTCAGGGTATTTATTTGTTTGCTTTTCTTTATTGGGGCAGTCATATGATAAGTGTCCGAGTTTGCCACATTCATAACGTTTAACGTCTTTATCATTTGACTTGTTTTTATTTCTCTTGGTTGTAGTACCCTTATTTTTGTTTCTAAATGACCTTATCATAAATTTCCTTAAGCCTTTAGCTAATAGAATTAAGTCATCGTTATCCGTTTTAGAATCACTATCATCTACGTGATCGGAGGGAGGGGAGACGTATTCATTTGATTTAAAAGCAATAGCTTTACCTTGTTTAGATGACTCCCATTTCCGTATGGTGAGTTTATTTTCATAAACTTTAGGTGATCCGATTAATTCTTCCATCTTTATTGACTTAGTTTCCTTGCTTTCTTCTATAGCGGTCACTTTAGGATCCCATTCGGATGAAAGGCTTCGTAGGACTTTCTGTACCTTTTCCTGCGTGATAAAAGCTTTACCAAGAGACTCAAGAGAGTTGTAAATGTTAGTCAAACAAAGATCCATATCAACAATAGACTCATTAGGCAATAATTTAAACGACTCAAGTGTAGACATAAGCATGTTTATTTTTGACTCTTTTACTTGACTCGTGCCTTCGTGTTTCATTTCTAGTATCCTCCACATTTCTTGAGCACTCGAACAGTTTGACACATAACTAGACTCACTTTTACTTAATCCGTTTAGAAGCAATTGATAGCCTTAGCATTCATACTAAGTTTCTTTTTATCATCACTCGTATATTCTTGTCTAGTTTTAACAACTTCTAATGTGACTCCGTCTACGGTGGATACCTTAGATGGGACATAAGGACCATCTTCAATGATTGACCAAAGATCTATATCTATAGCCATAAGAAAAAGCTTCATTCTAAGTTTCCACTGAATAAACGACTCACCGTCAAAAAGTGGAGGCCTTTGGCTCGACATACCTTATTGCTCGGTTTTGAGATTTGTGGTTGCCATCTCACTGAATCGTTGGATTCCTTGAAGTGAGTGTTCCTGCACTTTGATACCACTTGTAGGATCTGCAAGGCACCACTAGAAGGGGGGGTTGAATAGATGGTGCGGAAAGTGTGGTTTTTAAAATTCGTTTGAACTTAAACAATTGAACTTCTGAAAACAGATTCTGTTTTCAGAACCAGTTTTAAAACGTTTTTGAAACCAGGTTAGAGGTCTCCAAAAATTCTGAAATTTTGATAGAACTTATCCTCAGATGTTGTGAGGGTCCCCTAAAAATTTCAAATTAAAATTCAACCTTTAACCCCTTCAAAAATAGCCCATTATGTGACATTGCCATGATGAATTTTCAGCATGTGCATCATTCCATTTCATTCAAAATAATGCCAAACTTAATTTGATTTTTCTTTATAAAATGAATCACCAATTAAATGGTAAATATTCTTATCACATGAGAAATGAATATGGACACTTTTTAGCTCATATATTCGGCCACACAAGTCTCACACATGCTGAAAAAATTTCAGCATGTGTGATATGTAGAATATCACACTTTATTAATTTAAATAATATTCAAATCATTTCCATTTCTTCTTCCAATCAATCACACAATAAAGATGATGAAATATATCACATTAAAGTCATAAAAATCGGCCAGCTTGTTTAGCATGCTGAAATTTTCAGCATGTGATAAAGAGAGACAAATTTTGAATTCTTACCATTTGTACCTTCTCTCTTTAATTCACCAACATTGTATGATTGATCCTTGACCAATCAATATGCCAACAAGGCTCCAAATAGGCTCCATCTCAGCTGTAGGTGGCGTTGGATATGTATGTGCATGTGCTGAAATTTATTTTTGCTAACTTTGTAAAATAATGCACATTTAATAATACACACATGTTATATTCCAATCAGCTCTTAATTTAATTTTCTAGAACACTTTAAGATGTATAACATATGTAAAAAGTGTCTAGATACGTGTCACATGATGTACCAAAAACGTTCCATGTATTGTGTTCGTAGAAAACCGAATTTTCGATATTTATCGATTACCCGATTTTTCTCTAATTTAAATTCCAACTTTTGCACATGTTATATATATTATGTTATACACAATATATATATTATATACTTTAAATCTCAGCACTTGGTTGGTCTAAAGTGGTACCATTAACATGTGACAAAATTAAATTTGGAATCTTCACATTTTGGCCTTAATGTGGGGTGATTTGTGTGTGCCAACATGTAAAGTATTTTTGGCTGAATTTTTCATGTAACCCACGAAATGTTTATGGAATTTTGAAGTATAGGGGCTGGCCATTTATTTATGGCAAGTACGTGACACGTTGGCGAAGTTTCGGTATTCGCCCGATACGACAATTTTCGGTTTAGAACCTTTTATCGTGTCGTATTTAATTTGTCAACACCATATCTTATGTCATATGATATAAGACATGAATATACTCATAAATATGAGTTAAGTATAGTGGTGTGACGTTAACGTACGTTCGTAAAATATATAACGTGTCGGTAGTACGTTGAAATACATGTGTATGTGCCTTTTTCAAAAAATCTGAAAATATATGTAATATATATATAGACGTGTATATATATTAATTAGGGGAGGAGGAGAAAAGTTTCCTTCCTTAGCCTTGTTGCCTTTGTGCTTTTTCCAAATGTGGCTTCCTTTAATGAACTACTTAGTTTAATAAACTAAGTACTTCACTTAATGAACTAGTTTAGTTCATTAATGGTGGCACCTGAAAATAGTATAAACACAACAAATGTTTGCCATATAATGTAAGCGTTAACGCTTCATGGCTCGTTAGTCCGGCAACATTATATATAAGCTTAATAAGACAAGTAATAGCAAAGTATCATGCATACTTGTACACGTTTGTATATATATCATGCATTTAAGTCACTTATTTTGAAATCACTCAAACTCCCTTTTCTCTACAGTTTTGTACTAGAGGAAACAAACTTAATATTTTTATCTACCTTTACATTTTCTATTTTATATCCTAACCAAGTTTTGTCATTTCCATATTTTTGTGAGGATGTAAGTGTGTCTAGCATGTTTGTGTCGGATTTAAACTGTTCTAACATCTTTTCTAAGCCTAGTTTTGATGTTTTAAGTTGTGATATTTCATTTTCACAACTATCTTAGTTTTTAACATGTTTTTTCGGAATTTAATGTTTGTTCATTTTTTCTATATGACTCAATTTTAATATCTAAATAGTCAAGAGTATTAGTAGACACTTGTTTAAAAGATTCTAATTAATCGGAAATGTCCAAGTTGACGTCTTTCACTTGTCATTTTCTTCAATTAGTTTCTTTTTCTCTTTAGATAGTCATTTACAGTGTGTATGCATTTTTAAAAATTCTTCAAACATCTCATCAAAATACATTTCATTATCTGAATCTACATCAAAAGAAGAAATTACCTCGTCAGGCACGAAGCATACATGAGCTTCCTCATGCTCGTATTATGAGTCGGTGGAATCACTCCATGTGCTCCACTTCATTGCCCTTTTGTCCTTCCTTGCCTTTGGGTCTTTTGGCTTGGGTTTTTGTGCCTCGAGTTATAATAATAATAATATTATTATTATTATTCTTGTTGTTGTTGTTCTTTTTGTCAGATAGTCATATGAAATGTGTCCTTTTTGACCACGTTCGTAGTATTTTAATTCTTTTTTATACCATTTGTCATTAATTTTATTTGAGTTATTTTTCTTAAGTTGAGAAGTAGAAGAAGAAGATTGTTGCCTACTCTTATTAGGGCGTTTGAAAAACTTTCTAAGTTTTCTATCTACTAATATTAAGTCATCATCTAATTCACTATCGATATTACTTTCATCATAGTTTATATGAGAAGAGTCAGTTGTTTTGAAAGCAATAGTCTTGCTGTATGATTTTGATGACTCAGACTTTCGTTGATTTAGTTTTACTTCGTATACTCTAAGTGAGCCTATCAATTCGTTCATTTTAATGATCAACTTTGTCTCCTCAATTGCCATTACCTTTGGATCTCATTTAGCGGGAAGTCTTCGCAGCACCTTTTGAACTTTCTCATTGTTAGCAAAAGATTTACCTGAAGCTTCAAGTGCATTAAAGATATTAGTAATCCTCAAATCCATAGATGTTATGGATTCGTTCGGCATCATTTTGAAAGATTCAAGTTCAGTCATAAGCATATTTATTTTAGGCTCTTTTACACCGCTAGTACCTTCATGCTTTAATTCTAGTGATTTCCACATATCTGTGCACTAATGCAATTGGAAACATAACCTGCTTCAGAAGCCGTAAGTCCGTTTAAGAGTAATTGCATGGCTTTAGCATTCATAGATATTTTCTTTTTGTCTTCACTTGTCCATTCACTTTTATATTGTTCAACCTCTTGTGTTACCACATTTGCTTGTACAACCTTCATTGGTATGTACGGCCAATCTTCAACTATAGACCAGAAATCATTGTCATAGCTATTAATGTAGCGCCCCGCCCGAAACCAGAGTTCCGGCTCAGTGCACCCGCCATACTCTACTCCATAGAGTACAAGGCGTCGATAATATACATGTGCATGTTGACATGAATTGTAATTGATATAGCGGAAGCATCTTAAAATAAGCTCACGACACGCATAATATTATTACAAACCGTTCAAATCCACACATCCACAAATACAGCTTCTCACGATAAATTTTATTACATCACAATAAATAAAGCTCACACAACAGGTACATAGCTTCAGCCTACATCTTTGCTCACGGATACTCTATCTGGGGTTCCTCCTCAATGAACACGGCATCAGGGTCCCTGTTCTCTGAAATGTTAAGAGGCAAGTATGAGTGATAGCCACCATCTTTTAATCGCTCAGCAAGTATTCTTTATAGATACTTCATGTGGATCATACATGGGAAGACAAGTAGTAATAAAGTAACAATATATATAATTACATCTTCATTTACAAATGACAGCATTATATATAAGGGTAAACAGAACATAAGATTTTGCATCATACCTTATGGATCATATCATTCTTCCTCAACATATCCTTAGCCTACCTTCCATGCTTGAAAACTAATCCATCTTATACTAAGGTCATAACTTACAACCATCACCTCTACGTACATAATCTTCCTTAGTCATCTTAAGGCATCATGATTGTATAAATATACTAATCACCACCTAAGGGCATGATCATGACATGATGCATAAAACGCGACTTTTCATAAAATGGCTTTTCGTAAACATGACTTTTCATAAACATGACATTTTATAAATTGACAAGATTTTCATAACTTGCGTAAAATGACATATTCATAACTTGCATAACATGACATTTTCATAACATGAGGACATAACATTTTCATCATTGGCTATAACACTTTTCATAAGAATAATAACACACGACATACCGATCGATTTCCCATGTAGTACATATACGACATAAAACATCATAAACATATGTACATGTACTAACGGTGACGTGCTATGATGGAGATCCCGTGTCCCAGACCCGGTGTACACTCGGCCATATACGTAATCACATGCCCCTGACATCTATCACCCCGATACCGATGTCACGCCGGCGAACATAACATAGTCATAATCATGAACATAACATAACATATCGTGTGTCAATGAAATCGATCGTCTTGTGTTTATTATTCACATGCATATAATCTTTTAAAACATGATATGTACAAGACAACTTTTAAAACTTTATTTTCGTGCACATGAGACTTGTTCATATGAAATATTTTGGTAGTTTACATCTTATAACATCCTCGTTTACTTATTTCTTACTACATATCATAACTCAAAGAAAATCCTACTTTGACCATCAAGTGGCCATTCGGCCATAGCAACCCAATCAGCCCCCTTTTCTTCATTTTTCATCCAACACCACTTTCTTAATTTGTATTTTCCAAATACAACTCATATTCCAACACTTAAGGAAATTAACTTTTAATTCCTAATTCTTTTAACTCTTCACGTACAAATACCTCAACTTCCATACTTTATTCATTTCCACATATTCTACATAACATGAAACTTAATTCATTATATTACACAAATGGCCTTAAGGCCGAATGTGTATAAAAATATGTATATATATAATATGACGTATATATATATATATATATATATATATATATATATATACCATGATTTATATTCTTAATACCTTAAGCCGTGTATATGTATGTATGATTATATTCATGTATACTTCTTTAACATGTCACATTTCATTTTATCATATTACTACCATGTGGCCAAAAGTTTGGCCATGGATTATACACATTTATATTTCATTTTCCTTCCTTCTATGTACATGTTGTATATTGTATAATTTCATAACTAACATGTACATATTGCTTTCCTTTCTTTTACTTAATCTTAAGATTATAACACTAAGAAAATGCATAATCATAAACATGATGGAAAACATAAAAAGGTGTACTTCTTGAGTCATATTCATCATCTAATACACATCTTGAAGATGGAATGATGAAACTCAAATGGAGTACTCACCTAGGCCACTTGACCATGTATATGTGGCGTATATATGAAGATGATGATCATCAAACAACCATTGAGACCATGTGTATAAGTCATGCTTATGATGCATACATAAACATGTTAAAGACATGATCTTGAAACATATGAACACTAAATACATAAAAACACAAACATGATGATCATCATAAAAGAAAACATATTTAAAACATCAAAAGTTGTATTCTTTGTATACCTTTCTTAAGGTTCTTTATTTCATGTCATTTGTTCAAAGTTTATATCTATTTGTATATATATGTATATTACCGTATGTATGCACTTGTATATGTGTATATATATATATGATTAACCGTATATATATATATGTTGCATTTAAATGTTTATATAGCCTTTTATATGTATATTTACATATATTTATATATTTATAACATTTACAATCATAGGTCTTTCATATTCTTATGACAAACTTGAACATACTACATGATGATCCCATTTTTAATATAAACGTAAATATTGAATTTGAAATCCATGAAGGATCTAGGAAGAGTACTTGCCTTGGTTCACCTTTCTTACACTTAGAAGATGGTTCCTTCACTTGGTTTGGAAGACAGTTCTTCTTCCTTCCTTCCTAGTATGCACGGTTTTTAGGGTTTAAAAGGAGGGTTAGTGAGCAACTTATGAAACTAATTATATAGAAGAATCAAACTTAAACTTTATAAAGTTCTTACCTTGATTTCCTTTGATTCTAGATGCTACAACCTTCTTGAATCCTTCTTAGTTGATGAAGTGTTTATGGTACTTGATTTGAGTGATGTTGGTGTGAAGAAAGGAGAAGAAAATCTTCTCCTTATGGAAGGTGAAGTTTCGGCCAAGAGGGAGGGGAGAGGGTGTTGGAGTGTTCTTGAGTTTTTCTTGGAGATAGGATGAAATTAGTTAATTTGAAGATGTATTATTTGAGGGGTTGAAGAAGAAATAAAAATTTCTTCTTTACTAGATGTGGGGGGCGGCCAAGCATGGGAAGGGATGGGGTGGGAGACAACCTTTAGACAAGTATGGGTGTAATGAATGGGTTTTATGACAAGATTCCTAAGCATACTAATTTTTTATGCTAAATGTTTAAAGTGTGAGACAAGTTGTCTTCACCTTCTTTTTCATTTTCCTTTTCTTTTTCTTTCATGTATGTATTTTATTTTCTTTTATTTAAGGTAGTATAATATTGTTGTGTCATGTATTTCTTTTTGATTTAATTTATACTAATAGTTTAAGTTGTTACTAACTAAGTTAATTTGAGCTTTTATTGTGTGGATTCAAACATTTATGATATATTTGCTAATGAATCATACACCTATGAGATTATGTTTACGGTATTGGAGGTTGATACTACATAACGAATTTTCAGGGCTGTAACAATTAAGAATAGCCTCATCCTAAGTTTCTAATATGCAAAATTATTACCACTGAAAAGAAGAGAGCGTTGGGTAGACATACCTTCCATCTCACTTTTGTGAGGAACTATGACTATTGTATAATTTACCTTTGATTTGAGATAAGCAGGCTTCAATGAATTCTTGCGTGTAACCTTGTTTTCTTAGAATGGTGTTAGCGTCACTTCTTACAATGGTGTCAGCCTGGCTCTGATATCAATTGTTACCGTAACACTTGCAATAAACACCATTAGAGGGGAGGTGAATAGTGGTTAGTGGAAATTACACTACTACCCTTAAAAAAATTTTCCTCAAAACAGAATCTGATAGCTACTCAGATTCAATACCCGTTTTTGAAAAATTCACAAGTCGCAGTACACAACTACAAAAATTATGAAAATCTCCAGAAATTAATTTCAATATCTTGACTATACTTTGTCCAAAAATAAACTAAAAATAAAATGGTTGGCCCTTCAAACAAATAAAAAGATTCAAATGGTCAATCTGGGCAGTATTGAACATAAAGTTGACAAACTTTGAAAGACCATAACTCTTTTTATACTTATCCAAAAAGATTGATCTTTATATCAAAATACTCCTTAGAATGTCTAGCTCTTTATCCAAACATCCCTAACCTGAAAATGTGCTTAATAAAATCAGAATGCATGTTTCCTTGAAACTGATCAGATTACAGCCAGAATGGAACAGTTATCTTTCAATGACTAAAAAACCAACTTACCTTTGCTCAAATCGAATGATTCTCACTGCAAATGAAAGCTAACTGTCTGAAGTATAACTCCACAAAAAATCACAAAGTTGGAAAATGTTTTGCTATTTTTGCAAGTCATGTGAAGTTGGGTAAAAACTACAGTAAAAAACAGGAAGAATGCAGAAAAGAAGAAGCAAGACAAGAATACCAGGAATTTATCTTGGTTCAGTCAGTATTGTAGGATCTGCAAGGCACCACTAGAAGGGGGGTTGAATAGGTGGTGCGGAAAGTGTGGTTTTTAAAATTTCTTTAAACTTGAACAATTCAACTTCTGAAAACAGATTCTGTTTTCAGGACCTGTTTTAAAACGTTTTTAAAACCAGATTAGAGGTCTCCAAAAATTCTGAAATTTTGAGAGAACTTAGCCTCAGTGTTATGAGGGTCCCCTAAAAATTTCAAATTAAAATTCAACCTTTAACCCCTTCAAAAACCGTTGGTAATCAGATTGTGCGAATCTGCCAAAAACGGTAGTCGATTTTGGAAAATTTATTCCTATTTGTGTGAACGTCCAAATGCTCTGAAACTTTGACCACTAACTCCTTATATACTATATTTAAGTTGTTGAAACGGTTTTGCAAAATTCTTTTGGGAAGTAGGTCAACTACAATCAAAGTCTCAACCTTTGCAAGTCTGAAAATCAGACTGTACTAGTCTCAGAACTTTTGATGTTTGATTGACTTATACTTATCCAAAAGGGTTGAAACTTGTTCCAAATTAACCCTAGAATGTGTGAGTATATTTCTGAAAATTTTCGTGATTTTTGAAATTCGTTAACTATTTTTACGAATGCGAACAAAAAGAGTAATCAGTGCAGTAACTGAAAAATAAATGCTGAAAGTAAATTGCACCAAGATTTTTATACTGGTTCGGTTATAAACAACCTGCTCCAGTCTTCAAGGAACACCTTCCCTGGTTCACACTAATCACACACACGCAGTACACCTTACCGCAGGGTTGATAGAGTTACACCTAACTCCAACCCTTTACAAACCTTGTATGACGAGTACAATTCACACGAACACCACCACCTCGCAAGAATGAAGATTGATCACACCTTGATCAATCTTTTACAAATATATATAATGAGTGGTGGTCTATATCAAGCCTATTCAAGATTGAAAGATATGAATACAATAGGCTTACAAGAAGAAAGAAAGAAAGAAAATGTAGAAGAAGAAGAGCTAGGCTTTTTGATCACTTTGATTTGCAATGCTTGGCCTTGTTTTGTTTGCTCTCTTCTTTCCTTTTTATGCCATGTAGCCGTCCCCTTGTAGGTGCCTCGCCCTCTTGAAAATTATCTTCTAAGTCTTTGGGAGAATGTAAGACATCATTGTGACAAGGCCTTGCTTACTTGGCATCTTCTTATTGGATGATCATTTAAGCTTCGCTTACTTGGCACTTCATGATTGGTTGAATGTTGTCATCATTGATGACTTGGAAAAATCTGAGAATAACACTTAAACATGTGCCAA
>AP025057.1:22026276-22328802 GCA_036186865.1 Eustoma russellianum
CGCTTCATGGCTCGTTAGTACGTCAACATAATATATAAGCTAAATAAGGCACGTAATAGCAATGTATCATGCATACATTTATATATATCATGCACGTTTATGCTATGCTCGTTTTTGTGCACATTTAAATCATGTATTTGAAAATCACTCAAACCCCTTTTTCTCTACAAGTATGACCTACTCCAGTCCCAAGGAACACATTTCCTTGCAGTGTACTACGAATCAAACACCAATACAACAAGAACAAATCTTGATCCTTGGGTTATACACCAACCCTGTTCAAAACTAGGATAATCACCTCTAAGCAACTTTGGTTGCAACACCTCAAACACCTATTGATGTAGCCTTGCAAAATTAGCTAATCAATCTTACAAAATATGAAACAAGAGGTGCAAAGTGTAGCTCTACAACAACTTTCAAAGGAACACCTTAGCTACACAAAGAATGATCAAGAAATAAGAGAAGAGAAAGCAAGACTATGAACTTCAAGTTTGACCTCAAGTGTTGTGTTCTTCTCTTCTTCATCTTGCCTCCTATTTATAGTGTGACATGAGCCTTGAAGATAAGAATGCCAATGTGTCATAGTCTTCATCAAAGCTTAAGTGCTTCACTTTATTGGTTGGCCACCTAAACACCTTGTACACTTGGCAACTTCAAGAAGAATGATTGGTCTACCTTTTCACACATCTTGGACGATTTTACACCTTGGAATTTGACTTGAAAATCATAAAGATAATAAGAGTGGATAGGATGGCATTGTTGGGATATGAAATGTTTTGGTAATGTAAAAAGATGTTTTCAACGAGTTAAAAAGGAAATTCACACTTGGAATTTGAAGCAAAATGAGAAAAGCACATTGTAAGACATCGATCTCTCACATAAATCGATCTATGTATACATTAGTCTCTCAAAGAGAGACATCGATCAATCTATGTTTGAAAGGTCCAAGGTTGGAACCTTTCTATCCAGCATCGATCTCTCAAACTAGGGACATCGACCAATCGATGTAGTGAAGGTTCAAAGTTGGAACCTCTCTGGAGGACATCGATCTCTCAACTTTGGGACATCAATCGATCAATGTCACATCAATCTCTCACAGTGAGACTTCGATCGATCGATGTATGGCAGGTTTAAAACTGGAACCTCTCTGGAGGACATCGATCTCTTAAGTCAGAGACATTGATATCCAGAATTCAAATTTTTATGACAGTTGGAACAAAATCCAAAAGAGATTCATGGTGTTTTCTCTTTCCAATCTTGTTTAATTTTCTTGTTGACTTTTCTCTATCATTAAATATGTTTCCTTGACTATTGTATCCATGTCTAAGATTCTCTAGGATGACTTTGGAGGATCAAATTAATCCATGAGTGGTTAAAGGTTATTTTCAAATTGTCAAGACTTGAGATTGACTTGAAGACATGAGGGAGACTATAAAAACATGGATTACACCTCATATAAATAGAAGAAGCTCAGATGAGGCATTCATACACTTTCACTGTCATCAATCTTCATTCTTCATTGTTGTAAATTTCTCTCACTTGTGTAAAAGTGCTTAAAGCTTGTTAAGTTATTATTTGTTCTCTATTGTTGTAAATTGAGAGGTTGTAAGTGTAACACAAGAGAAACCATAAATATTTGATCTCTTGCTTGTGTTTAGAGTAGTGAGAAAGAGTAAACCCCACTACTTCCTAAAACCCACTATGAGAAAGTTCTTTGAGAGAACTTTGTTGAAGTTGTGAGGTAGCGAGAATTTGTTCTTGCTTAGAGCTGAAGTTGTTGTAGTTGCACAAAGTTGTTTTATGCAAGAAGTTGTTGTGATTCCTTACACTAAGGTGTTAGTGTAAGTATTGTTGTGTTTGTTCTTATTAAGGATTTAGGAAGAGTTGTGGTTGAAAATCCACTTTAGAGACAAAGTGGTAGTGGAGTAGAATCATTTATAACTCGAACAACTTTATATCTTGTGTACTCATTCATTGTCTCTCATCTCTCATTCTTTACTTTGATTTTGAATTTCATTTGAGTTGGAGATAGCCAAAAACGAGAAAATTCTATAAAATTGCCCAACACTCTATTCACCCCCTCTAGAGTGATTGTCACGGACCTAATAATTGGTATCAGAGCCTAACCTTGATTGCTTGTCAAATCATTGCAAGTAACAAGGTTAAAGATCATGGCAATGACAACCTCTTCTTCCTGCACCTCAACTTCCAAACCAACTGCACTATTCTCAGCCTCAAACTTTAAAATGCCTACGTTTGATGCCCAAAATTATTCTTCGTGGAAGTTTCGAATGATAAATCATTTGAAAGGTTGTGGATTTGATATATAGAGAGTTTTTGTCAAAGGAATTGAAGTTCCTATGGTCATCAACTCAAAAGGAGAGTCAATGTTCAAAGATGAAGAGCAGTGAAAAGATTGAGGAGACAATCTCTATGGTTGACATGAAAATCTCAAATGAAGATCTTGTCTCAAAACTCCTCAACTCTTTGCCAAGAGAATGGACACCCAAAGTCACTGCCACCACCGAATCCAAGAATCTTAAGACTCTTACCCTTGATGAACTATCCGGTAATCTTCTTACTCATGAAATTCTTATTCATGAGCAAAATAGAATGAACCCTATTAAGTCTACACAAGTATCACATAAAGGATTGGTGGTAGAGTCCGATGAATCAGATGAGGAAGTTGCTATTCTAGTTAGGAAATTTAGAAGAATGGCCACAAGAAGCAAGGGTCAAGCAAGAAAGTTTTTTAAGAGACCACCCAAGGATAAAGAAGCAGGTGAAAATTGCTATAGGTGTGGTCAATCCGATTACTTGATTGCCGATTGTCATGTCAAGGAGCCGCAAAAACAAGAAAAGAAAGCTTTTCCTCAAAAGAAGAAAGCTTTAAATGTGTGGTGACTGCATGGGATGATCTTCTTTCCAAATTGAAAGGAGAAGAAAGTGAAGACAAGGATGTTGGACTCATTGCAATAGCTGAAAATCTAAAGGCTCAACATACTTCTCTCATGGCAGTTGAGAATGACCTTGAGGTAAATTCTAACTCTTCAAATTTACAAGATGAAATAGAAGATTTGCAAGATGACTTTGAAAAACTAAATTAAAATATAAACACTTCAACAAAGAATTTAAGAAGTACATATTAGAAAATAAGAGCTTGCATGATAAGAACATTTTGATATATCAAGATCATGACATCATACTTATCATGCACAAAACCGTAGCTTTAGAAAATATGAAGATTAGGAAGGAATGTGAAAAATTAAGAATAGACTTACAAAAGCTAACCAATGGTAAAAGTAATTTAGACAAATAGCTTAGAAACCAAAAGATATGAAATGATAAATCCAGTTTAGGATTTAATTTATCATATTCTTCTATGGAGCCCAAGTTATTCAAGAAAACGCCAAATAAGAGAAAAGCACAAAATCGTTCATCATCTCATAGACACAAAAACTCACCAAGGCATGTACCAACTTGTTTTCATTATAACAAAATAGGATATTCAAAAAGTGCATGTAGGGCAAAATTTAGTAAAATGTATGTTTGGAAGCCTAAGGGTCGACAAGCTAACCTAAAAGGACCCAACTATCAAAGGATACAAATGTATAAATCTTTTGGTTTTGTGGGCTCTCAAGATAAATGGAGTTGCCAAAGAAGAAGGAACAAATGGCTTATGGACAACGGATGTTCCACGCACATGACCTAAGACAAAACTAGTTCACCAAGCTCAACCTCTAAGATGGTGGAACGGTGCATTCTGGAAATGGGAGAGCCAAAATCCTTGGACGTGGAGAAATCTATAACTCTTCTTTCACTATTAAAATGTATTATATATAGAAGATCTTAGTATAACTTGATAAGTATTAGCCAACTATGTGATGCTAATTTTCAAGTTGAATTCGTGAAAAGAAAATGCATTGTGAAATAGAATGACCAAATCATTTTTGAGGCAATGAGGAAAAATGATGTTTATAAATTTAGCGCACATGATTTATATCATAAAAAGTTTCATGTCTAGTTGCCAAAAATATTTGACACAATTATGGCATAGACGACTTGGATATATTAGTTTCAAGAATTTCAAAGAGATTTGCAAAAATGCAAAGGTCCAAGGTCTTCCAAAATTGAATTTCAAAAATCATGGCTTATATGGCACTTGTCAAAAGGCAAAGCCAGTTAAAGCAAGCTTCAAGCCCAAAAGTGAAATCTTCACCACTAAACCTCTACAATTGTTTCATATGGATTTTTATGGGAATATTGGTACAACAAGTCTAGGTGGAAAACATTACACTTTTGTAGTGGTAGATGACTTCTCTAAGTACACTTGGGTCATGTTCTTAGACAAAAAGAATGATGCATGCTAAGAGTTCATAAAACATTGTAGGAGATTAGAAAACCAAGAAGAAGATCACTAAGGAAATTAGAAGTGATATAGGTGGTGAGTTTGATGGTGAGATCCAAGAATTTTGTGTATCTAATGGGTATGGACATAATTTCTTGGCTCCTAAAACTCCTCAACAAAATGGTGTTGCGGAAAGGAAGAACAGAACACTTCAAGAAATGAGTAGAGTCATGCTAAATGAATTTGAGCTACTTAAGTATTTTTGGGCTGAGGCGGTAAATACCGCGCGTCATGTAATAAACAGAGTTTATTTGAGACCATCTCTAAAAAAACTCCTTATGAGCTTTGGAAAGGAAGAGTACCTAACATTGGTTATTTTAAGGTATTTGGTTGTAAGTGTTTTATACTTAACACCAAAGATAACTTGGATAAATTCGATTTCAAAGTGGATGAAGGAATCTTTATAGATATACTCAAAATGGCATGGCATTTAGGATATATAATAAAAGGAGTATGAAAGTTGAAGAATCAATTCATGTGAAGTTTAGTGAACTCCTTGATGATGAACCATGCTAAATGATGACTATGATGATGATGATGAAAGGATCGAGTAAGTTATATAGAAAAAGTTTGAAAATCCAAAAGAAAATATTGTTATTGCACTTAGGATTGATCCACTTGAAAATGGACCTAAGGTAGAAGAAAGAAGAAGTGAGAGGAGACACTTAAAATTTGCCGGATTCATATAAATATAAGAAAGACCACCCAAAAGAGTTGATATTAAGAGAAACAAGTCAAGGCATATTAACTAAGAGAAAATTTAATGAAAACACAGTTATTGCACAAGTTGAGCCTAATAATATAAAAGAGGCTATAAAATGATGAAGATTGGGTATTAGCCGTGCAAGAAAAACTAAATCAATTTGAAGGAAATGATGTTCGGGAATTAGTGGCTATAATTGGCACTAAATGGGTATTTAAAAACAAAATAGATGATAAAGGAAACATAACTAGAAACAAAGCTAGGTTAGTAGCTCAAGGATATAGACAAGAAAAAGGTATAGACTATGATGAGACTTTTGCCCCCGTAGCTAGATTAGAAGCTATTAGAATGCTACTAGCATATGCATGCTATAAGGATTTCAAACTATGGCAAATGGATGTGAAATCCACCTTCTTGAATGGAATAGTTCAAGAAGAAGTGTATGTAGCTCAACCATCCCGGTTTGACAATTATGATTATCCAAATCATGTATTCAAACTCAAAAAGGCCCTTTATGGACAAAAGCTCCTAGGGTATGGTATGAGAGATCAAGTAACTTCCTCCTTGAAAATAGTTTTTAAAGAGGAAAAGTCGACATTGCTCTTTTATTAAAGAACGGAAATAATCAATTACTTGTTCAAATTCATGTTGATGATATTATATTTGGTGCCACAAATGATTCTCTTCGTGAGCATTTTGATAAGTTGATGGAAGGAGAATTTGAGATGAGCATGATGAGTTAATACTTCATTGGACTTCAAATCAAACAAACTCTAGCTAGAAAAAGATGAAAAAGGAAAGCTGGTTGAGGTAACCAAATATAGGGGTACGATTGGTAGTCTACTTTATTTAACCGCTAGTAGACCGGATATTTTATATGTGTGTGCTTATGTGCTAGATTTCAAGGTATGCCTAAGGAATTGCATCTAGTTGCCATTAAACATATTTTTTGGTATTTGAATGGTACTTTAAACTTTGAGTTGTTTTTTTTTTCAAAAATGGGTATTTTGACTTAAGAGGGTATAGTGACTCCAACTATGCAGTGAACATAGTCGATGAAAAACAACTCCGAGACATGCCAATTCCTTGGAGATTGCTTAGTTTCTTGGTTCTCCAATAAACAAAAGTGTGTCACTTTCAACGGAAGAATCCGAATACGTACCGGCCGCTTCATGTTGTGCCCAACTACTTTGGATGATAAACACCTTGAATGATTACAATGTCAAGTTTGACAAAGTCCACATCTTATGTGACAACACTTCAGCCATAAGCATAGTGCAAAACCCGGTACACCATAGTAGAACCAACCATATTGAAGTGAGACATCACATTATAAGGGAGTTGTATTAAAAAAGGGTTGGTATGTGTTGAATTTGTTCCAACAAATGACCAACTAGCTGATATTTTAACCAAATCCCTTCCTACCAACATATTCAAATCCAATAGAACTAGATTAGGAATGATAAACAATGTTTAAAGTGTCAAAGTTACCCAAAAGTCAGAAATCAGAATACATTGATCGATCTATGTATCTGCTGAGAGACTGAAGTACATCAGTATCTCACATCGATCAATCGATGTGGATGCTGAGAGACTGAAGTACATCAGTCCTTTACATCGATCGATCAATGTGGACGAAATTGATCGATCGATGTCATCGGGCGCTGGGACTATAAAAGCTGCAAAACCTAACATTCTTCATTCCTACTCTTTCAAAATCGCGAAGCATCAACCCTAACTCATCCCTCTTCCAAAATCCAACCTTTTTACCCTAAATTTCTTGCAACAAACATCAATTTCTCTTCAACCCACTTGATTTCTACATCAATTTCTTCATTTCTATCAAACTTCTTGAAAATTTCTCACCCTAAAACCTATTTTTTGAAAATGGCTTCAAAAGGCAAAAACACCTCCAAAAGGCCAAGAACCTCTCATGAAGAGGAAAAAGTGCCACAGCAGTCCCATCAACAAGTCCCAACCAGTCCTAGAACAAAGGGACAAAAGAAAAAGACCGATTTTTCCCAGGCAAACATGTTGGACAAGATTAGGGGGAGGCTACAAATCAATAATTTTCCATGGCTCAAGTCTAGTGAATATGACAATGCTTTAGAAGACCCTATGGGTCCGGGTAAATTCGTCTATATTTCATTTCGGGTACAAGTGTTATTTGATGAATAGGATAATAAGAAAAGGTCTACCATTCCATTGAAATTGCTCAAAATTCAAGATATTTTGAGCAATGATGAATTAAGTCCGATCATCAATTGGTTGGATGATCAAAAAATGGAGACCTATTTGGGATGTTTCAGAATTGTATTACATGTCTACTCGTTACAACCGTCTATTTTATGCAAATGCTTTGGTAGAATATTTAAATGAAATCTTATTGTCCCTCGACTCGGTTATAGATGACCAACTTGTTGATTTTGATACGAAAACAATAAACGAGCTTATTGGTATCTCTGATGAAGGTTTAGATGATTTTGAAGCTTGTAAATGGGACAATTATAAGTACAAGGTGACCGAAGATGAGGTTAAGACTTTTCTTTGTTTTCACCCCACGAAAAAACTAATAATATGCCTTTGGTTTATCGTGTGTTATTTGTCATTGTCACTTTTTGTGTCAATGGAAAGTCGGCCAAACTACCAAGTAATTTAGATTTTTATATAACCTACCGTATAGTCATGAGGGAAAAGTTGAATTTTAGGGAAATTGTTTAGTGAATGTGTTGGAAGTGGTCACCAAAAAGAGCAAGGCACTTCCATATAACAATCTGATCTATCGATTGCTCAAAAAGGCGAATGTGGTTTTGGATGAGGCTAATGAAGAGAAAATATCTACTAGGATAATTACACAAAAGCCAACATCCAACAAATTCATAAACCCCGGAAGGAAGCGCTAAAAAGGGGTGTTCAAAATGAACCCAAAGAAGAAGAAGCCACACATGTCCCTGCTCCAGAACCAGCCCCCCCTAACACATCCCACTAAACCTCAACCTCAACCCAGCCCTAACACATCCCACCGAACCTCAACCTCAAAACTGGAACCTCTCTGGAGGATATTAAGAAGAGTAGTTGTTGAAAATCCACTTTTGAGACAAAGTGGTAGTGGAATAAAATCATTTACGATTTGACCACTCTATATCCAGGTACTCATTTATTGTCTCTCATCTCCCATTCTTTACTTTGATTTTGAATTTTATTTGAGTTGGAGATAGCCAAAAAACGAGAAAATTCTACAAAATTGCCCAACACTCTATTCACACCCCTCTAGAGTGATTGTCACAGACCTAACATACATATTCCTCAAGAATCCCTCAAATTCTTGGCACAAGAATAGGGCACGCGGGGCAGAAAAATTTTGACAAAATCATCCCCATTTCATCATTTGTGATCGTTGGTTACAAACTTGGATTTTCAATTGCCAACTAGCTTGTATTTTGTTGGTCCACTTGTACACAAGTCATAAAATGACTAAAACACCTTCGACACCTGTATATACACATTTTTGAGGTACAAACTCTAATTTGTTGAAGAGAAATCAATAGATAAAAGTTGACTAGACTTTGTTTACATATAATTCAAAATCCTCACATTTTCCTCCTTGTAAGTTGTTGTGAATTTCGTATCAATAACACCCTCAAATTCTCTACAAAATTGTATCGCCCCGTATCTGGGCTGTGTCCTTGTGCGGTGCACCCACTGTACTTTGCTAAGGAAAGTACAAGGCATCGATGCAAATCTGCTATAAATCTAGGACTCAAGCATGTATTCCAGATGGACGCATCAACCAGTGGCAATACAAGACAGAAATAAGCTTCAACATCCGAGAATCACAATGTCATACAAAGTACAAACAAGGATAAACATAGTCTCAGAAATACTCTCGAGTAATCCTCAAATAGCCCTCGGGTAACTCAAACCAGAATCTACTATCAACCCTAGTCGCCAGCGTCTCTCATGGGTAAGGCACTTGCGGCGTCCTCTACATATTCAATCTCAGGTTCCTTCGGCTCTGAAAATGGTAAATAAAGAGCGAGTGATAAATCACCTAGCAAGTAACCCTCTATTCTACCGAAACACATTAGAACAATAAATAAGAAATTCTATCAAATACCATAGTTATTTAAAACATAATAACTTACCTGTTGAGTCAACCCGTTATTGGTTTGTTTGAAATCTTACTCTTCATAATCTTTTCTCGTATGAACTGTCTTACTCTTCGTAACAGTCATTTTTACCTTACTCAATGGGATGATGTGCATATGCAATGCAGTACGGAACAAAATGAATAATGTAGGACGGAACTGAACAGAACAGAAGTAGATGAAACAAAACTGAACAGAACAAAATAGAACAGAACATTAAGCCATGGCCCTTACTTTCTCTAAATGGATCGATCATCTACTATGAGTGATTCCGTCCAGAACAGAGCAGTACCCCATATACCTCCTAGCCTACTGAGGATGTTACGTACGGGTCTAGAAATACCTTGATATCAGGTCCAAAGAGAATAATACCCCATATGAGTCCAGAACAGAATAATACCCCGACTACCATAATAGGATATTACGATCGGGTCTAGAATAGAATAATACCTCATATGGGTCCAGAACAGAACGAATACCCTGATATTGAGTCCAGAATAGAACATATATCGGAACCAAACATAAAGACAAGTCGTTCAACACAGGTTTTTAAAACTTGTTTTTTTAAGTTTCCTTCAAAAGCCAAACTTTACTCTTTTAACATGTCATGACATGCATGCATAATGCAGCAGTAGTTAGATTTTAATGATCTGAAACATCAATAGGGTTATTTCCATGATGGTTGCAGTTCATTACTTACCATCATTGTGAAGCTGAAAAATTTTAGCTAGGCGTTGTACATTCTATTCCTTATTTTAAGCCTTAAACAGTGTCGTTCTCCAAGATCTTGCGTAAACAGATTCATCTAAGTCTTGTATTTTCTTGGTGTACATTAAACGAGTTGTTGAGCGGACTTAGAGGCCATACCAGACTGTTTTGCACAAGAATACCGAAACAGCCCCTATTTTGGTTTCTTATGCTTACACGGCATCCAAATTCGTCTTTTATGATTACCATTTATTCTTAAAAGCCCCTAACATTCTAATGTTCAATTTTAGATAGCCCTTAACCTTTTCCTTTGTTAATTTACCCATGCACACATCTGACCATACCGCACTAATTTCATATGGTGACCCAACAATTTTTACAACTTCATTTTAGTGATTCCAAGCTTCCTTGAGCCATCTATCCACTCCTAATAGCTAAACCTTCAAGAACATCTTCCTTATCTTCAATGAACATAACCAAGTGTTATAAATTACTCAAATAGACTACATATAATAAAACATACAAAACACCCCACATGTGTGACTATCCCAACATGAGAAATAACTTGTGGCCCTTAAAACCTAACAAATTTGGTCATGAGTCAAAAAAACCTCTTTAACCCTTATTTTAAATGAAATACTAGCATCAAATGACTTTTAAATCACCTTAGAATGCATAACAATTTAACCCATTATTTCCTTGACTTTCCCATCAAGGCCGAGAGGTGTGAGGGGGATTTGCTCCCTCTAAATGCCTTCTTTACATCTTTTATCATGTGTTTCATTCTCCAAGTAATTCATACATTTACCTAGTGACTTTTTTTAAGCATGTCTTCATAGGCTTAAAGTAATCTCTTAGTTATTCATAGTCAAGAATAAAGACACACTAAAACAGTCCCTAATCTTTCAATAATTAAGTTACTTAACCATCCGAATACTATCTTAGTCATTCTAGTGGCTTGGTGGTGGTGAGACAAACTATGCCCTCAAGGTTGCTCCAAAACCGTGGGTTAGGGGTAGGAGAGTCCTTTGATTCCTAATTATTTTACCTCATGGTATTAGTCTTTAGTCTAACCACTATAACATCTCCCTATGTTCATTCATATGTATCATAAACTCACATAGTGACCTAGGCCGAAAATTTCCAGCATAGCGTCCATGGAGGGTGAGATCAATGGAAGCATGATTAAAGTATTAAACATGCAAAAACCTCTTATTCTTGTCTCCTCAATGTCTCAAGAAGAACAAAAGGAGACTTGGTTTTGTTGTACAAAGTTGAACTTTTGAACACTTGGTCTCCTTTAGAGCTTCGAAAATCACCCTCTTCCATCTATTTGGAGTACATGATTTTCATTCATGTAAAGAGGTGAATATGAATCTTAGAGGAGGGAAATAGGACTTAAAGTTGTAAACTTCTTACCTAGTGAAGTTTCTTGATGGTCCAAGCCTCCCAGAAGTTCCTTTGCCTTTTGAGCTTGGGGATTTCTCATATGGAGAGAGTAGTGACCTCGGCATTAGGGAGGTAGGGAAAAGAAAGTGGCTCAACTAATTTTTAAACCTTGAAGAAACAAAGTTGCATCAAGAGGTTAGATTTAACCTTAGATGATGATAGAGTGGTTCTTGAAATGGCTTGGTTGAGTTGTCCCTTGGTGCTCCTCTATGGCCGAAAGTTGAGAAGCTTGGAGAGTTACAAGGAGTGAGTTAGACCTGATACAAATCTTATAAGATCTAACCACAGTGATTATCATACCTTAGGAGATGTGGTAACCTAATCTTGAGGTAGCTTGGAGTCTTGAGCTTGTACTTCCTCTAATGGCCGAATTTTGTGAAGTCTTATTGAGAAGTGATGGACTAGTTGAAGGATTAGGAGAGTAGTGGGAGTTACTTGAAGTATTGAAGTAATGTGGAATGAAATCTTTTGGGTTCAAGAGGGGGAGGGCGGCTGGCTTAATGAAGAGGGAAAACGGGAAACACAATCATTATGTATGTAAGAGGGGTAGTAATTAGGAAGATGGCTAAGTGTTAGGGAGTGGTCTTGAGTTAAATTATCATAGGGGGCTGGCGGGTTTTTTCCTTGGACGGAAAAAGGAACCTCATGATCACTTGTGTTGCATGCATGGGAGAAAGAGTAGTAATTACGGTGGCTAGTCATTGTGGGGAACTTTTTAGAAGGTAGTTAAGGAGTAGAACTTTTTTTTCTTTAAAGACGGTTCTAGAGGTTTTAAGAAAAATCTTTTTTGGGCACCTGTTGAGAAAAAGTGTTTGAACAATTTACAAATGTATGATTTAAATGCTACGACTTTACGAAATGCATAAATAAATTATTACTTGACACGTTTATCTGATATACATGCTTCATATGCTTATATATATTGTTGCCGTACTAACAAGTCATGAAGCGTTAAAGCTTACATCATATGGCAAACATTTGTTGTCTTTGTACTATTTTCAAGTGCCACAATTAATGAACTAAACTAGCTCATTAAGTGGAATGCTTAAGTTAATGAACTAACTAGTTCATTAAATGTCGTTGAAAGACAAGGCTAAGCTACAATTCTCATTCTCTCAAGTGCAGGAAGCTCACTACTCTCTTATTCTTCCTTTCTTTCTTCTTCTTCTTCTCTCAAGCCTATTGTTCATATATTCTACATATTGTATAGGATTTGAATATACCACCCATACACGTTCATTGGAAAAGGTTGATCAAGGTGTGATCAAACCTTTATTCGATCGATGGTGGTGTCCGTGATTCATTTGCTCGATTGTATTAGTTGTAAAAAGGTGGAGTTAGTGTTTAAATCTAGTCACCCTTGTAGTAAGGTGTTTTTGGCATTTAGTGATAACCTAGGAAGGTGTCCTCGAAGACTAGAGTATGTTGATTTAACCGAACCAGTATAAAAACCTTGGTGTTCTTACTTTGTTGCACTTTACTTTAAGTTTTCAGTTTTCTCTTGATTTTTGTTGTAGCGGTAAAAATAGTAAAAGTTTTTCAGAAATTTTAAAATTTTTCAGAAACATAGAAATATATCCTAGTTTTCATTTGGTGCAAGTTTCAACTCATTTGGATAAGTATAAGTCAATCAAATGTTAATAGTTCTTATACTAGTGCAATCTGATTTTTAGATTTGCAAAGGTTGAGAACATCAACGTGGTTGACATACTTCCCAAAAGAATTTTCAAAAATTGTTTAAACCCACTAAAATACATATCTTGAGATCTTTTCATAAAAGTTTCAGACCATTTGGAGTCACCAATCAATAGGAATAAATTTTTCAAGTCAGAGTACAGTTTCTGGCATATTTGCACAATCTGACCAAAAACGTATTTTCAAGGGGTTAGGAGTGGAGTTTTAATTTGAAATTTTCGTGAGTTTCTTATAACATCTGAGAGTACATTCTCACCAAATTTCATAATTTTTGGAGGTCCACAACTAGGTCTTTTAAATATTTCAAATCAGGATCTGAAAACAGAAACTGTTTCCAGAAGTAAGGTTTTTGGTCCAAAAGTTTTTAAAAACCAAAATTTCCGCACTCACTATTCAACCCTCTCCCTTCTAGTGGTGCTATACAGGTCCTACAGCACCTTAGTGTGAAGTGGCCGGCCTCTCTTGAGGGGTATCTTGGTCACTTTCCTCCCTTCCTGATGCCCTAAAGTTATTTTTATTTAGTTATTATGATTGCTTCTTCTATAATACCTGAGAAACGATATTTGATCGTAATAATATTCACGACTTATGATTCTTATCAAAATTGCTACTAAAATGCTATAAGTTTATAATATTTGTTTCGCACAATTTAGAAACTGTTTTACGGTCAGGGTGGTCCCGACGATTGTTTCTACTTCCTCCTTTTGATAAGTGGGAAACGGTCATTTGTGGAGTGATGGCTTGTTATATTTTCTTGTTCACGAATGCATGCTCGGTAAAACGACCCAGTCCAGGAGCGGGTTGCAACAAAAATGATGAATGAGAATCTCCAATAATATAATCATAAAAGTCTTCAAGAGAAAAAATAGAATGTGACATCGAAAACCGTCATCTATCCAGCCGATGTCGATAATATCACTAAATAAAGAATAAGATAGACAATTATGACATAATCTTCAAGAAACCATAAATGAGGTCCAAAATAAATATAATATTCAACTCAAATGTTGTACTTGAATAAAATGACCAAAATGCTCCTCGGAGTAAAATGACGAAAATACCCCTAGTGGTAGAAAACTCCAAAAATATTCCCGATGGTTAGAAATAAATATAATAACACCTTTATAGTGATGAATATGATATAAATGACTCCTTGTATGATTTTCTCCATGTCAAGTACCTACAAGAACTCAAAATACCACGTTTGCCCTTTTTGGTAAGTTTTTAGAAACTTCCAAGGCACATTAGTCACAAGACATAATAATATTCATAAAAAATAATAAACTCACAATAATCATGTATAAAACATATACAAATGAAAACAAGCATTTTATCACATGTTAGAAAAAACTTTCTAAAAACCCTAAACATCGATCGATTGAAGTGCCTCCGCTTGAGAGATTGATGTCTCATAGTGAGGTCCTGGTTTTGATTCTGTCTTACATTGGTCGATTGATGTGAGGGATCCACGTGTACATCGATCGATCGATGTATCTCAGGTTAGAGATCGATGTCTCAGAGTAAGGTTTTGGTTTGCCTCTGCCTTACATGGATCGATGTACATCGATCAATTGAAGTGTATAAAGATGAGATATCGATGTCATTTTTCTCACTTGTTTAATATATTTCAACTCCTTAACATTCATAACATCATATGTGACATTTTTATAACATCCCTTAGTATTATTTAAGTATGTATCACTTAAAATCATACTTTTGAAAATTATCCAAACATATTTATCAGCACAAACTTCACATTTTTAATTTCATATTTCAGGTACTGCTCATATGGTTTGGTTTTCAAATTGTCTACGGTATTCATACAATTACTGATCGCCGAAGATTATGGTTGGAGCTTGCTACTTTCCATTCTCGAATTACAATACCCTGGTTAGTGAGAGGTGATTTCAACACATATGTGACGGTCAACAAGCATTCGGGTCATTCCACGCCCACTCTGACTTCTTTGGAGTTGTACCTTGATTGATTTACCGTTTGAGGGTAATCCATTCACATAGGTTAGAGGACGGGGATTAGGGATTGTCAAGCGTTGTCTGGATCATGTGCTATGTAATGCAGAATTTAATGATCTATTCCCAATGCTGAAGGTGCATCATCTAACTTGTGTCACCTCAGACCATGCCACTTTGTTGTTGAAGTGCATGCAAACATTCACAGCAACGACAAAGCCGTTCCATTTTTTAAATGTGTGGGTTGAGCACTCAGATTTTTTACCGTATGTCTACATAGTTTGGGAGCCTTATCCTACAACAAGTGGGATGCAAGGATTATATGATAAACTTCAACGCTTGAAGAAGGATCTTAGGTGCTGGTATCAAAATGTTTTTGGCAATGTTTTTGACAACTTGATAAATACTGAGAAGATTTTTTGCGAAAGGGAAACCTATATGATCAGAACCCCACATCTGAGAATTGCACTAGCTATCAGGCAGCTAAGGAAGTCTATAAGCAGGCCGCCAATTGTAATCTGATGTTTTAGGAGCAAAAGGCACGAGTTAAATGGATACAGCGGCGGATGCTAGCATATCCTTCTTTCATAATATAATTAAAGATCGCAGGCAAAGCCAGAGTATTACTTCTATTCGATCCGAAGCAGGCGATCTCTGTTCTTCGCTAGACGATATTAGGCAGGAAGCTGTTTCCTTCTTTTCTCAATTATTTACCATATAAGCCATTTGCGATGTGGAGGAAATGCTGAAATACATCCCTCACATTGTGGCTTCTAATGATAACGATATGTTGATGAAGCCAGATCTTCACCAAGGGTCAAGATGACCTCAAATTAACGTCGTCAGCTGGTGAAAAGAAAGTAGCTGGAATAGCTTCCAAAATATCCTGCACAATGAAGCACAGATCAGAGGTCCCGGGGGTTGGCCCCTAGAAAAACCCTCCGATGCTCAAGTCAGTTTGGGTCATTTCTCACTGAGAATATAATTTAAATGGTGAGTTAAGTGTTTCTCACAGTATGAGCTGAAGAGCAAAGTGTATGAATTTTCTCTAGGATGTCAATATTTGGATTTTGGATCCTTCTCCTCCTCTGTATTGGCTTGCTTTTATTAACATTTTCCCGCCTTTGGCCTCTGATAGCGGATGAGATGTTTGCTTGGGACAGAAAGCCTAGGACGCTGTAGGTCTGCTGATGTGACCAGTAGACTGGCTGATGTGACTAATAGGCCGTTTGTTGTGACCTTGACGTGTACAGGCTGAATAGCCAGCTGTAGTCATTACACTTCTGTCTGATGGTTCCACGAGGTAATGATGTGCTTGGTTCTTTTGCCGATGTGCAAGATTAGGCCTTGCCGAAGTACAGAGTTGGATCTAGCTGAAGTGGTCTGAAGTGTGGCACTTGGACATAAGCTGAAGTTGGTGCGGAGGTACAAAACTTGGCATATTCTTCGATAACATAATGAGTGTTATACAGCCCTGCTAAAGTGCAACCAAGGCTGAACAGCATTGCTTGGACACTGAACTGCTGAACGTCAATATTTGAGCGCTGAGCTGCAGGAGTTGCACCGTTGGCTGTTGTTGACTTACAGACGATTTAATTATGGTTTATCATTTGCCCCCAGATTTTGTGTGGCTGAGCTGAACTGCGAAGGTAGACAAATCTTGTTCTAGTGAGTCTGTGACGTGTCTTCATTAACTGAGTAGTTATCCTCTTATTTGCGCCGTAACTCCCGCTTTTAATGTAAGCGTTAATTCATACACCTCATCATTATCTTTTCGGCGGTTTCAGCTTCCGAGGGGGAAAACACTTTAACCATTGCCTCTTCGAATTTTCAGACGAAAAGTTGTGACCTTTTGTTTTTTCTCACTTATAAATAGGGACAATCACCCTAACCCTTTCTTTTCTTCTTCTTCTATTCTGCACATCTGCATGTTCTGCATTTCTGTTCATCTTCTTTGTCTTTGAAGTTTCTCTCCGTCCTTACTCCAACGCTTTTCAACTCAAGTCTTCAATCTTTTGTAAGCTTTTCTTTATCTTACTTATGGCTTCCATTATTTCTTCTTTGATTACCTCGGAATCCATGGTGCCCTCTTCATCGGTGCAAAACTCCATGTGCACCTTGAAAGCCACCGACCTCCCTGAACTATGTCAGCATTATAATGTTGACAGGAGCACTTTTGCCCCCATTCTCCCTCTTCCGCATCAAACTGCTTATGACCCCCCCGTTGGGTATGAGGCAGTCTATGAGGAATATTTTAAGTCTGGTTTCAAACTTCCCATTACAGCCCCTTTACTCCAAATCATGTTCTCTTATAAACTTAGGCTTCCCCAAATAACGCCTAATGGACTGAAGGTTATTCTTAGTTACTTGCTCTATCTGAGAGCAGCTGAGAAAACCTTTTCACTTGCAGTCTTTAGGGAAATATTTGTGTGTAAACAGGAGGGTAGTTGGTACTGTTTTGGTAGGAGGCCTCAAAACAATGAAAGATTCTATGTCATAATCTTCCCTCCCCTACCAAAGATTGGATGGGGCGTTTCTTTTTTGTTAAGAGTATAGGATTACCCGAAGGGATCCTTTGGAATACTGGCAGCGCAAATAACAGGAGGCCAAGTGAGCAATTTCGCAATGAAGCCTCCCAATTGTTACACTTGCCCTTGGCCGTAGATTGGAAGAAAGTTGACAGGAAAATTGTAAAGGTTGCTGACCTGGAACACTTGTGGCCTGAGCATAACTTTCGACCTCTCATCCCAATTGTCTTGAGAATAGTTCGGGGTATATAGCAATATTTTTGAGATCCTTGACTTGCTCTGGTGTTTTGTCTGAGCTTTTACTGTTTTGTTCTTCAAATTTTATAGGAATCATGGTGTCTGACACCCTGGCGAGGTTGCAAAGGTTGGTTCCCAAGAGGAAAAGGTCTGAAGAGCAACCCTCCTCTTCGGGAAAGGCCCAAGTCAGCACTTCGTCCGAGGTGCAGATAACTCCCAGAACTGCAGTTTCAGGTAGGATTTTTGCATTTCGTTGATCTGAAGCATATTTTGTCTTCATTTAATCATTTGACCTTTTTCTTCTTTAGCTGGAACTTTTGACAATCCTGTACGGGCTGAAGATCAAGCCCTAGCTCAATCAGATGATAGGAGTGGGGGAATTAATGCCCCTATTTTGATTCCTTCCTCTCCTGCTACTGAAGAGGAAACTATGCCCCCACCAAGGTGGGTTTCTGATGAGGCTGTCCCCTCCTTTGATCTTTTAGGAGAGACTTCTGGGGTGAACGCATCGGAGGGAGAGCCTTCTGAAAGGAATGCCCCTGAAGGAGAGTCTTGTTTGTGGAATCGCCGGGGCACCAGGACACTGTAGTTTTCCTTTGCTGACTCTGCTGCAAATCCTGATGTGGCTAGGAAAGTGACTGAGATGTCAGTGCTTCCGAGTGATTGGCAACTTTATGGCAGTATGGACGAGGATACTGCCATGAATTCATTTGCAATGAATATGGCCATGGTAAGATTTTCTAATATTTTCCAACTTTTTAACTTGATCCCTTATGTTTTTTATAACCAGTCTGACTTCTGCAGTACCGGGTCCAAGAATACAACATCCCCAAACGAGCTGAAGAGCTTCGCGTCAAATTCTTCCAACTCTCTAAGATCAATGTCAATCTCAGAAATGCCTATGACGGGTTGGCTGAAGTGCCAAGACCCAACAGTTTGAGGTTGAACCAGTTACAAGCCCAGGTGAATAGCCTGAAATCTGAAGTGGCTGTCCTCACTGAAGAAAATTCCAGACTTTGGGCAAGGAAACAATATTCTGATGTTCAGCTTGCTGCTGCAAAATCAGTGATTGAACTGAAGGATGCATTGGCTAATACTGAGTTAGTTTCTTCCAAAGCCTAAGCTAAGCTGGAATTTTATCAGAAGGAACTTAGCACTTTTGAGCATGAACTGTCCAATAGAAAGGCTGAACTGAACCAGCAATTGGAAGCAGAACGGAAAAGCAAAGCAGATCTCCTCTGTTGAACTTCAAGCCAGGGAGATCAAGAAAACTGTCGTTGCTGAGTTCAAGCAGTCTGAATTTTTCACTGGTAACTTCTTGAAGATGCAAGGTTCAGCAATTACTGTTGGACAGACTTGGGCCATTGATACTTGTTCTGAGGTCTGCCCAAGCCTGGATAAGAATCACCCTCAGATTGCTAAACACTACAACCCCGAGGCTGGAAGCTTGCTTGAGAATCAAATTGCTCAGTTTCAAAGTGGGGCTGATCTCAGAGAAGATGAGGATGTTGAAGAGTAGAATATGATTTTTCCTTGTAACTTTTGTAGTTGTAATAGATATTCTTTTAATGAAAATCCAACTTTCTTCAACTTGTGCTCTTCAGCTTGTTTCAAGTTTGCCTTCTGTATGTAAAGGTTTACTTGTTCTATTTCCATAGTTGATGCATCTGTCTTTAGACTTGAGAAACTTTTCTTGCTCTATTTTATAATTTGCAAGTATTTGTCTTCGGCTTCGCCAAAAAAGTCCTCTCATCTCTTGTATGTTGGCTCCTTGCACAAGTATTAGGCTTCAGCCTCCATTCTTGGCTCTGCCAAAAATGTTAGCCTACTCAACTGAACTGCAGCCCTACTGTGCTTTAACAAATTTAAGATATAGAAATCCCTATACCCCAATGTTGACTCCCGCTTAACTTTCTCAGCCCTGCTGAGTTAAAAGATAGAAAAACTTGTCCCATTGTTGAGTCTTGCTCAACCGTCTTAAACCTGCTAAGTTTAAGTATAAGGAAGCATGTCCTAATGTTGAGTTCTTCTCAACCTTCTTAGTCCTTCTGAGTTAGAATATAGGGAAACTTGTCCCATTGTTGAGACCTACTCAACCTCCCAGGCCTGCTGAGGTAAAATATAGGGAAACTTGTCCCATTGTTGAGTTCTTCTCAACCTTCTCAGTCCTGCTGAGTTAGAATATAGGGAAACTTGTCCCATTGTTGAGACCTGCTCAACCTCTCAGTCCTGCTGAGGTAAAATATAGGGAAACCTGCCCCATTGTTGAGTCCTTCTCAACCTTCTTAGTCTTGCTGTGTTAGAATATAGGGAAACTTGTCCCATTTCTGAGACCTGCTCAACCTCTCAGTCCTGCTGAGGTAAAATATAGGGAAACATATCCCATTGTTGAGACCTGCTCAACCTCTCATACCTGCTGAGGTAAAATATAGGGAAACCTGTCCCATTGTTAAGTTCTTCTCAACCTTCTCAGTCCTGCTGAGTTAGAATATAGGGAAACTTGTTCCATTGTTGAGACCTACTCAACCTCTCAGTCCTGCTGAGGTAAAATATAGGGAAACATTTCCCATTGTTGAGACCTGCTCAACCTCACAGACCTGCTGAGGTAAAATATAGGAAAACTTGTCCCATTGTTGAGACCTGCTCAACCTCTCAGTCCTGCTGAGGTGAAATATAGGGAAACATGTCCCATTTTTGAGACCTGCTCAACCTCTCAGTCCTGCTGAGGTGAAATAGGGAAACCTGTCCCATTGTTGAGACCTACTCAACCTCTCAGACCTGCTGAGGTGAAATATAGGGAAACATGTCCCATTGTTGAGACCTGCTCAACCTCTCAGTCCTGCTGAGGTGAAATATAGGGAAACCTGTCCCATTGTTGAGACCTGCTCAACCTCTCAGTCCTGCTGAGGTGAAATAGGGAAACATGTCCCATTGTTGAGACATGCTCAACCTCTCAGGCCTTGCTGAGGTAAAATATAGGGAAACATGTCCCATTGTTGAGACGTGCTCAATCTCTCGACCTGCTGAGGTGAAATATAGGGAAACCTATCCCATTGTTGAGACCTGCTCAACCTCTCAGTCCTGCTGAGGTAAAATATAGGGAAACCTGTCCCATTGTTGAGACCTGCTCAACCTCTCAGGCCTGCTGAGGTAAAATATAGGGAAACATGTCCCATTGTTGAGACCTGGTCAACCTCTCAGACCTGCTGAGGTAAAATATAGGGAAATCTGTCCCATTGTTGAGACCTGCTCAACCTCTCAGACCTGCCCCCCTTTCGTTCTGGGTTTGATAGATAGGCATAAACTATTACTTCATGCATCATATGGTGACTTAACTTTCCTGGCTGAATGCCAAATAAGAATATTCAGCTGAATAGAACCAGGCGGGAATCTTAACAAAAGATTGATCCTTTGATAATATAAGGCTGAGCCGAAAAACACCAGATGAACACCAGAAGAAATAAATCCTGACTCATTTTAATCACGGACTTTTTTAAGTCAGCCTTGTACGTCCAGGAGCCCGTAACCCCTTCTCATCAGAATCTGAATCCTCATCATGGCAACCCATGATGAGGCCCAGGTTTACAACTCTCATCCGGAGGGGGTCTACCAAAGTCCAGCCTATTGTGGAGCCTAGACCTCGGATTGTAAAAACACTGTAGGTGACCAAGCTCGATAGGACGTCCAATCTCCTATCCGAGCTGCCTACAGTCTTCTGTATCATGCTCAATATCATGATGATAAAGGCAGTACAGTCGGCGATCTCTTTTATGGATCGGTCCAGCCAGGGGCTGAGGTTCCTTTGCTAGAGACTTCTTCCTCATGTAGGAAAGGATATGGGCTTTTGAAGCCAACAGAGAATTCCTTTCTTTACCTCGGCCTCCTAACCGAATCTTGACAGAGCACCTATTTTGTAGCGGGGCCTGGCCTTTATTGTCAACTTCTCTGCCATGTTTGAATGGCAATGATGTTTTCTGAGTGCGTTTTAAGCTTTGGTGGCTAGACTTTTGTCCTGAACGCCTTGCCTCAGCCATAAATTTGGCCTGATGCCTGGGGTGATAACCAGGCCGAGTTGGGGAGTACTCCAAGGGTCTTGTGGGTGAGAGTTACTGGAATGGGATCCACTGGACCTTGCTGCAGAGGCTTTCCCCTTCATTTCCCTCACCACAGCTTGGAACACACCCGGGTTTTGAGCCACATAGCGTATGGCTCGCATGTGCTCTTCATATGTGAAGGCAATGGTGGGAGTTGAGGATTTCCCCGGATCTGTAGAACACTGTTATGTTTGCTGTTGAGAAGATCTTTGGCTTCTCTTAGATGTCATAGGTCGCTTGGACCCTTGTCCATCTTTTTTATCCATCTTTCTCTCGATAGCTTGGAAAGATAGAAATTTAGAAGGCTTTGAGCAGCTGTGTTACTGGGTTAAGGGACAAAGGTGCCCTCCTTCTAGCGCCAAATGATGAAGCCGGATCTTCACCAAGGGTCAAAATGACCTCAAATTAACATCGTCAGCTGGTGAAAAGAAAGTAGCTAGAATAGCATCCAAAATATCCTGCACAAGGAACACAGATTAGAGGTCCCGGGGGGTTGGGTCCGAGAAAAACTCTCTGACGCTCAAGTCAGTTTGAGCCATTTCTCACTGAGAATATAATTTAAATGGTGATTTAAGTGTTTCTCACAGTATGAGCTGAAGAGCAAAGTGTATGAATTTCTCTAGGATGTCAATGTTTGGATTTTGGATCCCTCTCCTCCTCTGTATTGGCTTGCTTTTATTAACCTTTTCCCACCTTTGGCCTCTGATGGCGGATGAGATGTTTACTTGGGGCAGAAAGCCTAGGATGCCGTAAGTCTGCTGATGTGACCAGTAGACTGGCTGATGTGACTAATAGGCCGGCTGTTGTGACCTTGGCGTGTACAGGCTGAATAGCCAGCTGTAGTCATTACACTTCTGTCTGATGGTCCCATGAGGTAATGTTGTGCTTGGTTCTTTCACCGAAGTGCAAGATTAGGCCTTGCCGAAGTACAGAGTTGGATCTAGCTAAAGTGGTCTGAAGTGCGGCACTTGGACATAAGCTGAAGTTGGTGCCGAGGTGCAAACCTTGGCATATTCTTCGATAACATAATGAGTGTTATGCAGCCCCGCTGAAGTGCAACCAAGGCTGAACAGCAATGCTTGGGCACTGAACTGCTGAACATCAATATTTGAGGAGCGCTGAGCTGCAGGAGTTGCACCGTTGGCTGTTGTTGACTTACAGACGATTTAATTATGGTTTATCAGTTGACATGTATGCCCTTTCTTGAGGATGTAAAAGATGCAATTTGGAGTTTGTATCCCAATAGCTGTAGGTCCGAATGATTATAATGGGTGTTTCTTTCGGAGCTGTTGGGACATTATTAACGGCGATGTCCATCGTGCCATTCAGGAACTTTCTAATCTTTCACCTTCCAACAGACGATGAGTAGCTCGATGATTATTTTGATACCTAAGATATCACACCCGCAGACTTCCGCAGATTATCGGCCAAATTTTGTAGCCAAATAGGGACACGACTACTTGCTTGACGTCTCCATATACTGCTACCACTGTTGATATCGCCTGAACTGGCAAGATTTTTGAAAGGCCATGACATATCGAAACAGGTCTTGCTGGCCCATGAGATGGTACATTTATTAGATAAAAAAGTGAGGGGCTCGAACCTGTGGTAAAATTGGATATGATAAAAGCTTTTGATCTAGTTAATTGGACTTTTCTTCAGCTTCTTTTACTGAAATTTGGATTTTCAAATAGATTCATCACAATGGTTTTAAATCACTTGCGTGGAACGTACATCTCGGTGTTAATCAATGGTTCACCATGTGGATTTTTCTAGCCTCAACGCGGGGTTAAGCAAAGAGAACCATTATAACCTATTTTATTCATTTTAGCTTCTGAAGCTTTTTCACGTGGATTGAATAGTTTGATTACTCGAGGCATCTTGACCCCATTTGCTATAGGCCGTACCCCACAAAATATTTCTCACTTGGTATTTGCGGATGATCTACTCATTTTCTTAAATGGTAACTTGCGTCACTTTTGGGCTCTTTTTTCAAAACGCATCTGGTCAGGCGGTAAACTTCTGGAATAGTCATTTTGTTCCCTCCATCATTATTACCTGTTTACAGATCCAAACAATGGAAAGTGCATTAAATATGACAGTGGAGCAACTTCCCATCAAATACTTGGGAGTGATATCTCTTCAAGGGACGAATGAAACCTATTTATTGCTTACATCTTATATATCATTTTGATACAAGACTCAATCAATGGCAAAATAGACTCCTCTCGCTAGTCGGGCGTTTGGTACTTATTCGCCATGTATTAAGTGCTATACCTCTTTATTACGTTGCGACTATGAAATTGCCCCACAGCACGATTCGAGTGCTACATCATCGTATATGTTCTTTTTTCTAGGGCTCTGGGGAAGCACAGTATCGCTATCATTGGGTGTTATAGAGACGTTTGTTCACCCCTCCAGAAGAGCGTGGCCTTGGGATACGACGACTAGACATTCTTCAGCAGGCATACTCTTCTCGCAAATGGTGGCGATACAATACAACAAATAGTGGTTGGTAGCAATTTGTGGCTGCAAAATACGGCCGACGGGGTCACTATCTAGCACGGCTCATAGATTCTTTAGTGTGGAAGGGATTATGCTCAGTCCACGACCAATGCAATTAGACATCCCAACTGGTTTCGGATTGTTGGATTTGGGGGAATGAAAATCAAGGACAATTCAGCATTCGATCCGTGTATTATATGTTCAGCCAACCTCGGGCGTCTTTATTCTCACATAAGTTTATCTGGCATAAATTGTTTTCGTCAAACATACGGCTCTTCTTATGGCGCTTCTATCATCGTGCACTACCCTTGCCAGACAATTTAATCCGCTTTGTAGTTGCACGACCCACACGTTGTCCATTTTGTACTATTGCAAATTCAACATCTCTACATTTATTCCTAGAGTTTGCGGAGGTGAAAACTCCATGGGAGATTTATGTGGCATTAGTGGATGGCCCGAGTCCTCGGGTAAATGACATATTCGCATACTTACTTGCATGGTGGATGTTTATAACAAGCAAATCAATTCGAGGCAATCTGCGTATTTTTCTCCCAAGCATTATCATGTGGGAAGTATGGAAATCATACGCAGCCATAATCGGTTTGTGAGCAAATTCTGTTCAAAAATCGGGGTTTGAGTGACTTGAAAATACATGATTTAAATGTTACGAGTTTACGAAATGCATGAAATATGTGTTACTTGATATATGCACGTGATAAAAATGATTTACAAGTTTATACATATTGTTGTCATACTAACAAGCCATGAAGCATTAAGGCTTACATCATATGGCAAACGTTTGTTGTCTTTATACTATTTTAAGGTGCCATGATTAATGAACTAAACTAGTTCATTAAGTGAAGTGCTTAAGTTAATGAACTAACTAGTTCATTAAATGAAGACATAATTGGAGAGAACTATATGGCAACAAACTTGAAATGGAAAGTCTTCTCATCTCCGCACCTCAAATCACACGCCACATACATATATATTTCATATACAAATTTTTTAAAGACACTACATGCTTCCACTGACACGTCATATATTTATAAACATACGTCAACGTCACATCACTATATACACCTCCTATTTATGAGTATATTCAGGTTTTATATCATATATTACAAGTCAGGTGACGTCAAAATTATAACGACGTGTTACAAAGTCATAAACTGAAAATTGTCAAATCGGGTGACTACCGAAACTCCCGACATGTCACGTACTTGCCATATGAAGATGGCCAGCCCATATACATCAAAAATATTCAAACTTTTTATGATCCGCATGTTAAATTCATCCACAAGGTAATACCATGTTTGCACACATAAATCACCCACAATTTAGTCTAGATTTGTGGAGAATTCAAACTCAAGCATATTTTGGCACATGGGGCATTTATACTCAGCTATTGGAGCTGAATATGCAACTCATTTTATGTATATTATGTGTGACATAATATATATTACGTGTGCAGGAAGTTTGAAATTAATCAGAGAAAACTCGCGTAATCGACGAAAGTCGAAATTTCGGTTTTCTACAAACCTACACACATGGAACGTTTGTAATATTGATGTAACATGTATCTAGACACTTCTTACACATTTAAGACAAGTTAAAGTGTTCTAGAAAATTCAAATTAAGGCTGATTACAATTTACCATATATGTGTGAATATTATGCATTATTTGACAAAGTTGACATAAAAAGAATTCAGCACATGTGCAGCCTATATCACATGCCATTTTCAGCTTTGTTGGAGCCTAGGTGGAGCTTATTTGGAACTTCAATTGGTGGAGCATATGCCACACGTTATTTGTAACACTGAAGAGAGCAACACATAAGGAAAGAATTCAAAAGAAAACACATGCTGAAAATTTCATCACATGTTGAAGAGCTGGCTGATTTTTGAGTCCTCAATGTCTTCAATTGTCTTCCAAAATTTAAGGGGATTGAATTACGATTATATGGTAGTTATTCACCTTGATTTTAAGCACATGTGTCAGATTTCTTTGAAGAAATTCCAGCTCATTTAAGGAATGCCAAGGTGGATTAAAGATGGTCTATCAAGAAGTGACAACTCGGCAAAGACAAGTCATTCCTCCAATCATATTGCACCAAGTAAGCAAGGTTGTGTCACCATCTTATACAAGAAAATATTCCAAGGATATTCAAGACAATTTTCAAGGAAGAATGCAAACCCTAGGGGGCGGCCAAGACAAAATAAAAAGGGCAAGATGGTGAAAGACAAGGCTAAGCAAAATTGATATTCCTACAAGTTCAAAAAGCAAGATTACTCTCTTTCTTCTTCCTTTCTTTCTCTTGCTCTTAGCCTCAAGCATATCATTCTTATATTTCATATATTATATAGGCTTTGATTATACCACCTACACTCGTTCATTTCTTGTAAAAGATTGATCAAGGTGTGATCAAGCCTTCATTCGGTCGGTGGTGGTGTTCGTGATTGGTTTGTTTATTTGTTTTGATTGTAAAAGGGTGGAGTTGGTGTCTAACTCTAGTCATCCTTGTGGTAAGGTGTTTTTTTTTAGTGAAAACCGAAGAAGGTGTGCTCAAAGACTGGAGTAGGTTGTTTTAACCGAACCAGTATAAAATTCTCGATGTTCTTACTTTTCAGCACTTTTACTTTCAGTTCTTGTTTCTACATCGTTTCTATTGCGCGCGGTAAAAATAGCAAACGATTTTCAAGAATCACAAAATTTGTCAGAAACATAGCCATGCGTCCTAGCTTCATTTGGCACAAGTTTCATCTCATTTGGATGAGTATAAGTTAGTCAAACGTTAATAGTTCTGAAACTAGTGCAATCTGATTCTCAGATTTGCAAAGGTCGAGAACATCAACAAGGTTGACATATTTACCAAGGGAATTGTGAAAAACTACTTTAACCCATTCAAATACACATCTTGAGGGTCTTACCATAAAATTTTCAGGTCATTTAAATTCCCAATTAATAGGAATAAATTTTTTATTTCGGAGTACAGCTTCCCGCTCAGTATGATTACTCCATTGTCTTTCACAAATGGAATTGTTCGTTTCCTTAGCACCTGCTCTTTACGGTCCACGATCTGTATAGGAACTTCTTCATACGTCACGTCATCCTTAATAGTTATGGGCTGCTGCTCTAGTATATGATCCAGATCGCGTACATATCGCCGTAACTGAGATACGTGAAACACATTATGTACCTGGGATAATGTAGGAGGTAAGGCCAACCGATATGCAACAGCTCCAACTTTCTCTAGTATCTCATAAGGGCCAATAAATCTAGGGCTTAGTTTTCCTTTAATCCCAAATCTAATCACGCCCTTGGTAGGTAAAACCCGCAAATATACTTTCTCGCCTACTTCAAACTCAACCGGTCGTCTTTTTTATCCGCCCAGCTTTTGCTACGACTCTTGAGCAGCTTTCAATCTATCACGTATCACCTTGATCTTTTCCAGAGTCTGCTCTACCAGTTCCAGACCCGTAATAGTCCTCTCAACAACTTCATCCCAATATAACGGAGATCGACACTTCCTTCCATACAACGCTTCGAACGGTGCCATACCAATAGAGTTGTGATGAAGCTTTTTTTGTAAGAGAACTCAATCAACTTTACTGATTTGTCCCAGCTACCCTTGAAATCCAAAGTGCAAGCGCGTAGTATATCTTCCAATGTCTGTATGGTATGCTCTGACTGTTCATCTGTCTGTGGGTGAAATGATGTACTCATCCGGAGTTCGGTACCCATGGCATTTTGATAAGCTCTCCAGAATCGTGAAGTAAAATGTGGATCTCTATCGCATACCATGCTGACCGGTGTCCCATACAGACTGACTATTTCATTCATATACATGCTCACCAGCTTTTCTATAGACGTCTGGATTGACATGGATAATAAATGTGCCGATTTAGTGAGACGATCCACGATTACCCAAATCGTATCATAACCGTTGCGACTCTTAGGGAGTCCGGTAACAAAGTCCATCGTAATATGCTCCTATTTCTACTCCAAAATTTCTAATGGCTGTAATAGTCCCGCTGGCTTCTGATGTTCTGCTTCGACTTGTTGACAAGTAAGACATCTCTCTACAAACTCCTCAAGCTCGCGATATAACGCTTCATGTCGTTCCACCAATAGTTTTTTTTAAGATCCTGGTACATCTTTGTGGCTCCCGGATGTATAGATAACCTCGAGTTATGAGCTTCATTTATGATATCTCTTTTTTCCATCAATGTTTGGCACACACAATCTCTCCTTGGACCAAAGACTGCCATCATTATGCAACTGAAAATCCTTCACTGGTCGTTCTTTAAACTGATGCTTGACAATGGTCATCAACTCAGAATCCTCCTTTTGTGCCTCTTTAATTCTATCAATTAAAGTAGGGTGATCATCAACTTAGCCAGAATATTCGCAGTCGAGTCAACCATATCCAATCCAAACTCGACTATCTCTCTCTCCAGAGGCGTCTGTCTAGCATGGCTTGACTTCCTACTTAATTCATCTGCCACCTTTTTTGCCTTACCTGGATGATAATGAATTGCGAGGTCGTAATCCTTTATCAACTCCAGCCATCTCGTCTGTCTCATTTTTAGTTCCTTTTGGGTGAAAGATATTTCAAACTCTTGTGATCCGTGTAGATTTCGTATCTCTCTCCATATAAATAATGTCTCCATATCTTAAGCGCAAATACCACTGCTGCTAGTTCCAGGTCATGGGTAGGGTAATTCTGCTCATAGGGTTTCAACTGTCTTGATGAGTATGCAATTACTCGTTCCTTTTGCATTACACACAACCTAGTCCATTCTTTGAAGCATCACTATAACCACAAATCCGTCTCCTAAGATTGGTTGTGCTAATACTAGTGCCGAGGTCAATTCTTCTTAAGTTTGGTGAAGCTCTGTTTGCAATCAGAAGTCCAATCATATCGCATCTTTTTCTGCATCAATCGAGTCAGTGGGACTGCAATCTTGAGAATCCTTCAACAAATTTCTGATAATAACCTGTAAGTCCCAAGAACTCCTCACTTCAGTCACATTTGTCGGCCTGGGCCATTCCGTAATAGCCTCAAACTTTTTTGCGTCTACGGAGATACCATCCTTAGACACAACATGACCCAAAAATGCAACACTATGGAGCCAAAACTCGCACTCGCTGAATTTAGCATATAGCTTCTCTCTTTCTTATCATTCAGTGTTACCCTTAGATGCTCCGCGTGGGTTTCTTCGTCCGGTGAATATATCAGGATATCGTCAATAAAGACCACCACGAACTTATCCAACTGATCCCGAAATACTGTGTTGATTAAATCCATGAATGTGTGCAGGTGTGTTGGTCAATCCGAACGGCATCACTAAGAACTCATAATGTCCATATCTTGTACGAAAAGCAGTCTTAGTGATATCATCTGCCTTGATCTTCAGCTGATGGTAACCAGAGCGGAGATCAATCTTGCTGAACACTTTAGCACTTCTTAATTGATCGAACAAATCGTTGATTCGAGGCTATCGATTTTGATAGTTGATTTATTCAGCTCTCGATAATCATACAGAGTCGTATGCTGCCATCCTTCTTCTTAACGAACAACATGGAGCTCCCCATGGTGATACACTAGGCCGTATGAACTTCTTATCTATCAATTCTTGCAACTGTGATTTCAATTCCTTCAATTCAGCTGGGGCCATTCTATACAGCGCCTTTGAGATCGGTTCAGCTCCTGGAACAACATTAATCTCAAATTCAATCTCTCTGTCCGAGGCAAGCCTGGTAGGTCATCTGGAATACATCTGTGAACTCCTTGACTACTCGGAATACTGTCAATTGATGGGGTCTCTGGATCCTTGCCGAGAGCATACACAAGAAATCCTTCCTACCCTTTTTCAGTGATCGAAACGCTTTTGCTGCTGTCAGATAAATATTCTGTGGTATCTTTTTCTTCTTGGAGTTCCCTTGATAGATCACTTCTTCTCGCATTGGATCCTTAATCATCACACGCTTACCACGACAATCAATGTAGGCATGGTGTTTGAACAACCAATCCATGCCTAGAATAATGTCAAAGTCCCCAATCTGTATAGGAATTAGGGTATCTTCGAACTTCTGTCCTCCCATTTCTATCTCGCAATTCTCATATATATGATGTGAAATGATCACCTGATCACCAGCTGCTTGAACGCGATAAGGCGTATCCAGCCATGCGGACAATTATCAAGGTTCTTAGCAAACCTTTTTCGATACAAAGGAGTGGCTTGCACCACTATCAAATAACACGTTGGCAGGTATGTTGTTTGCTAATATGACACCTGAGGCGATTCATAATTCAAATATGCAATTCCTAAGTAAACAGATAATATCATAAACTTTCAAAATGAAATATACCTGTCACAACGTCTGGGCATCTAGAACCCCTCATCTGTCATCACATGTACTCTGGCATTGGCCCGTGGGCCATCTCTCTGCTGGGTGCGCTCTCTGTGGTCCCTTCCGAGGCTTTGGACAATCTCTGATCATGTGTCCAGTCTTTCCACAATTGAAACATGCTCCAGTCTTCAATAAACAGTCTCCTCTATGCTGTCGCTGACAAGTGGCACACTTAGGTATCGCAGCTGCTGTGGGGGAGGTTGTGGCTTCGGTGGCTGAAATTCTTGATGTACGTCCACCATCTCTTTTAGCAGTCTTAGTCCACTTATTGGACTGGCCATCTCCAAACTCTTGGGCCTTTTGCCCATGTCAGAATCACGCCTGATGATGTCCCTTTCTACTCGATAACAGGCATCCAGCAATTCACCAAAATCCTTCGGGTTGGCATTCACAATCCAGGTGCGAATACGTGGGTTCAGTCCTCTCTCAAACTTGATCATTTTCAGTTGTTCATCCCCATAATCGCTGGAACATATCTTCCCAATGCAGTAAATCGGTTGGCATAGTCCGCCACTGTCATACCACGTCTGAGTCAAGACTCAACATCCCTATCTTCTGTAAGGTAACTGATGGTGGAATATAGAATTTGCGGAACTCTCTCAGAAATCGCTCCCAAGTAACTGGAGCTGGCAAATGCTGCAAATTAGTGGTCCACCATTGATCGGCCTCACCAGTCAGAAAAGGCTTGATAACCTGGGCTTTTCTCCTCTGGTATGAATCAGCTCAAAATTATTCTGTACTTCCTTTAGCCATTTCTCGACTATGTCAGGGTCAGATCCACCTTCAAAGTTAGGGATGCGGGCCTTCTTCATTTCTCCGTAAAAGAAACGAGTACCATGCTGTGGTGGAGATGGTGGTGGTGGCGGTGGCGGTGGAGGTGTCGCATGATTCTGGTGGCTGTTATTACATACCGCATGTCCTATTTGTACTAAAGCTTGCAGGACAGCCTGCTGAAAATCTCCCTGGCCCTGCTGCTGTGGAGGTGGAGGCACATGCTCGGTGTAAAGTGAAATCGGTCCTCTCTGCGGGGTGTCTGTGGCGGTGGAGGAAGGGATAGCTGGGCAGGTTTGTCAGCGCGCGGTCTACCTCTAGGTCGTGAAGACATCCTATTGAAAGCAGTATTATTAGTAATAATTTTATATGTGAAATGCTTAGTTCAAAATTTGTAAAATTAAGGTTTTAATTGAGGACTTACTAATCCAAGTAAAATTTTAAATATTTTTTTTTATCTGAATATCCCTAACCATTCTAAGGATCCTCATCTAAGAATATCACTCTTGGTCTAATATCATAACTTAAGTTCTAAGATCATCACTTAATCTTCTAAGTGCTTACTTTACTGTTCCCTCCCCCCTTCCCCCCCCCCTCCCCCCCTCCCGCCGTGGATCTATAGCCTTTTGCTCTGATACCAACTGTAGCGCCCCGACTGGAACTAGGGTTTCGGCACGGTGCACCCGCCATACTCTACTACAAGCAGTACAAGGCGTCAATACTATACATGTGCATGTCGACATGAATCGTAATCGATATAGCGGAAGCAACATAAAATAAGCTCACGACATGCATAATAATAATACAAATCGTTCAAACACGTACAAACCGCAAGCACAATGTCTCACAATGGTCTTATTACATCACAATGAGATAAGCTCAACACAAAAGGTACATAGCTTCAGCCTATTCCTCAGCTCACGGATAATCTATCTGGGGTTCCTCCTCAATGAACAAGGCGTCAGGGTTCTTGTTCTCTGAAATGTTATGAGGCAAGTATGAGCGATAGCCACCAACTTTTAATCGCTCAGCAAGTAGTCTTTATAGATACTTCATGTGGATCATACATGGGGAGACGGGGTAATAAGTAGTAATAAGGTAACAAACATACATAATCACATCTCCGTTTACAATTAATAACATGATATATAAGAATAAAACAAAACTAAGATTTTACATCATACCTTAGAGATCATAGCATTCTTCCTCGGCATATCCTTAGCCTACCTTCCATATTTGAATACTAATCCATCTTATGCTAAGGTCATAACTTACATTCATCACTTCTACGTGTATCATCTTCTTTAATCATCTTAAGGCATAATGATCGTACAAATATTCTGATCATCACCTAAGGAACACGATCATGACATAATGCATAAAACATGACTTTTCATAAAATGACTTCTTCGTAAACATGACTTTTCATAAATATGGCATTTCATAACTTGACATGATTTTCATAACTTGCGTAAAATGACATATTCATAACTTGCATAACATGACCTTTTCATAACATGAAGACATAACATTTACATCATTGGCTATAGCACTTTTCATAAGAATAATAACGCACGACATACCGAATGATTTCCCATATAGTACATGTACAACATAACATCATGAACATAGGTACCTGTGCTAACGGTGACGCATTACGACTGAGATCCCGTGTCCCAGACCCGGTGTTACACTCAACCATAATCTAAACATGGGCCCCTGACACCTACCACTCCGGTCCCGATGTCAGGACAGAGCTACAACATAACATAACATAACATAACATAACATGGTCATAACATAACATGGGTCATTGGAATCATCCGTCTCGTGTTTATTATTCCTATGCATATGAACTTTAAAACATGTGATTCAAAATATAACTTTTCAAACTTTGATTTCATGCAACATGAGACTCGGTCATATGAAGGCACTTTGGTCATTCTACATTTTGTAACATCATCACTTACTTAATTTCCTTCTACGTATCACAACTTAAAGAAAATACTTTCACCTCCAAATAAATACCATTCGGCTATCACACTAAAACAGCCCCCTTTTTCCATCTTCATCACACAATAATTTGGTAACTTCTATTCCACACATACATTTCATAATTCATAATTTAAATGCTACATCATGAAAATTTCTAATTACTTTAACATTTCATCTAAGATTTCATAACTTACATTTTATCATAACATATCTATGTTAGTATATATAACATGTAACATATCATGTGCATACATTGTAAAAGTTAGTAGTCTTATATTTACACATACATAAATATGGACTATTTATTTTCATACTTTTCATAACATAATACATAATTTACATACTTAACCTACTTTCATAACTTAACATATTCATCATATATACATATATACTTGTATAAAAATATATGAAATCATTTGTCACTAAGGCCTAATGGCCGAATATATATATACATGGTATATACATATATAAATCATTTTATGATATATTGTATAATATCCAAAACTTATTCATTTTCATATCTTAACATATATATTATACATATATACATATGTGTACAACATAATAAATTTGTTTTCTCATAAAAAGGCTTAAGGCCGAAAATAAATCATGTATCTATATATTTATATTTATTTGTCTTATAATATATTATACATTCAAACTTACTCATATTTCATCACATATTTATCTTAACTATTGAAATATACTATTCATAAAATTAAAGTCAATTAAGCAAAAAATTACTTAATGTCCGAATATATATATATATATATATATATATATATATTATATATATATATTATATTTTAACAATTTATATACTCTACATATATATAAATATATAAGATATTCTAAATACCATTATTCATGTTTAACATATATAATACACTTATGTGTACATAATACATTTAAAAATTATTCATAATCGTAAATAGAACATAAAACCGAAAAGTATATATATATAATATACATATGTACGTAATACATAAAACTAATACACCAATACTTATTCATTTTCTCTCTTTAACATATATCTTACACATATATGTATACATAAAACATGTAAAACCATATTTTAACCTTAAATGGTCTTAAAGCCATACATATATATATAATTTCCGTATATACATATTTATATATATGTATACCTAAAAACATTGAGATATATATATATATATGTGTGGTGTCTGTGTGTGTAAACCGTATATATATATATCTATATATATATATATAACTATACATCTACATACATCTATATCACAACCAAGCATATATATATATATATATATATATATATATATATATATATATCTACTTTTATACAAAACAGTATATTTATTTATATGCATCTACAACTCTATACCTACATATATATACATATATATGTAGATCCGTATATATATACATGTAGATCCATACACTTATACATACATATATATATATATATTTCTAGTTAAAGACGGACGGTACCGTCTGGCGTTTTATTAATGTTTCCCTCACTTATGACGGAGGAATACCGTGGTTACATGTCGTGTAGGAGACTCTCCAACAGTATTAAAAACAAAATATATAGACAGCGCATGTACTAGAAAAAAAAAGCGATGTAGAAGAAAGAACCAAGTTTGAGAAATAAAATTCAGAAAAACTAAATAGCCATTTTGTAGTATATGTAGCGACGAACTTCTGCAGCGGTGGAAAACTTGGTGGCGATGCAGTTGGCGATGTAGGTGCCGTTGTCAAGAATGCAGTCTCCCCAACATGGGCCAGCATTTGTCCATAGTATACGATCATCAAAAAGAAGGAATCAGAAGTATGAAAATAGCAATACCGGGATTATGGAAATCAGTTGTTGATGACATACCCCTGTTGCCTGTATTCACCACGAATACAGGCAACATCCAAGTCTTGATGATTTGTAGGAATGTATAGAAGGCGTCATTTAACCTCGCATGAAGAACAAAAAACGCTTTATCTGCAAATAAATAGCAAGAAGGAGCAAAAGAAAAGTATAGATAGAATGCGTACCGGCGTTGCCTATATCAACATATGATATAGGCAACAAGATCGCAAGAAACCCAACCCAATGGGAGACATCGATTAAAGACGTAAATGTGGCGTTGAAGTATCCAATGAATAGCACCCCGAACTTCGCATGGCAAATCAGCGAGCAAATGAAATGTAAGTGCACCAGACGCAGTTAGACCATATCTTGCCAAGGTACGATCTGCCGTATTTGTTTCACGTGGACAATGTTGCAGCGTAGAAGCATTTAGGCAAAGAAAGCTAGCGGCACGACGTAGATCGCTCTGCAAAGGACCAGTGTAGCGTTCTATATTCATAAGCAAGTCAAAAGCAATTTACAATCGGTCTCCACAACCAGTCTATCATAATGACCATATAAAACAATAGGCTGTACGTCAATGCCATTAGCTCTGCCCTCAGAGGCGAGGTAGACGGAAGAGAAAAGGTGATACCCGAGATAAATTCTCCCAAGTCATTCCGAAGAATGGCACCAGATGCAGAACCTAGCCTTCCACTGAAGCATCAATGTTGAGCTTGAATGACCTGAGGGGGGTAATTTCCAACGCACAATGCGATGCCGTCTCTGAAGCAAAGTGGGGAAAATCTGCGAGTGACAGATGTGGTAGAGATTGCGAAAATTTCCGCCCTTTAATGGATAAACACCATGTATATATTTCTCTCTGGCACGTTCAAACATATGGCTATACGAGAAAGAGTTCGCCAAAGCGGATAGATGCATATTCCTTCCAAATGACCCAGGTAATAAGAGCTGAAGCAGTTGTGCGTAGCTGGCCTATCATCGTAGTAGAAGAAGATGTTTGCCACCATCTAAATGCGATATGCTTGTATAGTGGATCTGCGAGGAGATGGCCCGTCTAGTAAACTAGAGATGTCATGCCATAACGACATAATAGAGGGACAGCTGAGGAAGATGTGATCTGGTTATCCGAGTGATGCTTGCAGAAGACACATTGCGACGGAATGCAGCTTGCCATGCACATAAATTATCCACCAATGGCAATGCTCTTCTCCAAAGTTTCCATAAGAAAGTTTTTGCTCCTGAAGGCAAAGTTGGCCACCAGATAAAGTGTGGCAATCAAAGTTGAGGAAATGGGCACATAATTGATTATATGCTGACCGAATTGAATATTGGCCTTCGCTGTCTGCATTCCAAAAAACACCTTCAGACGTATACCTGCTGATCCATGTAGGTGTGTACACGACAAATTCTTTCCATGTTGGAGAATCGTATAATAGGGCCGAAACTGTTTCCCTTCTTCCATATTTGCTCTACTGTATTAGCCCAAAGAGTGTTTGAAGTATGATATCTCCACCACAAAAGTCCATCATAAGCTTGCTGCAATAAGACTAAATTGCGAATACCTAGGCCTCCATACTCAGTAGAACAACATATAGACTCCCAAGCTCGCCAATGATACCTTCCATTCCAAGATAATTTGCCATTCGTTCTGAATTTCTTGTATAACACTTTTTGGGAGCTTGGAGCTTGCCATAATATGTAAGGGCAGAGATCCTAGTATATGCCGAATGAGAACCAGTCTTCCTGCGAAGGATAGTTTAGAAGCCCAAGAATTCAGTTTGGTATCAAAATGGGCAAGCAAAGGTACAATATGTAGCCCTATTGATGCCTTTATATAAAAAGGATCCCAATATTTAATGGGCAGCTGGGCTAACCGCATGCCTAGTACTTGCGATGCGCGAGATCCAAAACACTGAACTTACGACAACTTGACTCTTATGAAAATTTACTAGCTGGCCCGATGCACGTTGATAATCATCCAAAAGGTACGAAATCGACGCAAATTCCCATCGATCCATTTATAAAGATGACCAAATCATCGCAAACCCAAATGTGATATTTGAGGCACTCGACCCGCATTAAAGCCAGCAATCGAACCATTGTGCACCAAAGAATTAGGCCTCGAGAAAAGCCTTCGACGCAAGTATAAAAAGTAACGAGATAGAGGGTCTCCCTGTTTAACTCCTCTGATACAGGAAAAAATCCTGCTGGTTTTCCGTTAATGAGCACCGAACAATGTGTAGCTGACAAGTTATTTAGAATAATCCGAACAAACCTTTCATGAAAGCCCATTTTCAACATGACTTGGCGCAGATAGGACCAGTTTACTCTGTCAAAGGCTTTAGCCATATCAATTTGATAAGAACATGACCCCCCGTACTGGCCTGTCCATAACATGAACCATTTCCTGAGCCAACAGTATTTGTTCCGTAATGTCCTGCCTTTAATAAATCCTGACTACTCTTGGGAGATGAGGGCCGGAAGATATTTCGCCAAGCGTGTAGCAATTAAACGAGTTATGAGCTTGGCTAAGAAATTTGTCAAGCATATGGACCGATAGTCCGAGAATGTTTGAGGATTCATTACCTTTGTATCAATGTAATAAGCGATGCTGCTACTTGTCGGGATGGCGGAACGCCCAAGAATAATTCATGTACTGCTTTATGCACATCATGCTGTATAATCGACGACAAAAACGACAATAAAAAGATCCAGGAAAACCATCTGGTCCAGCAGCACTCATCGGGCTCAAATCCCACACTGCAGCTTTCACCTCAGAGATCTCCGGTATAGATAGTAATGTGGCGTTGTCGTCTTCTGAGAGTATTGATGGAATAAAGGACAATATCGAAGGATCAGTATCAACTTCTTCGGCCTGGAACAAACTTGATAAAAACGTATGGCTTCAGCTTCGATATCAGTAGCGGAAACACATTCTTCCCCATCTGGTGTTAGGATTCTACGGATCATCTGTTTGCGGCGTCTTTCTTTCACTGTTTGATGGAAGAATTGGTGTTGGCATCTCCTTCTTTTATCCATTTAACATTTGCTTTCTGTTTCCAATATAATCTAACCCGTGCTTGAGCTAAATTTAACTTGGCCATGCTGTGGTGATAGCAGTTCGGGTATCGTCCGAAGGAGAAGAATCGTATTCAGCTTCACACCTAAGTGCGTTGTCTCAGCCTCAGCCACTTCATCAAATACATTCCTAAAGACTTCTTTATTCCACCTTCGTATATGTTTCTTAAGTTGGTTCAACTTAAGATAAAAGCCACGCATGCCACCAACAGTAGGGAAAGATGTCCAATGATGAGCAATAAAACTGTCAAAATCCGCATGAGTGGTCCAAACATCTAGATATCGAAATGCAGCTGCTGTGGGAATGGACGATAATGTACACTCAAGAAGTAAAGGGGCGTGATCAGAAGTAGCCCTACTAAGATGCTGATATGACACCGATGAGAAAAGTTCATAATAATCTGCAGAACACAGAAAGCGATCCAAACGACGCCATACTCGTCCAAGGCCTCGCCCATCACTCCATGTAAATGGTGATCTGAAAATCAATGCTTTGAAGCGAACATGCATCAAAAAATCTTTAAAATCCGAAAGTGAACGTAAAGATGGTGTAGAACGTCCTTTATGTTCGTCTAGGGTTAGAAATGTGTTAAAATCACCTCCAATCAACCATGGGATGTGAAGTGTAGCATGCATTCGAACAAGATCAGTCCACAGCGGCCTATGCGCTGCCAATGTATGCATTCCATAAACAAATGTAGCCCAAAATGATTCACCCGAAGCCAACCACTTAAAGCATGGAATGATTTTGCTCACCCGGACGTTCACTTTCTAAAAGCAGCGCTGCACTTTGCCACATAATCCAGATATGTTCATTGCAAGTTGATATTGCATGAGAGAATCCAAATTGGACGAGATTGTGTTAAAGCTGACAGATTTAATTTGGGCTCTATAATGACCAACACATGCACATGATAACGTCTTGTTAAAGCCAAAACCCTATTAGCTGAAGTACGGAGTCCTCTAACATTCCACATCAAAATCTTCATTGATCAGATAGTACATCAAATGAGTTAGAGAGTGCAGCCCTAGAACGAGTAAGCGGAGGTGATAAAGGATTTACCAACCTATTATGACGTCGTAATAGTCTCAGTGGAGCTTGAAAAGCCCTTGCCTCAGCAGACACAGAGGTGTTAAATTAAGACGTTCTGCGATGTAAGGTCAATGACCGCAGCCTGAATTAAGTTAGCAGTATATTCAATGATATCATCATCTGTAGGGTTGATAGGAATATCACGTTGAGACCATCAATCTCAACTTCACTATCGGAACAAGTGTAGACTGCTGAATTCCCTGGTAATTCTGCCAAGAAACAATCATCTATACCTCGGAGTCGTGCCAAATTTGGCGATGAAGAAATGGCTGATGCTGGGTCATAATGCTGAAAAGAGATCCGGCGATTGTATCAAAGGGGAAGGAGGATGAACCTGAGTGGAAGTATTGCCCTCAGTCCGCGCTATTTTTTAGGGGTCCAACGTTTGGGTGCTGTTTCTTTCAAATTCGGTGGATGTGTGGGCTTAGCTTGAGGAGGATCAACTGGTGCAGTATCTTTACCACAATCAGCAGTCTTGTGTCCCAATCGAAAACAAGTGGTGCAATAAGCAGGTAAATCTTCATAGACAACTGGCTGTGTAATAGTACGAGAGGACACTTGTATATGAACACGAGATGGAAGGTCTTGTGAGATATCTATTTCAACACAAATGTGCTGTTGAAGGACATAAAACTGAGTGTTGCAGCATCAAGTTTCATTGGAGTACCCAGCATTCGTCCAATTTGAAAAAGTGCGTCCTTTTGATAAAAGTGCACTGGCAATCCTGGCAGTGTGACCCAAATTGGAACAATTGGCACTTCAACATTGGGATCAAAGTCTGGCGTCCATTTAGTCACTCGCATGTATTTCCCTGCTATAGTCCAACTTTGGCGAGCAAAACATCGCAGATAATCTGCTTCCTGATCAAAGTGAAGTAATATATGCATGGAGTCCAAAAGTCCAATCTTTAGATTACCTGTAAAACCAATGCGGTCCATACTTGCACGAATGGTTGATAATGTAGGTCGGCCATACCAAAAGGATCCAACCAGAGAATGACGATACGGCGCTGCCAATGTTGCGATTTCATCATCCGAAAATTGTATCATTGGATAGCCTTTGTAGCGATGTATCGGTTTGTCTGTGATCTGCAATGATGTTTTAGAGAAAAAGGAGGCATACGATTTTTTCGCAGATACAGGCGGCGGCGCAGAAGGAAGAACCGATGCAGTAGTATCCATGGTAACCGGAACAGGAGATGAATGAGATGTAGATGACAGCGCGGCCGCCGATCGGAGGAGCTGCGGTAGAGGTTGCCGTCGAGTCGCAGCCGAAATCGCCAGAGCGTTTCTGCATATACACACACACACACACACACATATATATATATATATATATATATATATATCAACATACATATTTTATAATATGTATATGTACGTGTATATATATAATGTATATACATGTATATAGCATACGTGTGTATGTGTATATAGTGTATATATGTATATACTTATTACTCAAACATAGATCTATACTTTCTTAAGAAGAAATCTTGAACATACTACATGATGATCCAACTTTGATATGAACATAAATACTTAGTATTTGTAACACCATGAAGGATCTAGGAAGAGTACTTGCCTTGGTTCACTTTTCTTACACCTAGATGATGATTCCTTCTCTTGGTTTGGAAAAGAGTTTCTTCTTCCTTCCTATGTGTACACGGTTTTGGGGTCCAAAAGGAGGCTTAGTGAGCAACTTATGAAACTAATTATATGGAAGAATCAAACTTAAACTTCATAAGTTCTTACCTTGATTGTCTTTGATTCTAGATGCTACAACTTTCTTGAATCTTTCTTAGTTGATGGAGAGTTCATGGGCTTGATTTGAGTGATGTTGGTGTGAAAAAAGGAGAAGAAAATCTTCTCCTTGTTGAAGGTGGAATTTTCGGTCAATGTAGAGGGTAAAAGGGGGTTGGAGTGTTCTTGAGTTGTTTTTCCTTGGAGATAGAATGAAAATGGTTACTTGAAGATGTAATTATGTGAGGGTTCAAAGAAAAGTTATTTTCCTACTTTCTCCTAAGGGGGCCGGTCAAAGAGTGGGGAGAATGGGGTGGGAGACAAGCTTTTGACAAGCATGGGGTGGAGGGATGGGTCAGGATAAGATTCTTGAGCATGCATATTTGTTTATGTAAACTTTACTAAAATGTAAGACAAGTTGTCTCACATTTATTTTTCCTTTTTCTTTTCTTTTACTTCATGTATATATTTGTTTTCCTTTTTATTAGTATAAAATTGTTGTGCCATGTATTTCTTTTTGATTTAATTTATCCTAATAGTTTAAGTTGTTACTAACTAATTTAATTTGGGTTTTTATTGTATAGACTCAACCGTTGGTGATATATTTGCTACTGTATTGGTATACAAGACAAGTTTTATGAATCGTACACCTATGAAGTTATATTTACGGTATTGGAAGTCGTTACGACATAACAATTTTCCGGGCTGTAACAACTATGTTCACCCTCATCTTGTTCAAATGTTTCATTTGTATGAACATTATCATATGTAATTGGATCATTAGTTTTATTATCTTCCAATTGTAAAATTTCTTCATTTATTTCATCTAAGGGTTCATGCATGACTTGTTCAGGGGGAGTTGGTTCTAGATGATCAAGTACAGGCTCAAATAATACATCATCATCATCAAACATATTTTCAACATTATTTTCTTGTTTATGTTAAGCTTTATCACTAACTTCAAAACATGCATTTTCATTGAATTTCACATGTATGGATTCAATTATCTTTCTAGATGCAGAATTGTAACACCTATATGCACTTGAGTTAGTTGAATAACCAACAAATATGCATTCAATAGACTCTTGTTCAAACTTTTCTAGATTATCTTTAGTATTGAGTACAAAACATTTACATCCAAATACTCTAAGATAATCTACCTTAGGTTGTCTATTGTTTAACAATTCATAAGGTGTTTTATTCAATTTCTTTCTAATAGAAAGCCTATTTATTATAACATGCAAAACTAACAGCTTTAGCCCATAAATATTTTGGTACTTTATTCACATAACATTGTTCTAGCAATTTATTGAATTGTTCTATTTTTATGTTCAACAACTCCATTGAGTTGTGGTGTTCTAGGTGGTAAGAATTCATGTTTATTCCATGTAATTCGCAAAACTTGACTATTTCTTTGTTTTTAAATTCTCCGCCTTTATCACTCCTAAATCTTTTAACATTTTATTCATAAAGATTTTTGAGTTGCTTGATAAGAGTTTCGATTGTCAATGGAGCATCGTCTTTGTGTTAAGAACAATGTCCATGTGTATCGTGAGTAATCATCTACTATGACACACACATAGTAGTGTCCACCTAGACTTCTTGTCCTACTTGGACCAAATAAGTCTAAGTGAAGCGATTCTAGTACATGACTAGTACTCACTTCATGCTTTGGTTTTAATGTTTCTTTAGTATGTTTTCCTTTAATGCATGTTTCATAAATTTGAAAATTATGTAAGTCTAACTTAGGCATGCCTCTTATTGAATTCTTCTTAGATAACTTTTCAATAGTGGAAATTCATGTATGGCCTAGTCGTCTATGCCATAAGTTCACATCTAAGTCATGTGATATCAAACACTTAACCTTGGCATCTAACATATTATTTAGTGATAGTGTGTAAATGTTACCATCTCTATTTCCTTTTAATACAATTTCTCCTTTTTCATTTATTATATCACATGAATTGGGAAGAAAAGAAACATTATAACCACAAACTATAAGTTGAGAAATACTTAATAAATTATAAGAAAGATTACTTACTAACAACACATTTCGTATTTGAAATATGTTAGGGTCCCCAATTGTTCCTTTTCCAACAACTTGTCATTTGTTGTTGTCACCGAATATCACCTTTCCTCTATTCTCAATATGTTCCAACTCGGTGAATAGTTTGGGGTTGCCCGTCATATGCCTTGAACATCCACTATCTAAAAACCATTTAGTTTTTAAATTCTTTGACTTTGCCTCCTTCTTGCATTCCTTGCGATTTTCCTACAATGGAGACAAAGTTTTAGGTATCCTTTATTTGGGTCCTTGAATGTTAGGGGCGCCATCCTTGTTTAAATATCCCTTAGGTATCCAAACTTGGACATACCTTCTAGGCACATATTTGACATTATTATAAGTTGAATGATACAAAGAATTTTCATGTAATTATCCATTTTATTTAAAAGATGATGCATGGTTATTAATGTTATACCTTGGTTGATAATAACTATGTCTTGGCCGATTTCGATAGTGTGTATAAGGCATATGATTTTGTTTTTGAATGGTGCTATGTATGTGTGTTCATATGCATTTCTATAAGTCTTATATGAATATTGCCTATATTTAGGTTCAGAATAATTTGGATGCATTTTATTATGTCTAGTTGCATTGTTATACATATAGGCATAATTTCTAGGTTGTCTAGATGCAAAATTTTGCCTATTATAATGTTGATATGTGTGTGCTTTTGTGGGTGCATGTTGTATTTTTGCCTTAGAATAAACAGAAGGAGTAGAAGAAGATGTAGCAGGCAAAGTGATTTCGTTGTATTGTATGACAGTTTCGTACTAGATGAAATAAACTTAGACTTTTTATGTACTTTGGCATTTTCTTCTTTATGTCCTAATCCAGTTTTATCGTTTCCATATTTTTGAGATGATATAAGTGTATCTAACATGTTTGTACCAGATTTAAATTGTTCTAGCATTTTTTCTAAGTTTAGTTTATTAGATTTAAGTTGTACTATCTCATTTTCACAACTTTCTAACTTAGACTTCAACAACTATTTTCAGTATTTAATTTTTGTTTATTTTTCTTATATGATTCAATTTTAATCTCTAAAGAATCAAGAGTATTAGTAGACTCTTGTTTAAAAGATTCTAATTGATTGGAAAACTCCAAGTTGGACGTCTTCAACTTGTCGTTTTCTTCAATTAGTTTCTTCTTTTCTTTAGAGAGCCTTTTACAGTGAGCATGCATCCTTAAAAATTCTTCATACATTTCATCGAATGACATTTCATTATCAGAATCTTCATCAGATGAAGAACTTACCTTATTGGATACAAAGCAGACTTGAGCTTCCATAGTGTCGGATTCTGAGTCGGACGAGTCGCTCCACGTGCTCGCCTTCATTGCTCGTTTGCCTTTCCTTAAATTGGTCTCCTTTGCCTTTGATTTTTGCATCTCCTTGTCTTGTTTATTGTTATTATTATTGTTGTTGTTGGCTTTTTCTTTGTCTGACAATTATAAGAGATGTGTCCTTTTTGACTATATTTGTAACACTTTAACTCTTTATTATACCAGTTGTTGTTATTAGAGTTATTTTTCTTAGGTTGAGAAGAAGAAGAAGAAGAAGAAGATCGTTGTCTATTCCTATTAGGCCGTTTGAAAAACTTTCTAAGTTTTCTAGCTATCAATATTAAGTCATCGTATATTCATTATCACTATTACTATCATCATTATTTGCATGTGATTCAGTTGATTTGAAAGCAATAGACTTACTGGATGATTTAGATGATTCGGACTTTCGTTGGTTCAGTTTTACCTCGTAAACTCTAAGTGAACCGATCAATTCATCCATCTTAGTGATTGACTTTGTCTCTTCGATTGTTGTTACCTTAGGATCCCATTCAGCAGGAAGGCTTTGCAATACCTTTTGAACCTTCTCATTGTTGATAAATGATTTGCCTGAAACTTCAAGGGCAATTGAAAATGTTAGTAATCCTCAAATCCATAGATGTTATGTATTCGTTTGGCAACATTTTGAAAGATTCAAAGCTCAGACATAGCCATGTTTATTTTTGACTCTTTTACCCCGCTAGTACCCTTCACTGCTTTAATTCTAATGATTTCTAATGTCGTATGCACTTGTGCAATTTGACACATTGTCCTGCTTCAGAGGGTTGTTAGTCCATTTAACAGTAATTGCATAGCCCTTAGCATTCATGGACATTTTCTATTTATCTTCGGAAGACCATTCGCTTTTATATTTTTATACTTCCTGTGTGACTCCACTAACTTATACAATTTTCATTGGAATGTATGACTCATCTTCAACTATAGACCATAAATTGATGTCTATAGCCATTAAGAATAGCCTTATTCTTAGTTTCCAATGAACAAAATTATTACCATCCAAAGAGAAGGACGTTTGTGTGGACTACCTTTCAACTCACCTTTGTGAGAAACTTGGTCATTGTATGTACCTTTGTTTGAGAGTGCAGACTACAAAGAGTTATTGTTTCTTCGCCTTGTTTGTTTTGTTCGGTGTGTTGAATCTTGCTTCTTTGAGTGGTGTCGACCTCGCTCTGATACCAATTATTGGACCGTGCCACCAGCAATAAAACCACTAGAGAGGGGTGAATAGTGGTAAGCTGAAATTACACTACTACCCTTGATAAAAATATCCTTTGAAAACAGAATCGAGAATACCTCAGATTCAGAACCCATTTTGAAAAATATTCAAACATCCTTGTACACAAGTCCAAAATTATGAAAATTTTCATAACCTAACTTCAATGTGTTGAAAAGATTCTATCCAAAAATCAGACAACCCAAAAATCAGCCAAAAATAAGATCGTTTGACCCTTCAAATAATAAAACCAATTCAGATGGTCAATCTGGACAAAAATTGGACAGAATGTTGCTGAAATTAAAAAAGTGTTTATCTTTGAATACTTAACCAAAAAGGTTGATTCTTTATGTAAAAACACTCCTTAGGATGTCTAGATTATGTTTCCAAAATACCTTGACCTTAAACGATTCTTGATTAAAACAGAATTTAAGTTTTCTCAAAACTGGTCAGGTTGCAGCTAGATTGGAGAGCAGTTACTCTGCAAAGACGAAAGACTAACTTTTCCTTGCTCAAATCAAGTGATTCTTGTTTCCAATGGAAGTCTAACAGTCTGAACTATAATTCACCAAAAAATCACGAATTTTGAAAGTGTTTAGCTATTTTTTCAAAACGTGATAAATTGTGTGAAATAGCAGTTTGAAAAACGGGCAGAATGCCGAAATATAGAATAAGAAAGAACACCAAGAATTTATCCTGGTTTGGTCAATGTGACCTACTCCAGTACCAAGAACACCTTTCCTTGGATTTCACTATGGTATGAACCAAATTAGTAATAAGAACCAAGCATGATCCTTGGGTTAAACACCAACCCCTATCCAAGACCTGGATGAACACCTTTTATGCAACACTTAGTTGCAATACCTCTACCACCTATTGATGTAGCCCTTATAGAATTGGCTAATCAATCTTATAAATGAAGCTCAAGTGGCTTGTAGCTCTCTAAAAAATACAACAGAACTCTTGGCTACAAAGAATGGAAACAAAGAATGAAAAGAACAAGATAGCTAGACAAATCAACTAATGCTTTTAAGTGAGCTTCAAGTGTGTTCTTCTCCTTCACCTTTGCCATTCTATTTATAGTGTGAGTTAAGCCTTGTAGATAAGAACTTCCAATGTGTCACCATCTACATCATCAATGCTTAAGTGTTCTTCACATTATTGGTTGGCCCCACCTAATCACCTTGTTACAATGGCAAAATGAAGCAACACATTGGTCCACTTGGATATATTTTTGACTGTTTTTTGCCACCTTGAAATAGTAAATAAAATGTGAAGATAAAGTAGTAGGATAATAGCCATAACAACTCCACTATCACCTCAACTCCTTGGCAAGATAATAGCCATGTGGGAGTTGAAAAATTCAAACTAAAAATCAGCTCCAAAGACCATGTAGTAGCAGTTGGCTACCTTTGAATTTTCCTAGTTGGGAACTTTTGCCAACTAGCTTCTTTTTGGTTGGTCCACTTGTCACCAAGCTATAAAATGAATTACACATCATCTCCTGCTGAATATACACGTTTTTCAATACATATATATGTATATCAACTCAGATTTTTGAAGAAGAAATCAACAAATAATAGTTGACAAGATTATGTCAACATATAACACCAAATTCCCATTATTTCTTCTTGTATGTTGTGATCATTTTCACACCTTGAACACCTTTAAATTCTCTGAAATATGATGATAAATATACTCCAATAACATATAGAAGAGACTATTCAAGAAAAAAATAGAATGTGACATCACAACTCGTCACATATCCCACTATCGTCGATAATATCATCATTTGAGAAAAACAATACAAAACCACCATATAACCTTCAAGATAATCATAACTCAACTCCAGAATAAAAATAAGAATATACTCAAGAGATTCCTTGAGTGAAAATACCAAAAATACTCTCAAGAGTAAAATGACCAAAATGCCCCTAGTGAGAGAAAACTCCAGAAACGACCCCGAAGGTCAGAAATAAATATAATAACACCTTTGTCATGATAAATAAGATGAGAATAAGTCCTTGAAGTATTTCCACCATATCATGTTCCTACAAAACTCAAAATACCAATTTTGTCCTTTTTGGTAAGTTGTAGAAACTTCCAAGGCACGTTAGTCACAAGTTACTTATAACCGTCAAAAACACATAATATCAACATAATGAACATATATAAATCACGTAAAAATAAAAACAACCACTTTATCACATTTTAGAAAAATATTTATAAAAACCCTAGACATCGATCAATCGAAGTGCCTCAGCTTCAAAGATCGATGTCTCACAGTAAGTTTCAGAGTTTGTCTCTGACCTACATCAATCGATCAAAGTGAGGGTTCGATGTATACATTGATCGATCGATGTGTCTCAGGTTTAGAGATCGATGTCTCACAGTAAGGTCTTGAACTTTCTCTGCCTTGCATAGATCGATCAATGTGAGGGATCGAAGTACATCGATCAATCGAAGTGCAACAACCTGAGAGATATATGTCATTTTTCTCAACTTTTAATGACATATAACACCATGTATGATATTTTTATGCATTCACCACTTAAAATCATGACTTTGAAAATTATCCAAACATATTTCTCAACAAAATCAACCTACTCCAGTCTTCGAGGACACCTTCCTCGGTTATCACTAAACACCAAAAACACCTTACCACAAGGGTGACTGGAGTTAAAAACTAACTCCACCCTTTTACAAACAATACAATCGAGCAAACGAAGCACCGACACCACCACCGACCGAATGAAGGTTTGATCACACCTTGATCAACCTTTTACAACAATGAACGAGTATGGATGGTATATTCAAAGCCTATACAATATGTAGAACATATGAACAATAAGCTTGAGAGAAGAAGAAGAAGAAGAAAGAAAAAGGAGAAGAAGAAAGTAGTATAGCTTCTTGCACTTGAGAGAATGTGAGTTGTAGTCTTAGCCTTGTTTGTGCTATTCTTCCCTTTTTATCCATATGTGGCCGCCCCCTTTAGGGCTTTCTGCCATCTTGAGAATTCTCTTTAATGTCTTTGGAAGATTGTCTTGTGTAGAGATGACACCATCTTGCTTACTTGGCACCACATGATTGGAAGGATGACTTGACCTTGTTTACTTGTCACTTGTTAATTGGTCCAACTTGGTATCCTTTAATGATCTGTAAAATCTAAAAAAAACTTACAAAACATGTGCTCAAATGTAGTCAAGACATTACCATACAACCACATTTCAATCACTTGAATTTTGGGAAGCAAATTTAAGACCATATTATTCAAAAAATCGGCCAACTAAACACATTTGTTGAAAATTTTCAGCATGTGTTGTATTTTGAAATCTTTCCTTGTGTGGTGCCCTCTTCAATGTCATCAATCTTGTGTGGCATATTTTCCACCAATTGAAATGAAAAATAAGCTCCACCTAGGCTCCAATCAATATGAAACAGGCGTGTAGAATGAATGGGCATGTGATGAAATTTCATTTTAATAAGCTTTGTCAAATAATGCACAATATTTACACATATATGGTAAATAAAAATCACCCCTATTTTGAATTTCTAAAACACTTTAACATTTCTTGAATGTGTAAAAAGTTTCTAGATACATATTACATCTATGCCTCAAAAATTCCATGTGTGTATATTTGTAGAAAACCGAATTTTCGACTTTTGTCGATTACGCGATTTTTCTCCGATTAAATTCAAACTTCTTACACATGTAATATATATTATGTCACATATAATATACATATAATAAGGTATATAATCAGCTCATTTTGGCTGATGTAAAACGCCCATGTGCCCAAAGAAGTTTAGTTTGAATTCTCCATGAATTTAGCTTAAATTGTGGGTGATTTGTGTGTGCCACCATGGAATAATTTAGTGGCTGATTTCAACATGTGAACCACGCAAGTTATGGTTATTTTTGTTGTATATGGGCTGGCCATCTTTATAGGGCAAGTACGTGACACGTTGGTGAAGTTTCGGTAGTCGTCCGATATGACAATTTTTGGTTCATGACCTTGTAATGTGTCGTTATAATTTTGACATCACCATGACTTATATCATATGATATAAGACCTGAGTATACTCATAAATATGAGGTGTATATAGTGGTGTGATGTTGACGTACGTTTGTGATATATGTAACATGTCGGTAGTACATCAGAATATATGTGTATTGTGCCTTTTTTTAAGAAAAATATGAATATATATACAATATATATATATATATATATATATATATATATATATATATATATATATATATATATGGCGTGTAAAGTTGAATGGGGAGGAGACTTCTTTTTCAAAATTTGTTGCCATGTAGCTTCCACCAAATATGTCTCCATTTAATGAACTAGTTAGTTCATTAACTTAAGCATTCCACTTAATGAACTAGTTTAGTTCATTAATTGCGGTACTTGAAAACAGTACAAAGACAACAAATGTTTGCCATATGATGTAAGCTTTAACACTTCATGGCTTTTAGCAACATATGAAGCATGTATATCACATAAACCTGTCAAATAAAAATTTATTTATGCGTTTCGTAAGCACAAGCATTTAAATCATGCATTTGTAAAACACTCAAACCCTTTTTCTTAACAATTAAGACCAAGTAATTCGAAATCTCTAAAAATCAATACTTAGCCTAACATTTGGCATAATTTATCATCCCACTATAACACTATAATAATGCTCGCTTATTACTATCAATCAATGTTTCCAATGAGACTAATATCATCGACCTATTCAATATCTTATACATAACTATGTACTCCTTTTTAAGATATTCTTCGCTAAACCCTACTGATCATAACGCTAGTAAATCCTTTCTTAGTAATTCTCATTTCACTACAAGTCATTTCTTAGAAGCTACGATCACAACTTACACTCGGCCGTGCTTGTACTCAACAGTCAAAGTAGGGACATGTGCTTGCTTTATTTTACCCTAATGGTATCGGGTCCCTTGCTACTGCTATGGTGGAACAGCCCAAATAACCGCATGGCCTAATCTAATTTTATGCATCAACCGGCGCATGTGCTAAGGCATCCTGGTTAACCTTGCAATTTATATAATTTAATTATATATATGATTCATTTAGGGTTACTATGATCACGGCTACAGGGATGTGTAAAATGTTATGATCAAAACTTAAATAAGGCAAGTAAGTAAAATCATATAGTATGTTCCAAGTATACGGGTCCCTTAACTGATCGTCCCATTAAGTCTAGAGTCATAACTTATTCCTAGGGCCATTCTTAGTATCATCATTGCCTTTTTTTTATAGTTGATGTGGCCGCCCCTATGGCTGAGTTCTTCTTTGAAAATTGTCTTTAATAACCTTGCAAGATGCCTTTTATAACATTGTGACACAACCTTGCTTACTTACCGAAATATAATTGGACGAAAGACTTGTCTTTGTCTAGTTGTCACTTCATGATTGGCCATCTTTAATCCACCTTGGCACTCTATAAATGAGCTGGAAATTCAACTTAAAAATCTGAAACATATGGTCAAATTCTGTTAATTACCAATCAACCATTACATGATTCCCTTTAAATTTTGGAAGAAATTTGAAGACAACAATGCACCAAAAATCGGCCAAGATTAGTCCATGTGCTGAAATTTCAGCACTTGTTTGATTTTGAAATGTTTTCTTGTGTGTCTTGCCCTCTTCAATGTCACCAATCATGTGTGTCTTATCCTCCACAAATTAAAGTACCAAAAAAGCTCCACCTAGGCTCCAAATAAGTTGAAATAGGCGTGTATACCACCTGCACATGTGCTGAATTCTCTTTTCGAAAACTTTGTCAAATAATAATGCATAATCTTCACACACATGATAAGTTGCAATCAGCCCTAAATCTATTTTTCTAGAACATTCTAATATGTCTTGAACGTGTGAAAAGTGTCTAGATACATGTTACATACACACGAAAACCGTCCCATGTATGTAGAGGTGTAGAAAATTGAATTTTTGACTTTCATCGCTTATGTGATTTTTTTCCGATTAATCTCAAACTTCTTAGACATGTAATATATATTATGTTACACATAATATATATAAAATAAAGTGTATTTTCAGATCCTATGGCTGAATGAAAAAAAACGCCATGTGCTAAAAGGAATTTGAGTTTGAATTCTCCACAATTCAAGCCAAATTGTGGGTGATTGATTTGTGTAAACATGGTATGACTTTGGGGCTGAATTTGACATGTGGAGAACGAATCTTCTGAGTGTTTTGAGTTTATATAGACTGACCATCTTTATATGGTAAGTACGTGACAAGTCGGTGAAGGTTCGGCAGTCACCCGATAAGATAATTTTTTGGTTTATGGCCTCGTGACATATCGTTATAATTTTGATAGCAATATGATTATAATATATGATATGAGACCTGTATATACTCATAAATATTATGTGTATATGGTGATGTGATGTTGATATATGTTTATGATATGTATGATGTGTCGGTCAAAAGTCGGAATAGAAATGTATAGTTCGTCGCTAAAAAAGTATGTATATATATGCCATGTGTATAAGTGTGGAAAGAAAACTTTCCATTCCAAATTTGTTGCCAAGTAGTTGTTTCCAAATATATCTCCTTGAGTACTTCATTTAATGAACTAGTACGTTCAACTCCTTAAGCACTTCACTTAATGTACTAGTTTAGTTCATTAATGATGACACCTGAAAATAGTATAAAGACAACAAATGTTTGCCATATGATGTAATCTTTAACGCTTCATGGCACGCTAGTACGACAACATTATATATAAACATGTAAAGCATTTTTATCACGTACATATCAAGTAACACTTAATTCATGTATTTCATAAACACGTAACATTTAAATCATGCATTTTCAAATCACTCAAACCCTGATTTCTCAACAATATTCCCCTTTTGATGATTTAAAAATAACCTTTATCCATAATTTAAATGAGATTGCTCCCCCTACAATTATGCATAAATATGAAAAAAATTTGAATTTCATAATATCATGCTATCGTGCTCCTCCTTAACTTTATCTCTCTCCCCCCTTAAATCATGTTTTTTCTCTCCCCTTTTATTTTGTAAATCAGATCAAAAGCATAAGTAACAACGAGAATAAACAGCAATTTATACTATATCAACAGAAATCATGCATTTCTAGTGCGTTCTTAAGGGTTATTGATTCAACCCTTTGCAAGAGTGCCTTTTGGTACTCAAACTTGGGTGACCTTCTTGGTCTCACAAAAGATGAAAAGAGAGATGATGAATCAATATAACATATTTTAGGAGCATTTCTATTTGGCCTATGGCCGAAATCATCATTGTATGGTCTTTGATATGCATTTCGGTTGGCATACATCGTGCGTGATCTAAATGCATTTGTACAGTATGAATGTCGCATATGCATCAAAGGTTTTCTTTTATATCTATATAGTACATGATTATATTTTGCACGTGATGAAAAAGAAGGAGTGTGATGAGATATAATGGGTGGTGCACTAGACATCTTCTTAGGTTGTATAGTTGTCTTAAATGCATGCGGTTTCTTAGATGAAGATAGAATTGAGTTTTTAGACTTATTTCGTACTTTATTATCTTCAATGTACCCTAATCCGGTCTTATCATTTTCATGCTTTTGGGAGGAGATAAGACGATCTAGCATGCAAGTATCCGTATCCAACCGTTTTACCGTCTTTTCTAAATCCATGTTTCTTGATTTCAAATTTGAAATCTCGGCTTTCAACTCATTATTTTTGGATGTTAATGATGAAATCTCAAATTTTAATGCATGAATCATGCAAGACGACTCATCTTTTGAATCGTTTAATTGAGATACAAGATTCGTGTTAGAAGATTCTAACAATTTCTTGTCTTCAATTAAGCGTTTCTTTTCTTTTGCAAAAGCCTTAGAAAACTTATGCAACTCAAGATATTAACAAAATAAGTCATCATAAGAAGGTTCGGAATCAGAGTCGGAGTCAGAATATACCTCGTTTAATGCTTGGATGCAAATCATACTTGTGCCGTTTCAGTTTCATCACTCTCAGAATCGGATGAGGCACTCCAAGTGGTGGCCTTGAGAGATCCTCTTGTATTCTTTTGCCTAGGTTCTGAGACGGATCTATTTTTGGTCCAATCCTTGTCACGGTTTTTGTTTATCGGTTTGTCCTTGTTCAGGCAATCATATGATAGGTGTCCAAGTTTTCCACATTCATAGCATTTTGTATGTTTATCGTTATTCTTATTTTTATTTCTCTTAGCTGAAGTAGGCTTTGGTTTGTTTCTAAATGACTTTCTCATGATCTTTCTTAATCCTTTAGCCAACGTGATTAGATCATCATTATCAGAATTCGTATCACTATCATCTACACGATCAGAAGAGGTAGAGACGTATTCATTTGATTTAAACGCTATAGCCTTATCTTGTTTAGAAGTTGATTCAGAATTTCTTAGAGTGAGTTTATTCTCATATACCTTTAAAGATCCAATCAATTCCTCCATTTTTATTGACTTGGTTTCTTTACTCTCTTCGATTGTGGTGACTTTAGGATCCCATTTGGATAGGAGTCTTCTCAATACCTTTTGCACCTTGTCCTATGAAATAAATACCTTGCCAAGAAACTCAAGAGAATTGTAGATGTTAGTCAATCTTAAATCCATATCGACAATAGATTCATTCGGTAATAATTTGAAGGATTTAAGAGTAGACATAAGCATGTTTATCTTGGACTCTTTAACTTGACTAGTACCTTCATGTTTCATTTCAAGACATCTCCACATTTCTTAGGCACTAGAACAATTGGATACATAACTTGATTCACTTTTACTTAAACCATTTAGAAGAAGTTGCATAGCCTTAGCATTCATACTTAATCTCTTTTTATCGTCTACGGTATACTCTTGCTTAGGCTTTACTACTTCTAATGTAACGCCATCAATAGTAGTTATCTTAGACGGAACAAAAGGACCATCTTCTATGATGGACCATAAGTCTATATCAATAGCCATAAAGGAAAAGTTTCATACAAAGATTCCATTGTATAAAAGACCCACTGTCGGAAAGGAGAGACCTTACGCTTGACATTCCTTCTTACTCGATTTTATAACTAGTGGATGCTATCTCACAAAGACCATTGAATCTTCTTGTAGTGAGTGTGCATGCGCTCTGATACCACTTGTAGGACCTGTATAGCACCACTATAAGGAGGGTTGAATAGTGAGTGCGAAAAATTCGGTTTTTAAAACTTTTTAAGACCAAATAACTCACTTCTGAAAACAGTTTCTGTTTTTAGATCTTAAATTGAATTAACTAGTTGACCAAGTTGTAGACCTCCAAAAATTTTGAACTTTGGTGACAATGTGCTCTCAGATGTTGTTAATGTGCTACAAAAATTTCAGATTACAATTCTAAGTGTAACCCCTTGAAAAACCGTTTTTGCATAGATTGTGTCAATCTGCAAGAAATTGTGCTCCGAAATGAAAGATTTATTCCTATTAATTGACAACTCTAAATGATCTGAAAATTTTGTGGCATGATCCTCAAGATGTGTACTTTAATGGGTTAAAACATGTTTTCAAAATGCTCTTGGTAAGTATGTCAACCACGTTGATATTCTCAACCTTTGCAGATGTGATAATCATATTGAACTAGTCTTAGAACTATGAACGTCTGACTGACTTATACTCATCCAAATGTGTTGAAACTTGTCCCAAATGAAAGTTAAGATATCTGGGAATGTTTCTGAAAAATTTTGTGCTTTTTGAAAAATGTTTGCTATTTTTCCCGTGAGTATGAAGACAATACAGAAAACTGAAAAATGAAAGTAAAAGTGCTGAAAGTAAATAACACCAAGATTTTTATACTTGTTCGGTTAAATCAACCTACTCTAGCCTTCGAGGACACCTTCCTCGGTATTCACTAATCACAAATAATACCTTGACACAAGGGCGACTGCAGTTAAACACCAACTCCATCCTTTTACAATCAAACAAACAAACACAATAACATGAACACCACCACCGAACAAATGAAGGTTTGATCACACCTTGATCAACCTTGTATAAGAGATGAACGTATGTGATGGTATGATCAAAGCCTATATAGTATATTGAATATAAAAATGATAGGCTTCAGGCAAAGAGCAAAAGAAAAAAATAAGAGAAGAAGAGAATAATCTTGCTTGATCTTGAATGAATATGAATTTTTGCTTGGCTTTGCTTGAATCATCTTGTCCCCCTTTTATAGTTGATGTGGCTGCCCCTAAGGCTGAGCTCTTCCTTGAAAATTGTCTTGAATACCCTTGCAAGATGTCTTTTATAACATTGTGACACATCCTTGCTTACTTGGCAAAATATAATTGGACTAACGACTTTTCTTTGCCTAGTTGTCATTTCATGATTGACCATCTTTAATCCACCTTGGCACTCCATAAAATGAGCTGAAAATTCAACTTAAAAATCTGATACACATGCTCAGAATCAAGTATGTTAATTACCAATCAACCATGATATGATTCCCCTTAAATTTTGGAAGAAATTTGACGACAACAATGCACCAAAATCGGCCAAGATTAGTCCATGTGCTGAAATTTCAGCACTTGTTTGATTTTGAAATGTTTCCTTGTGTGTCTTGCCCTCTTCAATGTCACTAATTATGTGTGGCTTATCTTCCACCAATTGGAATACCAAAAAAGCTCCACCTAGGCTCCAAATAAGTTGAAATAGGCGTGTATACCACCTGCACATGTGCTGAATTCTCTTTTGGTAAACTTTGTCAAATAATAATGCATAATCTTTACACACATGGTAAATTGCAATCAGCCCTAAATTGTTTTTCTAGAAAACTCTAATATGTCTTGAATGTGTAAAAAATGTCTAGATAATGTTATATGCACACCAAAACCTTCGCATGTATGTAGAGGTGTAGAAATCCGAACTTTTGACTTTCGTCGATTATGCGATTTTTCTCTAATTAATCTCAAACTTCTTAGACATGTAATATATATATGTCACACATAATATATATAAAATAAAGTTTATTTTCAGATCCTATGGCTGAATAAAAAAACGCCATATGCTAAAAGGAATTTGAGTTTGAATTCTCCACAAGTCAAGCCAAAATGTGGGTGATTGATGTGTGTAAACATGGTATGACTTTGGGGCTGAATTTGACATGTGGAGCACGAATTTTCTGAGTGTTTTGAGTGTATATAGGCTGGCCATCTTTATATGGTAAGTACGTGACATGTCGGTGAAGATTCGGTAGTCACCCGACAGGATAATTTTTCGGTTTATGGTCTCGTGACATGTGGTTATAATTTTGATAGTAATATGACTTATAATATATGATATGAGACTTGTATACTCATAAATATGATGTGTATATGGTGATGTGACGTCGACATACGTTTATGATATGTATAACGTGTCGGTGGAACGTCGGAATGGAAATGTATAATCCGTCGTTAAAAAATATGTTTATATATATGCCGTGTGTATAGGTGTGGAAAGAAAACTTTTCATTCCAAATTTGTTGCCTGGTAGTTGTTTCCAAATATATCTCTTTGATTACTTCATTTAATGAGCTAGTAAGTTCATCTCCTTAAGCACTTTAATTTAATGAGCCTGTTTAGTTCATTAATCATGGCACCTGAAAATAGTATAAAGACAACAAATGTTTGCCATATGATGTAAGGTTTAACGCTACACGTTAGGACAACAACATTATATAGCTTGTTAATATGTTATAACAGGTTTAGTCATAATTTTGTCATAACAGACGTTTCCTATTCTATCATGAAACATTACCGTGACCCGTGGAAGAATTAGGAGACTCTTGAATAAGAAAACGATAAGTGGTTCAACATTTTCAAGGTCCTTGTTTATTAGTGTTAAATCTCTTGTTTGTTATTAAGCTGGAAAGGACTTAGCTGATGTTTTAAATATTTGGTTGCTGCAGCAACATTTCAGGTAGAGGCCCAAACTAGATGATGTTGTTCGTATTGAGTTTAACAACACGGGAAAAGGGCGTTTGAGAGAATAGCTAGTTCGGTTGGCAAGGCAACCAGGCACCCTATCTGGATGTCGCAGGAAGTTTTTAACAGGTTAAAGGCCAGGCGATTAGATCCGGCATTCCAAGAGAGATCGCAGCGGGCTTCAAATTAATAAGATAAAGGGTTTAGAAGATGGCACAGTAGTTCATGGTCATAGGAAAGGATGTATTTCTACTGTTGACACGATTGAACGTATGGTAATACTTCAAATCTTATTATTGATTATGTGCTTTTTATTTTAAAAATCATTCCTTAGCATTTAGTTTACATGTACATCGGAAGTCCGTGTGTTTCTAATGGTTGCGTACATTCGACTTCATATTCCGTTATAGACAGAAACCTCTAAGCCAATGGAGTAATGTTGTTGTTGTACAATTTTTGCAGCCACATGAGAATGAAAGAATGCTTCCGTCACCTGTACAAGCATTTCTGCGTACACAATCACACATTGGGATTTTTTGCAGAGAAAGTTTATGTGATTATTTGCGATACAGGAGGCTTACGAACGACGCTTCGCTGAGCATGCGGAACAAAGGATTCAAACAAAAGTGAAGCAGAAGTGTGGTTGGAAATTCTTGAGGGTCGAAACAGAGGTAAAGTTTATGGGTTAGGGAAATCTAAAAACTTTTATGATGAGAAGAGTGTCTCATCCACCCGTTCCGTATATAATCCATATGCTTCACCCTCCGCTTTGAGTTAAAACGGCATATCTCAATAATAAAGACCACAGCAGCAGGTACCAGGGCTTCTGGACCAATAGTAAGAAACTTTTCTTACAGATAAATATAGCTACAAAAACAAGCTTGTACTGAAAATCAATCTCACAAATACAACACGTAAATCTGACATATACTTCATAAAAGACAGCGCCACATGCTTACTGAAACGGTTCCCAGATGCCGCAGAGAGTTCATGATGCACCTTCTTATGAACCCTGAAGTACCTGGAGTGCAGACAGATGGATTGACGACGTTCATGATCTCTGTCTCCAAAGTAAGAACAGATGGAAAATCAAAAGTTTATCAGTTTCCAAACTCCGTTGCAGGTCTCAAATGAAGTCTGTGCAGCTGGATCCAACTCAAATTTCTCTACTACTTTTTTATCTTTCTCCACAATATCTAAGAAATGTAGCTTTAAGGAAAAACCTGCTGCATCTGTTATTTATTTTTTTACTTTATTAGACAAATCGAATGCAATAACTCTACATTCCTGCGGACTAGCTCGTTCTGCTTCAGCAAAGCAAATTAATATAAAGACTAGAAGGATACACCCTGAAATTTTGGATTGAGCATCCAGCTCTGGGATAATGCATGTAACAGAAGCATACATTGAGAGCTTCATCCTACAAGCATAAGAAAGAAAATCTTTTAGAAAGAGAGCAATACAATCACCAATACATTAAGAAGAGAATTTAAGTAACGAAGTTCTCTTACCTGACAGTATCATATGGAATCAAAAGAAGTACAAAAGCACGTACATAGACTAATGAATACATTTACAGCAACATTTAGTTAAATGCTAAGTGGGCAATGATGAATAGGATTTAAATAACTTGGGATGGTCATTTGATATATGACATTGTAAGATGCTCAAATTGTCTCAATTAAAATTAGTAGATTCTTGTAACCAGCCACACATCATAAATCAATCTCGCTTATTTAATAACCAACTAATTTCCAACCAATTGGGCTTTCGAGGTAGTAGATAATGCTTACACTTAGTAGTAGATAATGCATACACTAAGTAGCAGATAATACGTACATAACAGGTATATTTTGTGTATATAATTTGAATCAGCCCAACGCTGCGCATATCAGTTTTCACAAGTTTAAAAACAGAAGCGAAAAGAACCCTTAAAAGAATAGAGCCACATCTGAAATTTTGAAATTGTTAGTGTACTTATTAGTTAGGCGGACAGCCAAACTTGGTTCACAAACTAAACATGGTTGAGTTTGAGTATTTTATAGTTTGTGATTGCTTGCTACCCTAAAAGTTGATAGAGTTTAAATCGAGGCCTAAACAGAAAGCTTGGACTTTTAAAGCTGAGATTGACCCTAGACTCATCTCAGCATGATTACAAGCATAAGGAAGACAATGCTGGTCTTTGCTTTATCCAAGTAGCATGCGATTCAGAGCACAGGAATAAATATACAAAGAAATAAACCTTAGCGTAAGTTTATATGCAAAAATGCGGTTTCCTTTAAAACAAAGAAAATTGTACCTATAAGAAACACATCAAAAGTTTATGGACTTACTCTGTTTTCATGTCCGCTTGCTTACAATTTTTTAGAGCTTGTTCACGTTCTTCCATAGAGGTTCTCTGATGATCAAGGGCGCTGATTTCTTCAGTAATCACTGTGTTGTCAAAGAATTTTACAAAAAAATCAATCCAAAAAGTATAGTTCACAACAGTAAAAAGGTAAATTTAAGACTGCCTGAACTTATCTCAGCTCCTCTCTAAGTAAACATTCTTTATGGAACTCTTCATCCAGCTCTTTCTGCAGCACGTCAGTTTCTCCATCTGTAGCTGTTTCAGATTTTGCCGAGGCAGTTTTCTGTCTGTACAAATCTATCTTTCTCTGATATTCTGAAAGATGCATGGCAGGTTATTTACAAGTACCAAACAATAAAATGACTGGTTATATCATAATTTAACTTGTGAGTAGGAGGCATGGATGCAGAAACTAGTAGGGTAATTCAAGTTACAACTTCTTTCACACATTCAAAGGACACGACACACAAGATTTTGAGAATAAAATATTCCCTCCTCAAGAAGCGGATGCTACTGTGGCAGAAATCTATACACAGTCAGAGAATGCAAATAATGCTTGCAGTGATAACGAATCTAGCATTAAGCAAAAACGTTATCACACTACAGCTGTTTCATGTTCTTGTTCTGTTCTCTTTAAACTTCTGATGGGTAGATTAAGTTTTTCTCTTGTTTTCTTTTTATTTTTCATGGGGGGGTGCGGGGGGGGGGGGGGGGGGGGGGGCTTGTTTTAGTACTATGCCTCCCAGCAACCAAAATTTAAACAGCCTTTAAAATAATTAACAAATCCTCTTAGCCACCTAAAAAAAGATTTCCCAGGAGAATTCAAGGAATTGTTTAACCATACAAGCCATCTAAGCTAATTGTCTTTTTCTTCTTCAGTATCTGATTATCCACCTTATTATTGACTTAAAAGGTTTAGAATGCATTTTTGACCTCTCAACCCCCCCGACATACACAAGCTTCCCCCCCACCAAAAGAAGCATGAGAGAAAAATTACAAATAGCATACGAAAGTGAAGGCCCTGCAACTTAAGGTTAAAAGGAGTAAGTTATCTAGAACCTCTTTTCCTTAAGAACCCAAGAATATGGTATGAATGAAGGAGACACCACAGAGTGAAGGTACATTGCCAGTGTTACAATATGCATCCATAAATCTGCCCAGTTCTAATTTTTGAGTTAAGGTGGAATGTACATTCATAAATATGCCCAATGCTAACCTGGAACGTAAGCGGGATATAGTAAAGAAAAAGGGATTCAAATTGAGACAAAAGAAGATAATGTATTTGAAATGTAATTTTAGCAATAAACGAATGACATTGGAACAATGTGTGAACTGAGAGACCAAGAGATTGACCCGAGTGAGAGATTTAGGTATTTAAGATGTATACTATAGAAAGATAGAAGAATTGACAAGAATGTGAATCGCAGGCTACAATCAGGGTGGTCAAAGTGGAGAACTGTGGCAGGCTTTCTTTTTGACAGGAACGTACCTTTAAAGCTTAAAGGAAAGTTTTACAGGACGACAGCAAGACCCACGTTGCTTTACTGGTTTGAATGTTGGACAGACAATTATGAGCATGAACAAAGAATGCGAGTGGTGGAAATAAGGATGTTAAGATGGATGTGTGGACATACAAAGAAGATAAAATAAAAAATGAACATATAACGAGAAAGGTTGAGGTGACTCCTACAGATGAGAAGATGAGAGAATCAAGGTTAATATGTTACGGACATGTGCAAAGGCGTACTGCAGATGCACCTATGGTGCGAGACAATGAATGATGTGTGTGTTAAACATGGGAGAAGAAAACCAAGAAGACAGAGACATTAAGGAAGGATATGACGTGTATAACAATTTGAAAGCATGTGGTCAATAATAGAACACAATAGAAACAATTGATTCATGTAGCCGATGTCACGTAAAGGGTATAAGATTTAAGTGAGAATTTTATGTACTAAGCCCTGAACCACGTTAGAGATGAAATGATAATTTTGAAAGATGTGTATTCTAAACGCGCATATTATGCATTATGTATTAGGAGACACACATAAAACGTACGATTTAGGTTACGGGTAAAAAAATTTCAACCACAAAATATAAAAATAAAGCGTAAGATAAATGAATGATCCATATAGCCGACCTCACATAGCAGGAAAAATGTTCGAGCGTTATTGTAAATCAAAACCTATAAAAGAAGCATCAACATTTCTGCGTAAGAGGAATGATTGATCTACATAGCCGACCTCACATAGCAGGAAAAATGTTTGAGTGTTGTTGTAAATCAAAACTTATAAAAGAAGCATCAGCATTTCTTCAAACAACTTGCGGGGAAGAAAAGGGAAAATAAAAGAAAACAAAGTTGATTTCTTTCTGCAACAGTAAGGAACCATACGAGGGCACAGATACGTGCTGCTTAAACGAAACACTCTAACTACACCAAAAGAGAGAGAGAGACAGAGAGAGACAGAGAGAGACAGAGAGCGAAGAGAGAGAGAGAGAGAGAGAGAGAGGGTTTACTGCTTATTCTCCCACGGTAAACTAGGAAACAAGAATCAAAAAACAGAAAACTGTTAACCTTCAATAGAGGATTCCAGGTGGATGTAATCAGAGTTGCACTGGGAATGAAGAGCTTGCAATTGCTGCAAATACTGCTTGAGCAATACGCCGTCTGTGTCGGTTCTCAAGAACTCAATAAGGTCATCGCTGTAAGATATTAGCTTTTCTGTGTCGAACCTTGCTGGATTCCCCATTCTTTTATACTCCCTGCACAATACAGCTTCAATAAGTACTAGGGTTTCATCACTCTTGTTATCTTTCACTTCTACCTACTGTAAAACAAAGGATGTCGCATTGAAATTACAAAATCAGCGCAAGATTTTTATCCAAATTCAAATTATATTTGTCTGTTCTGATTTAAACCTTGTTTTTCAATCTTTGCACTGCTGAACCCCATAGAAGAACGGATAAAAAAAGAAACAGCTAAAGACAACTGAATATAAATAAATACAGCAAAAAAGAAAGTGACTCACTAAAAGTTCAGTAGGAAAAGAAAACAAATTTACCTGGAAATTTTACGACCTAAATTTCATGCCAAACTAACTAAAAAAACCCTAGGCAAACAAAAATTGAGCAATGAGTTTCCTTATCCCGCTGTCCACCTTAAGAATCAAGATGATGATCAAACCGGAATTGTAATTACTCCAAGGGGAGTTATTGTACTGACTTTCTCTATGGCTTACAAGCGGCCTTCTTTTCTTTGTCTCCTGTCAACTTTGCGGCGGCGGCCCGCTGTTACTACGTTGCTTCCGGAAAGGAGTGACAGCGGGTGGGTAGAAGGAGGGGTGGGGTCGAAGACGTGAGATCGAAAAGGAGGCGAATTGGAAAGAACGGAAGGGAAGAAACGGTAGAATCGTGGAGAGGAGGGAAGTGAGAGATTTTTTTTTTTAAAAACAATATTCTGGTTTTAATTAAAAATATGAAAAATTTTACAAACAATCACGTCCTCATTTTGAATATCGTTTTAAAGTACTTTAGGGGTCTAATGCGTTATTTTGAATGGCACTTTAAACAATACCATTTTTTGATACACAAAAGTAGTATTGACTCACCGTACATGTTGTGGGAAAGACCCGACACTCTCATCTCACTTGGTCAGCAACGTGTTCAGGGCATTGAAGATGTGGGATACTATGGTTCTTCAGTTATATACGACGCATGCTACGTTTATTTTCACATGTAAGATATTGTTATTTGATATATTAAAGTAGATCGGATGCTAATGTGAAATGTTATATGCGGATACCCTATTGCGTGTGTATTTTACATGTCAAATCGGAGATTGTGCCTCCATTATGCATCTGAGTGCTGATACTGTGCAGTCTGAGAGCTTCGGAGAACTCTTGGACAATGTCTTAGGGTTGGCTAAATTGAGCAACCAAGCCTTGAAGAATGGTGTGGACTAGCCAAATGATAAACACCCTCGTAGACAACATTCATCTTGTCTAGGCAATCACCCTCAAGCATGCTCAAACTTTGAACGTTTTTAGACTTGATTTTTAGTGAGAAATCAAGAAAACAAAGCTGCCTTCTAAGGAGAAAAGCAACAATATTTTTATTTCCAATAAGCTGAATACACCAAAAACATTTTCAGCCCTTTAAATAGGAATAAAACAAAACCTAAGGCCTATCTTAGTCAAAGATGCAATGAAAGACACTTATTCTAGTCTTTAGGACCAGATTACAATGTCTGGAACTGCCTAAAGCCACTTCATGAGTCAATCTCCAAGAGCACAACAAAAGACTGGATTTTATGCTGAAGTGGCGCTTCTGGTTGGCTCGTCTTTTCCCACGGATACAAGTCGAATTTGAGGATGAGTCCTTCTTAGGTATTTTAGTTCGCGTTCTGATCTTGAAGTTTGGTTTTTGAATGACTCAATTTGGAGCACTTGTGACAGAGTTATGCGTCTACAAAGTCCATGCAGTTTTCAGCTCTTTTTTAGCACACTTTGTCTAGAACTCACTCTTGTTTGTATACGACGTTTAGCACATCTATCATCTCAAAAGGACCCTTCAAAGCCAACAAAAGACAACAATGATCAAGCTAGAAGTGTATGAAAAGCAATGACATGCATCTAATTAAAACACACAAATGCAAAGCATGAAGTGCAATCTAACTAAGAGACCCCTATAATTTCTTGCACGTGTGTGTATGTGTATACACACACACACACACACACACACACATATATATATATATATGTGTGTGTGTGTGTGTGTGTAATTACACGGGATAAGTTAAGGATGGCGGCGGCAGCACTACATGGCGATCGTCGGCATTGATTCCGGCGATCTCTCACTCATATTCTTCATTCCCTCTTTATTCTCCAAATTTCTTCTATCTGTGATCCCAACACAATTTGTGCATTGCGTTCTTTCTGTAGGTCTCCAAAAGCGGCGCCGCCATGCAATCCAGAACAGCAAAACCAACATTTGTAGAAATCCTTGCCCCTAAATCCCTGTCGTCTCCTTCACTGATTCGGCCAACACACTGATTCAAGGGTCTCCCCTTGTTGACATTTACAGCTGATGAGGTAGCGAATTTTCCCTTCCTTATCGTTTTTCTTTGATTGATTCGTTTTGGAATGGTCGCCCTACTATGAAGCAATTACATTCTTGTTTTGAACGTACTGGATTCACACAAACACCAAAGTTAGGATTATTGGATGATCAACACATTTTAATAACGTTTGCTGCCTAAGAAGATTATCAGAGGTGTTTTCTACGTCGATCATGGATGCTTAATGGGTTTCATATGCGTGTTACCAAGTGGACATCGGAATTTGATCCCAAAGTCGATAACCCGATAGTGCCAATTTGGATTTCAATTCGGGGTTTGCCGCTATTCCTCCATAACAAAGTGGCACTCAGGGATGTTGCACATATGATTGGAGAACCATTGCGTATGGACTCGGCTACGCTGCAAGGTCTTTGGCCATCTGTCATTCGGTTGTGTGTGGAAGTCGATATTTCGAAGCCTTTGCCTGGAAGATTACATATTCAAGCTAGCCATAATGAATTCTATCCCACTGTTGAATATGAAGATATTCCACTTTTTTGCTCAGAATGTCGTGTTCTTGGACATGAGGTGAAAGCTTGTCCTCAAGTTGATGGGGTGATGCACAGCCGGACAACCCACCTCCGGTTAAACGTTAATCGAGACCATAAACTCGTTGGACCCCTAAAAAATATGTTGCGCAAGATGATCAACTTGAAGTAACTATTCCTCCAGCGGATCATCATTTGGTTGACCCTATCCAGAATGATAAGGACCCTTCACCAGCGGTTCCCCTAGATTTGCAACATCTTACAGAGGCACAAGATGTGGAAATTCTTGGTCTCGTGTGAGCAGGTTGAGGCACCCCCAGATGGACCTTTGGTGGCAAACGTGTCTGACACAGAATTGATAGTTGCAGATAGCAAGGCACGCCTTCATTCCATTATGTAACTGTCTGACGGGGCAATTATGGATGACTTTCGTCATTCTATTGAGGAGATGGTCCGTACAGGTTGGGTACGAGATTTACAAAATGGTGAACATAATCTATCTCGTCGTTTATCCATGTCAGCAGAAAGTCACGACGAGTATATACCATCGGTGGAACTGGTTATTCATCCATGCAGGCCTCGATGTACTAAAGCAGAGATGCCTATTCCACCGCCTTCAACTTGTGTGATGCGTTCTTCTTCAGGTCATCTTCCAGTTTATCTTCCAATCCTGCTTAATGAATGGTTTATTTTGGAATTTCCGAGGATTGCGTACGTCGTTCGTTCGTCTTTAGCGTCTCATACGTCATCATCATATCACTCTTTTAATTATTATCAAACCTCAGCAGTCAATTGAGCAATTGGTCCGGTATCAATTGCGGTTTTCCTTTACACATTCTCTTTCTACTTGTCGCAATAAGGTATGGGTTTTTTGGCGGCAGACTGCGCTTCATTTATTAGATGTTACTCACGGGGAACAGGCTTCGCATTTCCACTATTCTATTCCAGCAATCCAGCATGTAATCTCGATTAGCTCGGTGTATGGTATGCATACTGTTACTGACAGACGTTGATTATGGTTGGAGCTTCAGGAGATTCATGCATGTGCCAATCCATTATGGGTTGTTGATGGTGATTTTAATACTTGTCTATCTGTTGACGATCATGTTGGCGTATCTATGCCACAACTTTCTTCTATTGAGGAGTTTGTGGACTGTATTAATCACTATGATTTAATTGATATCCCATATGAGGGTGTGCGGCATACTTAGGTTGGGAGTCATGGTTTGGGAGTAGTCAAACGGCGGTTAGATCGAGTGCTTTGCTCCCTTCCTTTTTACCAGCAGTTTTCTACGCTTAAGGTTAAGCATTTATCTCGTGTCACTTCGGACCATGCTCCTTTACTCCTTACTTATGTTCCTTCACCATCGGTGGGTGCTAAGTCCTTCCGGTTCCTGAATTTGGACTGAGCATAAGCATTTTATGCCCTTTGTCAGAGACAAGTGGGTCGGTTATCCCATGACTAGTGGAATGCAGGGACTTTATAATAAATTGCCGTGCTTAAAGAAGGATTTAGAATATTGGAATATTCATATATTTGGCAATGTTTTTGATGCTTTAAATGCTGATACACATGGTGCAACTTCTGGAAGCAACATATGACCTTGATCCCAATCCTGATCTGAGAACTCAATTGCATGCAGCTCAAGCTAATTATAATCAGGCTGCTATGCTAGAATGCATTATTGGGAGCAGAAAGCTCGAGTCAAAAGGATTCGGGGTGGTGATGCGAGTACTCAGTACTTTCATAGTCTAGTCCGAGATAGGTGGCGTCGACAATCTATCATTTCTATTTATACTGCTACTGGCGAGCTTTGTACCATGGATGAAGCTATACAAGGCGAGGCGATTTCATATTATTCGCATCTTTTCACTGCTGAGCCTGTTTCTGGGGTTGACGACTTGCTTCACTACATACCTCCATTGGTATCTCCGGATATGAATGCTCAGCTTTTGGCCATGCCGACTTTGGAGGAAACTAAGGCTGCATTGTGGGCTTTGGACCCTCATAGTGCACCGGGACCAAGGATACAATGGTTATTTCTTCCATCATTGTTGGGAGGTTGTGTCTCAGGATGTTTATAAAGCAATACAAGAGTTTTTTTGGGTATTGGAATCCCTCGAGCCATGGGCAGCACTTTGATCACTTTAATTCCGAAGAAAGACTCTCCTCATACGTTTGTGGATTTTCGTCCCATCAGTCTATCGAACTTTATGTCCAAGGTAGGTACTCGGATTCTTACTTTCCGCATGGCTCTTTTACTTGATGTGATTATATCCGTTGAACAAGCGGGATTTATGAGGGGTCATGATATTTCTGAACATATTCTTCTTGCCCAAGAGCTAACACAGTTATTAAATAAAAAGGTGCGGGGTGGTAATGTAATGGTCAAATTAGACATGGTGAAAGCTTTTGATCGTGTTAGTTGGGATTTTTTAAGTCATCTTGTGGTCAAGATGGGGTTTCACAGTCGCTTTATCAAGCTTGTACTTAATCATCTGGAATGTACTCATATGTCAGTTCTCATCAACAGCAAACCCTATGGATTTTTTTGGCCAACTAGGGGTTGAAGCAGGGTGACCCTCTTTCTCATTTATTATTTATTCTGACCTCAGAAACGTTTTCACGAGGACTCAAGCATTTAGTCTTGGATGGTTATATAACTGCTTTTTCTATGGGCAGGGCACGCCCATTGATTACACATCTTGCTTTTGCTGATGATCTTTTAATATTTCTCAATGGTTCGTTGAGTTCTATGCAGCGGTTCAGGCGGTTTCTTGATCTGTACCAATCTGCATCCGGACAACAGGTAAATTTTCAAAAGAGCCATTTTATACCATCCTCACTTGCGTCTTCTAGCGTTATTGGACGTATTTCTCATGAGTTGGGCATGTCTTCCACCACGCTACCTATTAAATATTTATGTGTTTATTTATTTCGTGGCTGTGGCAGCCCTATACACTGTCTGGACTTGTTGGCTCAAATGGATTCTCGGTTGCTTGCTTGGCAAAATAAATTTCTTTCTTCAGCAGGTAGGTTAATTTTGATCAAGCATGTTCTTGCTGCGCTGCCTGTGCATACCCTTTCGGTTCTTTCGCTGCCAAAGAGTATCATGCATGCCATTTGAAGACGCATATGTAATTTTTTCTGGAGGACTAGAGATTATTCAAATAAGCATCATTGGGTTAAATGGACTATTTTATTTATACCACAGGATGAGGGAGGGCTTGGTTTGCGCAATTTGGATTATTTATCACTTGCATATGCGGCTAAATTATGGTGGTCTTATAACACCACATAGTCTTTGTGGTCATCTTTTATGCACTTTAAATATGAAGGTCGTTTGGGTTTGACCCCTTGGATTACGGACTCTCCTTGTTGGAAGCGCATTTGTGCAGTTCATTCACTTTGTATTTCGAATGTTGTTGGTACTCCGCGAGCTTTCTGTGGAAACCAGATACTACAGGTGTCTTCACTTTAAAGTCGGCTTATACAGGGCACTGTACAACATCTTGCAGCCCTTCCTTTGCAGGATAATTTTCAGAGGATTCTGATTCAAGGACCCACATGTTGTCCTTTCTGTTTTGCTTCTTCGGGCACTGTACAACATCTTTTTCTAGACTGGACGATTTGGGCATTTTATGCTGCAGCTCTTGATGTCCCGGTCTCTTTTCACATACCTCTGCGTCAGTTCTTTTTTGCTTGGTGGACTTCCACCCGTGGGACTACTTTACAAGGTTGCATGCAGATTGTTGCGCCATGAATTATCTTGTGGACAATATGGCGTATGTATGCCTCCATTGTATTTGTGAATGACCACTGGTCTTTGCATAGGTTACAGGAATTGATCAGCCGTGAAATTTATCTTTAGTCCTGTGCTTAGGCACCAGGCGCGGTTCCGTGGATCTCCACTTAATTTCCTTTGGTCTATTGCCACACCTTTTTCTGTGCCAGATTCAGATTGTATGTTGGTTAGCACCTTCTTATGGCCGATTTAAGTTGAATGTAGATGCTACTCTAGGCTCCTTCTCTGCTGCAGGAGGTGCTGTGCTTCGGGATACATATGGCCACTTTTCAGGAGTCATTATCTTTTATTTGCCTGTAATGTCACCCTTCCATGCTAAGTTGCAGGCGGCCACGTTAGCTCCTCTCTTTTCTACAGCATTATACATCTATTGTCATCGAGGTAGATTCCAGCAGTGTTGTCAATTATGTTCATTCGCATCCTTCATCATCGTTGGCCCGCCTTCTTGTTTTGGCGGGTGGCAACATCTCCCACGACCCACGGCAAGTAAATTCGGTTGCACATCTCTTGGCACGGGATGGGCAGCTTAACGCTGGGTTTCATTCTTTTTCGCATGTCACTGAGCTACCTAAGATTGTTTAGGCTTCTTTGCAGACAGATCTCTCCACACCATACTTGCGTATACAACCTTAGAATGGGTGATTCATGGCTTACTCCGCGGTTCTGTTGCCTATGTCATCATTTGGCACAGGCAACCCGGGTACACTCTATTTCTTTTTGCCTAGACTTTGGTGTGTTGAATGTTTTCTACACTTTCTGGCTTAGGGCTATGCATTCAAAGTTGTTGCACGTATCCTCGGATGCAGGCAACGCTGGTATTTATCCCCCACCACTTATATGCACTTTGAATTTGTCTGATCTCATCTGGATGCTTATCTGCTTTTCTATGTTGTCTTGCATGGATACACTATGGCGTTGCATTGGGAGTTTTTCATTTGTCTTTCTACCACCTATGAACTTCGATGCCAGCATTCCTTGGGACATTCTTTTGGCGATCTTCATGGCTGCCATCTCTTGCTCTTGCCAGTCTTATTTCATTACTTTATTATTGTTTTCCTCTTCTAGTTCATATTTTAGCACTATAAATATGTATGCTTTTTTCCTCGATCAAGGTTTTGTCCACAAGGTGGTTTTCCTTGCTAAAGTTTTAATGCGGCATTTCATATGGTGTTGAATGTGACACCCTTCCCTTCAGATTTAGCGCATACTTTAATACTTGCATTGGCTTTTGCTTATTTTGTTTCATCTCCATTTTGGTGATGTAATATGGCTTTCCTCTGCCATAAATCAAAAAAAAGTATTTGAATAATATATATATATATATATATATATATATATATATATATATATATATATATATTGTAGCGCCCGCCCGGAATTAGGGTTTCGGTACGATGCACCTGCCATACTCTACTACGAGTAGTACAAGGCGTTGATACTATACATGTTCATGTCGATATGAATCATAATCGATATAGCGGAAGCAACATAAAAATAAGCTCACGACATGCATAGTAATAATACAAATCATTAAAAAGCATACAAACCACAAGTATAATGTCTCACGATAGTCTTATTACATCACAATGAAATAAAGCTCAACACAGCAGTTATATAGCTTCAGCCTACATCTCAGCTCACGGATACTCTATCTGGGGTTCCTCCTCCATGAACAAGGCGTCAGGGTTCCTGTTCTCTGAAATGTTATGAGGCAAGTATGAGCGATAGCCACCAACTTTTAATCGCTCAGCAAGTAGTCTTTATAGATACTTCATGTGGATCATACATGGGGAGACGGGGTGACAAGTAGTAATAAAGTAACAAACATACATAATCACATCTCCATTTACAACTAATAACATGGTATATAAGAATAAAACAAAACATAAGATTTTACATCATACCTTATAGATCATATCATTCTTCCTCAGCATATCCTTAGCCTACCTTCCATACTTGAACACTAATCCATCTTATGCTAAGGTCATAACTTATAATCATCACTTCTACATGCATAATCTTCCTTAATCATCTTAAGGCATAATGATTGTACAAATATTCTAATCATCACTTAAGGGACATGATCATGACATGATGCATAAAACATGACTTTTCATTACTTGACTTTTCATAACATGTTCTTTCGTAAAATGACATTTCAAAACTTGACGTGATTTTCGTAACTTGCGTAAAATGACATTTCCATACTTGCATCAAATGACATTTTCATAAAGGCATAACATTTTCATCATTGGCTATAGCACTTTTCATAAGAATAATAATACACGACATACCGATCGATTCCCCATATAGTACATGTCGGCATGAAACATCATAAACATATGTACATGTACTAACGGTGACGCGCTATGACGGAGATCCCATGTCCCAAACCCGGTGTTACACTTGGCCATATACGTAATCATATGCCCCTGACATCTACCACCCCGGTACTGATGTCACGCCGGCGAACATAACATAGTCATAATCATGAACATAACATAACACATCGTATGTCGATGAAATCGATCGTCTCGCGTTTATTATTCACATGCATATGAACTTTAAAGCATGATATGCGATAAAGCAACTTTTCAACTTAATTTTCGTGCAACATGAGACTTTATTATATGAGGGTATTTTGGTCATACTACAACTTATCATCAAACATCACTTACATATTTACATCCTACATATCATAACTTAAGAAAATCCCACTTTTACCATCAAAAGTGGCCGTTCGGCCATAGCAACCAAAACAGTCCCTTTTCCTTATTTCTTTCATCCAACACCACTTTCTTAATTTGTATTTTCAAATACAATTCATATTCTAACACTTAAGGAAATTAAACTCTTAATTCCTAATTCCTTTAACTCCTCACATATAAATACCCAACTTATGTCATACTTTATTCATTGCTACACATTTTACATGTAAGTATCCATAATATGGAATTCAAATCATTTTTGTTCTTAAATGGCCCTAAGGCCGAATGTATATAACATATATATACACACATATTTTCATAGTAATACATGCATACATATATATGTAATCTTTATAAGTTAATTTATATCTTTAGTACACTAGAGCCATGTATATACATGTATGAATATATACATATAAACTTCTTTAACATGTCACATTTCACTTTATTGCATAAAATTCCTCTTGGCCGAAAGTTTGGCCATGTGTATACCCATTCATATCTCAATTCTCTTTTTCTTTCTTTTCATGTCTATGATGTATGTTGTATGTTTTCATAATAACATGTACATGTTGTCTTACTTTCTTTTTACTTAATTCTAAGATGATAACCTTAAGCAAACACATAATCATAAACATAATGGAAATCATAGAAAGTGTACTCCTTGAGCCATAGTCATCATCTAAATACACATTTTGAAGATGGAATGATGAAGCTCAAGTGGAGTACTAAAATAGGCCACTTGGCCGTGTGTATGTGGGTGTATATATATGAAGATGATGATCATCAAACAACCATTGAGACCATGTATATAAGTCATGCTTATGATGCATACATAAACATGTTAAAGACATGATCTTGAAACATGTGAACACTAAGAATACATAAAAATACAAACTTGATGATCATCATAAAAGAAAACATAATGAAATCAACTAAAGTTGTATTCTTTGTATACCTAATATTCTTCATTTCATACTATTTATTCAAAGTCTATATATATACACACACACATAGCCGTATATATATTGTACATTTATATATACATAGATTTATAACACTTACAATCATAGATCTTTCATTTTTCATGATAAAACTTGAACATACTACATAATGATCCCATTTTGGTATGAACATAATTATTTAAATTTTTGGTTTTGAAATCCATGAAGGATCTAGGAAGAGTACTTGCCTTGTTTCACGTTTCTTACACTTAGATGATGATTCCTTCACTTGGTTTGGAAAAGAGTTCTTCTTCCTTCCTTCCTATGTGTACACGGTTTTGGGGTCCAAAAAGGAGGGTTAGTGAGCAACTTATGAAACTAATTATATGGAAGAATCAAACTTAAACTTCATAAAGTTCTTACCTTGATTGCCTTTGATTCTAGATGCTACAACCTTCTTGAATCTTTCTTAGTTGATGGAGTGTTTATGGAGCTTGATTTGAGCGATGTTGGTGTGAAGAAAGGAGAAGAAAATCTTCTCCTTGTTGAAGAGAAACTTTCAGCCAAGGGTAGGGGGAGAAGGGTTGAAGACTTAAGTTTTCTTGGAATGGAGAGAAGAGGATAATTTGTGGTAGATAAAATGATGAAGTATGGGAGTGTTTGAAGAAAGGAGGAATCTCCCTTTTTCCTTGGAGGGTGGCCGGCCAAGCATGGAGAGGAGTGGGGTGGGAGACAAAATTTTGGCAAGTATGGGTTGGAGGGATGTGTTGATAGGATAAGATTCTTAAGCATGCATTATTATATATACGCTTTACTAAATAGTAAGACAAGTTGTCTTACACTTCTTTTTCCTTTTTCTTTTCTTTTATTTCATGTGTATATATATTTGTTTTCCTTTTATTCAATGTAGTACAAAATTATTGTGTCATGTATTTCTTTTTTATTTAATTTATCCTAATAGTTTAAGTTGTTACTAACTAATTTAATTTGGGTTTTTTATTGTATAGATTCAAATGTTTGTGATATATTTGCTAATGTATTGGTATACAAGACTAGTTTTATGAATCCTATACCTACGAAATTATGTTTACGGTATTGGAAGTCGTTACGCCATAACAAATTTTCCGGGCTGTAACATTCTCCCCCCTTATAGAAAGTTTCGTCCTCGAAACTTACGTATCTCATATGAAAAGTTGTGGATATTGCTTCTGCATTTGCTGCTCCGGCTCCCAAGTCGCTTCTCGTTCAGTATGATTACTCTACTGTACTTTCACGAAGGGGATTGTCCGTTTTCTCAGCACCTGCTCTTTACGGTCCACGATCCGTATAGGGATTTCTTCATACATAACGTCATCCTTAATAGTTATGGGCTGCTGCTCCAGTATATGATCCGGATCGTGTACATATCGCCGCAACTGAGATACGTGAAACACATTTTGTACTTGGGATAATGTAGGAGGTAGGGCCAACCGATATGCAACAGTTCCAACTTTCTCTAGTATCTCATAAGGGCCAATAAATCTAGGGCTCAGTTTCCCTTTAATCCCAAATCTAATCACGCCCTTGGTCGGTGAAACCCGCAAATATACTTTCTCACCTACTTCAAACTCAATCGGTCGTATTTCTGTATCCGCCCAGCTTTTGCTACGGTCTTGAACAGCCTTCAATCTATCACGTATCACATTTATCTTTTCTAGAGTCTGCTCCACCAGTTCCGGACCTCTCTCGCCAACTTCATCCTAATATAATGGAGATTGACACTGCCTTCCATACAATGCTTTGAACGGTGCCATACCAATGGAACTGTGATAGCTGTTATTGTAAGAGAACTCAATCAACTTCACTGATTTGTCCCAGCTACCCTTGAAATCCAAAGTGCAAGCGCATAGCATATCTTCCAATGTTTGTATGGTATGTTCTGACTGTCCATCGGTCTGTGGATGAAATGCTATACTCATCCAGAGTTCGGTACCCATGGCATTTTGGTAACCTCTCCAGAATCGCGAAGTAAAACGTGGATCTCTATCGTACACAATGCTTACAGGTGTTCCATGTAGGCTGACTGTCTCATTCATATACATGCTCACCAGCTTTTCTATAGACGTCTGGATTGACATGGATAAGAAATGTGCTGATTTAGTGAGACGATCCACTATTACCCAAATCGTATCATAACCGCTGCGAGTCCTAGGTAGTCTGGTAACAAAGTCCATCGTAATATGCTCCCATTTCCACTCCGGAATCTCTAATGGCTGTAACAGTCCTGCCGGTCTCTGATGTTCTGCTTTACCTTGTTGACAAGTATGACATATCTCCATAAACTCAGCAATATGACGCTTCATGCCGTTCCACCAATAGTTTCTTTTAAGATCCTGATACATCTTTGTGGCTCCCGGATGTATAGATAACCACGAGTTGTGAGCTTCAGTCATGATCTCTCTCTTAATTCCATCAATGTTTGGCACACACAACCTCTCCTTGAACCAAAGACTGCCATCATTATGCAACTGGAAATTCCTCACCGGTCGTTCTTTTAACTGCTTGACAATGGTCATTAACTCAGAATCATTCTTTTGCGCCTCTTTAATTCTATCAATTAAAGTAGGAGTGATCATCAATTTAGCCAGAATATTCACAGTTGAGTGAAACACATCCAATCCAAACTCGGCTATCTCTCTCTCCAGAGGCATTTGTCGAGCATGGCTTGACTTCCCACTCAATGCATCTGCCACCTTATTCGCCTTACCCAGATGATAATACTGGTGTCGATGTCAATTTCTTCTTAAGTTCGGTGAAGCTCTGTTTGCAATCAAAAGTCCAATCATATCGCGTCTTTTTCTACATCAATCGAGTCAGTGGGACTGCAATCCATGAGAATCTTTCAACAAACTTCCGATAATAACCTGCAAGTCCCAAGAAACTCCTCAATTCAGTCACATTTGTCGGTCTCGGCCATTCCGTAATAGCCTCAATCTTTTTTGTGTCTACTGAGATACCATCCTTAGACACAACATGACCCAAACATGCAACACTATGGAGCCAAAACTCGCACTTACTGAATCTAGCATATAGATGCTTCTTTCTTAATACATTTAGTGTTACCCTTAGATGCTCCACATGGGTTTCCTCGTCCGGTGAATATATCAGGATATCGTCAATAAAGACCACCACGAACTTATCCAACTGATCATGAAATACTGTGTTCATCAAATCCATGAATGCTGCGGGTGCATTGGTCAATCCGAACAGCATCACTAAGAACTCATAATGTCCATATCTTGTACGAAAAGCAGTCTTAGCGATATCATCTGACTTGATCTTCAACTGATGGTAACCAGAGTGGAGATCAATCTTGATGAACACTTTAGCTCCCTGTACGAAAAGTTATATTGATATTTATCATAGTTATATATTTGTTAAGTAATTATTTAAGTTACTTACTCTTAATTGATCGAAAAAATTGTCGATTCGGGGCAATGGATATCGATTTTTGATAATGATCTTATTCAGCTCTCGATAATCGATGCAGAGTCGCATGCTGCCATCCTTCATCTTAAAGAATGCTGGAGCTCCCCATGGTGATACACTAGGTCGTATGAACTTCTTATCTATCAATTCTTGCAACTGTGATTTCAATTCCTTCAATTCGGCTGGGGCCATTCTATACGGTGCCTTTGAGATTGGTTCAGCTCTTGGAATGATATTAATCTCAAATTCAATCTCCCTGTCCGGAGGCAAGCCTGGTAGGTCATCCAGAAATACATATGTGAACTCCTTGACTACCGGAATACTGTCAATTGATGGTGTCTCTGAATCCTTGCCAAGAGCATACATAAGAAATCCTTCGCTACCCTTTTTCAGTGATTGAAACGCTTTTGCTGTTGTCAGATAAATATTCTGTGGTATCTTTTTCGTCTTGGAGTTCCCTTGATAGATCACTCCCTCTTGCATTGGATCCTTAATCATCACACGCTTACCACGACAATCAATGTAGGCATGGTGTTTGAACAACCAATCCATGCCTAGAATAATGTCAAAGTCCCCAATCTGTATAGGAATTAGGGTAGTTCGAACTTCTGTCCTCCCATTTCTATCTCGCAATTCTCATATATATGATGTGAAATGATCACCTGATCACCAACTGCTTGAACGCGATAAGACGTATCCAGCCATGTCGGACAACTATCAAGGTTCTTAGCAAACCTTTTCGATGCAAAGGAGTGGCTTGCACCACTATCAAATATATCACTAAGGCAATTCATAATTCAAATATGCAATTCCTAAGCAAACATATAATATCATAAAATTTTCAAAATGAAATATACCTGTCACAACGTCTGGGGCATCCATAACCTCCTCATCTGTCATCACATGTACTCTGGCATTGGCCCTTGGGCCATCTCTCTACTGAGGTGCAGCACTCTGAGGTCCCTTCCTGGGCTCAAGACAGTCTTTGATCATGTGGCCAATCTTGCCACAGTTAAAGCAAGCTCCAATCTTCAGCAAACATGCTCCAGTATGCTGTTTCTGGCAATTAGGGCATCTCGGAATCGGATTCGCCTATGGTGTACGTTGCTGCTGTGGCTGGCGTTGCGGCTAAGGCTGCTACTGATAATTTTGCTGACGTGCATGTCTATCATCTCCTCTGGTAGTCTTAGCTCCTTTACCGAACTGACCATCTCCAAACTCTTGGGACCTCTTGCCCCGGGTATCAGCATCACGTCTAATGATGTCCCTCTCTATCCGATAGCAGGCATCCAGTTTTTCACCAAAATCCCTCGGGTTGGCATTCAAAATCCAGGTGCGAATGCGTGGGTTCAATCTTCTCTCAAACTTGATCATTTTCAGTTGTTCATCCCCCATAATCGCTGGAACATATCTTCCCAATGCTGTAAATCGGTTGGCATAGTCTGCCACTGTCATACCAGACGTCTGAATCAAATACTCGAACATCCCTATCTTCTGTAAGGTAACTGATGGTGGAATATAGAATTTGCGGAACTCTCTCAGAAATCGCTCCCAAGTAACTGGAGCTGGCAGATGCTGTAAATTAATGGTCCACCATTGATTGGCCTCACCAGTCAGAAAAGGCTTGATAACCTGGGCTTTTATCTCCTCGGGCACCTGAATCAGCTCAAAGTTATTATGTACTTCTTTTAGCCATTTCTCAGCTATGTTAGGGTCAGATCCACCCTCAAAATTAGGGATGCAGACCTTCTTCAGCTCTCCGTAAAAGAAACGAGTACCATGCTGTGGTGGAGGTGGTGATGGTGGCGGTGGAGGTGTCGCATGGTGTCCGTTGTTACCTACCACCTGTCCTATCTGTACCAAAGCTTGCAGAACAGCCTGCTGAAAATCTCCCTGACCCTGTTGCTGTGAGGGTGGAGGCACATGCTCAGTGTAAAGTGGAACCGGTCCTGTTTACGGGGGTTTCTGTGGCGGTGGAGGAGGGGGTAACTATGCCGGTCTGTCAGCGCACGGTCTACCTCTAGGTCGTGAAGACATCCTATCGAAAACAGTATTATTAGTAATAATTTACATGTGAATTCAATTTGTCTACATGCTTAGTTCAAATTTCGTAAAATTAGAGTTTTTAATTGAGGACTTAATAATCCAAGTAAAATTTCAAATTCTATCTGGCTATCCCTAACCATTCTAAGGATCCTAATCTAAGGATATCACTCTTGGTCTAAGATCATAACTTAAGTTCTAGGATCATCACTTAATTTTCTAAGTTCTTACTTTACTGTTCCCGCCGTGGATCTAGAGCCTTTTCTCTGATACCAACTGTAGCGCCCTGTCCGGAACTAGGGTTTCGGTACGGTGCACCCGCTATACTCTACTACGAGTGGTACAAGGCGTCGATACTATACATGTGCATGTCGACATGAATCGTAATCGATATAGCGGAAGCAACATAAAAATAAGCTCACGACATGCATAATAATAATAATACAAATCGTTAAAAAGCATACAAACCACAAGTACAATGTCTCACGATAGTCTTATTACATCACAATGAAATAAAGCTCAACACAGCAGGTACATAGCTTCAACCTACATCTCAGCTCACAGATACTCTATCTGGGGTTCCTCCTCAATGAACAAGGCATCAGGGTTCCTGTTCTCTGAAATGTTATGAGGCAAGTATGAGCGATAGCCACCAACTTTTAATCGCTCAGCAAGTAGTCTTTATAGATACTTTATGTGGATCATACATGGGGAGACGGGGTGACAAATAGTAATAAAGTAACAAACGTACATAATCACATCTCCGTTTACAAATAATAACATGATATATAAGAATAAAACAAAACATAAGATTTTACATCGTACCTTATAGATCATATCATTCTTCCTCAGCATATCCTTAGCCTACCTTCCATACTTGAACACTAATCCATCTTATGCTAAGGTCATAACTTACAATCATCACTTCTAAATGCATAATTTTCCTTAATCATCATAAGGCATAATGATCGTACAAATATTCTAATCATAACCTAAGGGACAATGATCATGACATGATGCATAAAATATGACTTTTCATTACTTGACTATTCATAACATGTTCTTTCGTAAAATGATATTTCATAACTTGACGTGATTTTCGTAACTTGCGTAAAATGACATTTTCATACTTGCATAAAATGACATTTTCATAAAGACATAACATTTTCATCATTGGCTATAGCACTTTTCATAAGAATAATAATACACGACATACCGATCGATTCCCCATATAGTACATGTCGACATAAAACATCATAAACATAAGTACATGTACTAACGGTGACGCACTATGACAGAGATCCCGTGTCCCAGACCCGGTTTCCACTTGGCCATATACGTAATCATATGCCCCTGACATCTACAACCCTGGTACCGATGTCACGTCGGCGAACATAACATAGTCATAGTCATGAACATACCATAACATATCGTGTGTCGATGAAATCGATCATCTTGCGTTTATTATTCACATGCATATGAACTTTTAAAGCATGATATGCTACAAAAAAACTTTTCAACTTAATTTTCGTGCAACATGAGACTTTATTATATGAGGGTATTTTGGTCATACTACAACTTATCATCAAACATCACTTACATATTTACATCCTACATATCATAACTTAAGAAAATCCCACCTTTACCATCAAAAGTGGCCATTCGGCCATAGCAACTAAAACAATCCCTTTTCCTCATTTCTTTCATCCAACACCACTTTCTTAACTTGTATTTTCAAATACAATTCATATTCTAACACTTAAGGAAATTAAACTCTTAATTCTTAATTCCTTTAACTCCTCACATATAAATACCCAACTTATGTCATACTTTATTCATTGATACACATTTTACATGTAAGTATCCATAACATGGAATTCAAATCATTTTTGTTCCTAAATGGCCCTAAGGCCGAATGTATATAACATATATATATATACACATATTTTCATAGTAATACATGCATACATATATATGTAATCTTTATAAGTTAATTTATATCTTTAATACACTAGAGCCATGTATATACATGTATGAATATATACACATAAACTTCTTTAACATGTCACATTTCACTTTATTGCATAAAATTCCTCTTGGCCGAAAGTTTGGCCATGTGTATACCCATTTATATCTCAATTCTCTTTTTCTTTCATTTCATGTCTATGATGTATGTTGTATGTTTTCATAATAACATGTACATGTTGTCTTACTTTCTTTTTACTTAATTCTAAGATGATAATCTTAAGCAAACACATAATCATAAACATAATGGAAATCATAAAAAGTGTACTCCTTGAGTCATAGTCATCATCTAAATACACATCTTGAAGATGGAATGATGAAGCTCAAGTGGAGTACTCAAATAGGCCGCTTGGCTGTGTGTATGTGGGTGTATATATATGAAGATGATGATCATCAAACAACCATTGAGACCATGTATATAAGTCATGCTTATGATGCATACATAAACATGTTAAAGACATGATCTTAAAACATGTGAACACTAAGAAGTCGTAAAAATACAAACTTGATGATCATCATAAAAGAAAACATAATGAAATCAACTAAAGTTGTATTCTTTGTACACTTTACTTAATATTATTCATTTCATACTATTTATTCAAAGTCTATATATATATACACACACATAGCCGTATATATATGGTACATTTATATATACATAGATTTATAACACTTACAATCATAGATCTTTCATATTCTCATGATAAAACTTGAACATACTACATGATGATCCTATTTGATATGAACATAAGTATTTAAATTTTTGTTTTTGAAAGCCATGAAGGATCTAGGAAGAGTACTTGTCTTGGTTCACTTTTCTTACACTTAGATGATGATTCCTTCACTTGGTTTGGAAGAGAGTTCTTTTTCCTTCCTTTCTATGTGTACACGGTTTTGGGGTCCAAAAAGGAGGGTTAGTGAGCAACTTATGAAAATAATTATATGGAAGAATCAAACTTAAACTTCATAAAGTTCTTACCTTGATTGCCTTTGATTCTAGATGCTACAACCTTCTTGAATCTTTCTTAGTTGATGAAGTGTTTATGGAGCTTGATTTGAGTGATGTTGGTGTGAAGAAAGGAGAAGAAAATCTTCTCCTTGTTGAAGAGAAACTTTCGGCCAAGGGTAGGGGGAGAAGGGTTGAAGACTTAAGTTTTCTTGGAATGGAGGGTTGAGGATAATTTGTGGTAGATAAAATGATGAAGTATGGGAGTGTTTGAAGAAAGGAGGAATCTCCCTTTTTCCTTGGAGGGTGGCCGGCCAAGCATAGAGAGGAGTGGGGTGGGAGACAAACTTTTGGCAAGTATGGGTTGGAGGGATGAGTTGATAGGATAAGATTCTTAAGCATGCATTATTATATATAAGCTTTACTAAATAGTAAGACAAGTTGTCTTACACTTCCTTTTCCTTTTTCTTTTCTTTTATTTCATGTGTATATATATTTGTTTTCCTTTTATTTAATGTAGTACAAAATTATTGTGTCATGTATTTCTTTTTGATTTAATTTATCCTAATAGTTTAAGTCGTTACTAACTAATTTAATTTGAGTTTTTATTGTATAGATTCAAACGTTTGTGATATATTTGCTAATGTATTGGTATACAAGACTAGTTTTATGAATCGTACACCTACGAAATTATGTTTACAGAAAAAAAATGCTCTGGTGCTGCTATGGAGATTGTGGGTGGCGGCTATAGCCGCCGCTGATCTTCCTCGTTGTTTTTTCTGCTTCATAATTTTTCCTTTCGTCATTGTTTCGTTGTGCTTTTTTAGATTTTTTTTCCATTATCATATCGATCGTCCTGCCCTGATCATGGCTAGCGATCACACCCATCAGGCAGGAAAGGTGCCAACTTTTGCTTCGTTATTTCAAACTTCATCCACGCCTACAATTGCAAACAAAATAATTTATCGATACAAGGGTAGTCCTATGATCTCTTTCTCGGATGAAGAAGTTTCTATATTGGCAGAGCCATACAGGTTTTCGCTTGTGGGAACATTTTGGTATGGTTGGCCACCATTGGCGACTATTCGCGCGGCCATTGATAGAATTGGATTCAGCAGCACAGTGCGGGTGGGTTTACTTGATTCCAGTCCACGTTCTTTTACATTTTGCAAAAGAGCAAGATTACCTAGATGTTTTGCACGTCAAAGTTGGATGATATTGGGCAAATATATGCGAGTCACAAAATGGACACCTGATTACGATCCAAAGTTTGATGTTCCCATCGTTCCCGTTTGGGTTTCCTTGCCGGGCCTTCTGGTACACTTTCATAATAAGGAGGCTTTATTTCAGATTGGCAGGATGATAGGCACCCCAATGAAATTAGATAATGCCACGTCTGAGCACTTACGGCCGTCGGTAGCTCGATTATGCGTTGAACTGGATGTATCGCAGGAGTTGCCTGGGAGAGTATATATTCAGCTTTCCAAAAGATGTCTTCAGCAAACAGTGATTTATGAGGATTTACCGTTATATTGTTCACGTTTCTTGAGGCTAGGACATAAACTAGATGCGTGCAGAGTTGATGTTGATCAGCATGCTGCCGCTGTACCAGAAATACAACCTACGATCTCAAAACTTCCACCAAAAATACATCAAGCTCAACGATGGACCCCCAAAAAAGGTACAGCTACAGAGCCGGCTTTTGAGTCACAAGATCACACAATTGCATAATTGCCTTCTGAGACTGCGCACCAAAGTTTTCGCTCACCAGATTTATTAGCAAAATTCTCAGTCACTGAAGAATAGGATATAAATCGATTGAGAGGTATTGATGATGTTATAGTAAATGCTTATCCAATTACTCCGCATAGCCCATTTTTAATTACCCCTTTCACCCTAGGTATCTTGCCAATGTCCTCAAGCATCAAATCGATGCAATGTGCACCACATAGAGACCAATACAAGTGACGTCTCTTAGCTTCTAACAACTTTCTTACTTTATTATAGCTAGAAGCATTGTCAGTAACCACTTGAATGACATTTTTTCTCCAACATATTCAGCCATGTCATCAAGCGACTTCAATAGGACAGTTGCATTCTTTATGATGTTAGAAGCATCAACAGACTTAATATAAACAAAACCTTTTGGTGAGTTCACCAAGAAATTGACAATATCCCATTTGGGCAGCCGAGTCCCGCCACCCGTTGGACATAATAGAAAAGTCATACATTGCCCAATCTGCTTCATGACTCTTCACAAACTCTCTCACTTTATCAACTTCTTTAGTGAGGAAAGGCACCCTCAACTCATGTTAGCTAGGAGGCTTCATTCCTTGGCCAGATTGCTATATTCCTTCAACGGCAACTTTGAAGCTTTCATGCTTTGCAACATTAAATGGAATTCCTGCATCATAGAACCATCGGGCAATATTTTGGCAAACTTTAGTTCTCAATTCCTTTTGGCAAACCTGATTAATGTTTGTTGTTTGCATTTTCTTGATTCCACAATTTTCTCAACATTTGGAAAGAAGTATTTATCTATCAAACCTTTTGTTCTCAGCTTTTTCAGCCTGCTCGTGTTACTTCCAGCACTAGACCTTGTAGATTGATTTTCATCAAGCATCTCCCATTATTCCTCCTCCCCATCTCCAAATCCAACATCATCCAAATCTTTAATTCTAGTACTTAAGACAGCTGCAATTTTATTTTTTTCCTTCTTCTTCATAAATTCGATAATTTCCTCACGCACATGAGTTGAACACTTAGCACACTTTAAAATGTTCCCAAAGCCATCAACTAAATGTTCTTTAACTCTAGCGATTCCCTCTTTCAACGCCTTATCACAAAAATTACACTTAAATTCATATCTTTTATCACCAACTTGAGTAGCATATTTTCTTGTAAGATCAGATGTGGAAGTTTTTTCAGACATTTTAGAACCTATTTTTTTGGATGACCTGCCGAACAAGAAAAAGATGGAAAGCTACTGCTTTAATGGAAAAAATACTTGTAAACTATAGGAATATATTTAGGATAATAACAAGAATCAAAAATAATATGGATTTACTTTACTGGCTTGATGACTGATGGCAGTGATGACCGTGGTGACTGATGGTAATGGTGACGGATGGCACCAATGGTGACTGATGGCGCCGGCGGTGGTTAGAGAACTGAAAAGGGGCGATGTCGACTTTTTTTTCTGCAGAAATGATGTCGACTTACGGGATGTCAACTTTGGAGTTTTGAGGTCAACTGTGATGTCGACTTTTATTTTTAGGCAGTAGGTTTTTATTTAGTTTTTTTTCTTTTATTTTAATAACCGAAATTACTACTTTTTAAAAAAAAACTGAAATTACTGAAGCCCGCGCTACATGCGCTACGTGCACCTCGCGCGCTTCGCACGCCTCAGCTGCGCTTCCAGAAGGTTGCTAAACTACATCACCTTGTAGTGATTGGTCTTGCGCTACGCGTGCTACAGACAACACTGGCTGGCGAAGATTCAACTTCGTCATTTGACGCTAGAAGGAGGGCTTGAACCTCTGATTCTTTTGAAACTTATTTTATATAGCCTTTTAGTCAAACATGTTACGGCCCATCTTCTAAAAGATGGATAAAGACACTCAGCGCAGGAGCAGAAGATCTTCTACTCCTTGAAGACACGAACGCACCCCTCAACCCCTGCCAAAGCAGGTCTCGAGAGGTCAAGAGTCCTCAAGTCCAGTTGTTGGACTTACATACGAGGAGCTTGTGAGGGCCATTCAGTACGTGGCCCAAAATCCGAACGTATTTCAGGCCATGGTGGACGAGATGAAAGGAAAGCCCTAGCTGCCGTACCTAGTGAAGTCTCCTCTAGTGACTCCCGCCAGAGGCGAAAGCATATGGAGTATTCCCTAACCCATCCATGATTTTATCCTAAAGCTTAAGAAGAGTTCATGGCCGAGGCCAGACGCCCAGATCGGTGACCAAGCCACCAGCCATCATCCATAGCTGAGCTATTGGAAGCTTTGGCGCTCCACCTTAAGCACTCGCAGAAAGCGTTACAGCCGCTTAGGCGTGGCAGAGAAGTTGACAAGAGCGCCAGGAGCAAATCGCATGAAAGGCGGGGAGGTCGAGGGGTCTGTCTCTGTTGGCCTCCAAGACTCATATTTTGACTGCCATGAGGAAGGAGGCTTGGCAAGGGATCCTCCACCCTTAAAGGGCCCAATCCACAAAAAGGATCCAAGGTTGTGCTGCCTCTTCCACCATGATATTGGCCATGATATATAGGACTGCATACAGCTCTCTCATGAAATTGAGCGCTTGATCGAATCAGGTCATTTGCAGCAATATTATAATCCATGGTCAAGGTTTCTTAACAGGCTGGAGTTTACCGGCCTCCTCCTAATGAAAGATGACGACTTGATTATTGACGCAGGTCGCCTGATGATGATAGGGACCCAGACATGACTGGTCAAGTACAACGCAGTGCAGCGTGCATATGATTGATACATGCTGGTCGGCCTTAAAGAGGCCCAAGGGCACCTGACAAGATCACCTTGGTTGACCATCAAAGTGGTTTATAAGTAGACCGAGGTGAACGGGTAGACCTCCGGGGTCGCCCTGCTCAGTCGGCAGACGTGCCGATTTGAAAGCCAGAAGACCGAGTACTCGGTTCGTATCCAAATTTTATTTAGTATAAACTATGTAATTTACTTAATAGGAAAAACAAGTACATTTTGTTAAATATTTGTTGTTATATTTGAAATGTGTGATTCAGATACAAAGCCAGACTAATCCGACCAATCTCATTTAGCATAAACGAGGTATGGTGGCCCACTGTCATCACGTCCAAATCACTATTTTATTCTCCGCGGTAGATAATTCTATGAAGAGCTATATATGCTGCTGCAAGACTCAACAAAAAATTGAATCTGCTCACTGATGAGCTGCGCTTTTCTCATTTATAAATAGTCGTGTATGGTTGGCTATTATTATTCTTATCTTGCTGCGAACTGATGTTATCTACTCGGTGGAAGCTATGTACAGTGGAACCCATCTTGATGAGCCTCCATAAGGGCGCCCTACAAGCTTTAGATTCATTCATGAAAATATGTTTTACATGTATAAAACGAGATGCAAGGGTTGGAGGAAAGGGATGGATAACCATTGCATGAATGATAGCATCTTTGTGGTTTTCCGTAGTCGTTTGTGTGTTTTCTTATTTAGGGGTATTTTTGTTATTTCACTCATTATTAGTAATTTGCATGCATGACACGCATTATATTTATCCTTGATGAGAATAATGCTTGGTGGAGTCTTTATGTTTGTAGGAAGCTTCAAGGAAGGAAAACAGTTTGTTAAGCAAGAATGGATGCTAAACTTCGAACAAGCATAACTTCTTTGTTTTAGCTCGGAATGACATCAATCTTGGGCTCAAATTCATTGTCTCAAAGACTTCTACAACTTTGAAGGCGACAGCAAAGGCCAATTTCGAATGTACAAGCCTCTACAATGAAACTAAGGATCAAGGCTAAAAAGAGGCTAAAAGGCTCTTAAGGTTCTTACATTTTAGGGGATCATCTCTACATTTTAGGAACTCATGTTTTTTACAAATTCCAAGCCTAAAGAAGGTGATAAGCGTAGGATCTGCAAGACACCACTAGAAGGGGAGGGGGGGTTGAATAGGTGGTGCGGAAAGTGTGGTTTTAAAATTTGTTTAAAACTAAACAACTCAACTTCTGAAAACAGATTCTGTTTTTAGGAACAGTTTTAAAACGTTTTTAAAATCAGGTTATAGGTCTCCAAAAATTCTAAAACTTTGTAATAACTTAGACTCAGATGTTATGATGGTCTCCTAAAAATTTCAAATTTAAATTCAACCTTTAACCCCTTCAAAAATCGTTGGTGGTCAGATTGCGTGAATCTGCCAGAAACGGTAGATTGTTTTGCAAAATTTATTCCTATTTGTTCTTAACTCCAATTGCTCTGAAATTTTAACCACTGACCCCTTATATGTTTTATTTGAATGGGTTGAAACAGTTTTGAAAAATACTTTCGGGAAGTTAGTCAAATACACTCAAAGTCTCAACCTTTGCAAGTCTGAAAATCAGACTGCACTAGTCTCAGAACTTTGGATGTTTGAGTGACTTATACTTATCCAAAAGGGTTGAAACTAATGCCAAATTAACCCTAGGACGTGTGGCTATGTTTCTGGAAATATTCGTGATTTTTGAAAATCGTTTACTATTTTTACGAACGTAAATAAAAAGAGTAAACAGTGCAGAAACAGAATATGAGTGCTGAGAGTAAATGACACCGAGATTTTTATACTGGTTCGGTTATAAACAACCTAATCCAGTCTTCAAGGAACACCTTCCTCGGTTCGCACTAGTCACACACACGCAATACACCTTACCACAGGGTTGATGGAGTTACACACCAACTCCAACTCTTTACAAACCTTGTACGTTGAATACAATACGCACGAACACCACCACCTTGCAAGAATGAAGATTGATCACACCTTGATCAATCTTTTACAACAACAACGAGTATGTGGTGGTATAATACAAGCCTATTCAAGGATAGAAATATAAGTACAATAGGCTTTCAAGAAGAAAGAAAGAAAGAGAGTGTAGAAGAAGAGAGGCTAGCGTTTTTGATCTCAAGAATGTAATGCTTGTTCTTGTCTTGTTTTTGCTCATCTTCTTTCCTTTTAATGCCTTGTAGCCGTCCCCCTTAGTGTCTCCCCCTCTTGAAAATTGTCTTCTAAGTCCTTGGGAGAATGTAAGACATCATTGTGACATGGTCTTGCTTACTTGGCATCTTCTCATTGGACGATCATTTAACCTTTGCTTACTTGGCACTTCATGATAGGTTGAATGTTGTCATCATTTGATGACTTGGAAAATCTGAATATTTCACTCAAAACATGTGCCAAAATCAACATAGAATAATTTCCATAATCCACAAGATTGTCACATAAATTAAGCAAGACAAAATTCTTCCCACACAAGGTTAAAAATCGGCCATAATGAGTGATTGCCATGCTGAATTTTCAGCATGGGATACATTGTGTTAAAGTTCAAAATACTTCCATTTTTCTTTGATTTTTCTTTTTAAAATAAATCATCAATTGATAGCAAATATCCTTATCAAATTAGAAATGAAATTTGGACACCCTTATGACCATAAATTCGGCCAAGACATATTGTACACATGCTGAAATTTTCAGCATGTGTGATATTCAAGAATATCACAATTTTAATTCCATAAGTTATTCAAAATACTTCCAAATCATCTTCCAATCAATCCACCTTAATCAAGAAGTAAAATATGTCTCATAATAACATAGAAATTGGCCAGCTATAGTTCAACATGCTGAAATTTTTAGCATGTGTTTTAAATGAGACAATGTTTGAAACCTTACCATTTGTAGCTTCTTTCTTTAAATCACCAACATTGTATGATTGCTTCTTGACCAATCAATATGCCAAAAAGGCTCCACATATGCTCCATCTCAGCTGTAGGTGGCGTGTACAAGTGTATATACATGTGCTGAATTTTATTTTTGCTAACTTTGTAAAATAGTGCACATTTATTAATACACACATGTTATATTCCAATAAGCCCTTAATTTAATTTTCTAGAGCATTTTAAGATGTATGACATATGTAAGAAGTGTCTAGATACGTGTCGTATGATGTGCCAAAAACATTCCATGTATTGTGTACGTAGGAAACCGAATTTTCGATGTTTATCGATTATCTGATTTTTCTCTAATTAAATTCCAACTTTTTGCACATGTTATATATATTATGTTACACATAATATATATATTATATACTTTAAATCTCAGCACTTGACAGGTCTAAAGTGGCGCCATTAACATGTGACAAAATTAAAATTGAAATCTCCACAAGTTGGCCTTAATGTGGGGTGATTTGTGTGTGGCAACATGGAATGATTTTATGGCTGAAAATATCACCCTAGGCACAAAAATTATAGATATTTTTGAAGTATAGGGGCTGGTCATTTATTTATGGCAAGTACGTGACACGTTGATGAAGTTTCGGTATTCGCCCGATACGACAATTTTCGGTTTAGAACCTTTTAACATGTCGTATTTAATTTGTCATCACCATGACTTATATCATATGATATGAGACCTGAATATACTCATAAATATGAGTTAAATATAGTGGTGTGACGTTAACGTACGTACGTAAAATATATAACATGTCGGTAGTACGTTGGAATACATGTGTATGTGCCTTTTTCAAAAAAATCTGAAAATATATGTATTTATATGTGTATATGGCGTGTATAATGAATGAGGGGAGGAGGAGAAGACTTTCCTTCCTTAGCCTTGTTGCCTTTGTGCCTTTTCCAAATGTAGCTTCCTTTAATGAACTACTTAGTTTAATTAACTAAGTACTTCACTTAATGAACTAGTTTAGTTCATTAATGGTGGCACCTGAAAATAGTGTAAACACAACAAATGTTTGCCATATGATGTAAGCTTTAACGCTTCATGGCTCGTTAGTACGGCAACATTATATATGAGCTAAATAAGGCAAGTAATAAGGAATATCACGCACACGTTTGTCTATATCATGCACGTTTTATGTCATTCATTTAAATCACATATTTTGAAATCACTCAAACCCCTTTTTCTCTACAATCTCCCCCTTTTGATGATTTTCAAAATAACTTATGCACATGATTTAAATACTACCGCTCCCCCTTCAAACATGCATAAATTTGAAATTTGAATTTCAAATTTCAAATCCAGCTCCCCCTTGATTTGTGCAATCAGTATCAACTCAGTATCAATTTGTGCCTCTCAAATTTGTGTCTCTCTCCCCCTTAAATCATGCTTTCTCTCCCCCTTTATTTTGGAAAGTAAATCAAAAGATTCCTGTAAATAAGGAAAGAAAATCAAATCACGTCAAATCAAATCATATCAACTGAAATCATGCCTAATTTGGAACGAAGAGATTCATACGTGGCTTGATTTAAGGCTTTTGTAAAGATATCCGCTACTTGTGCTTCTGTGCGTACGTGATCTATGACGATATCACCATTGTTTATGTGATCATGAAGAAAGTGATAGCGTACTTCTATATGCTTAGCCTTAGAGTGTAACACGGGGTTCTTAGAGAGATTGATGGCACTCATACTATCACAGTATATAGGGATTCTATTTATGGTAATTCCAAAGTCCGAGAGTTGTTGTTTTATCCACAACAACTGTGTGCAGCAAAGGCTAAGTGCCATGCTTTTTGGAAAACCATGAAATGAGTGAGTTTCCTGAAAATTGGCAAGTCCCACTCGTGCTCTTTCTATCTATTTTGCAGCCACCATAATTTGCATCAGTATAAGCATGTTAGTTAAATTCGGAACCCTTATCGTACCAAATTCCTAAGGTGGGCGTGTGCTTAATATAGCGAAAGATTCTTTTTACCGCATTATAATGAGACACCTTAGGTTGACTTTGAAAACGTGCACACATACATACACTGAACATGATATCAGGCCTATTAGCAGTTAAATATAGCAAAGAACCAATCATAGATCTATATAAGCCATTATCAAAGTCTTTACCATATTCATCTTTGTCCAATTTAGTAGTGACACTCATAGGGGTGGGGGATGGTTTCAAATTTTCAAAGTTGAACTTTTTAATCATGTCATTGACATATTTTGCTTGACTTATGTGAATCCCTTTATTCGTTTGCTTAATCTGCAAGCCAAGAAAATAGTTAAGTTCGCCAACCAAAGACATTTCAAATTTGGATTTCATGCAATTTTCAAAATCTTCAACAAGTCTATGTGAGGTAGAACCGAAAATAATGTCATCAACATAGATTTGAATAATAAGTAAATCCGATTTGTCCTGTTTCAAAAATAGTGTACTATCTATAGTACCTCGTTTAAAATCATTTTCTAAAAGGAAAGTAGCAAAACGATCATATCATGCTCTCGGCGCTTGCTTTAGTCCGTATAGTGCCTTCTTTAGTTTGTACACGTGATCAGGATGTTTCAAATCTTCAAAACCGGGTGGTTGCTTCACGTATACTTCTTCTTGTATAATCCGTTTAGAAATGCACTTTTTACGTCCATTTGATACAATTTGAAATCTTTCATGCAAGCAATAGCAAGTAATAGTCGTATAGCTTCTAAACGTGCTACGGGTGCATATGTTTCGTCGTAGTCAATTCCTTTTTCTTGATTATAGCCTTGTGCTATAAGTCTAGCTTTATTCCTAACGACCTTTCCTTCTTCATTCATTTTATTCCTAAACACCCACTTTGTGCCTATTTTAGTATTATCTTGTGGTCGTGGCACTAAATCGCATACATCGTTTCTAACAAATTGATTAAGCTCATCATGCATGGCATCAATCCAAGATGAGTCACTCAAAGCATCATGCACATTTTTGAGTTCAATTTCAGAAATCATAGCATGAAATTCATTTATTTCATCCGAAGTAATTCTTCTACGTGGTCGCACACCGTGAGTGAGGTCGCCTATGATGAGATCATGTGGGTGATCTCTATGTCATCTTGGTTGATTATTTTCTATGTTATCATGTATTTCTATGTGATCATGCATTTCTAATGTGTCATTCATGTCATGTATATCAAATGTACCATCATCTTCATTCAGCACGGGTTTCAATTCAAAGTCATCGTCGTATTCTTTATCTTTATCAATCTCACTAAATTCATTGAATTTCACATGAATGGATTCTATGATTTGTCTAGTGAGAGGATCATAACATCTATATGCCTTTGAATTTATAGAATATCCAACAAAAATGCACTCAATTGATTTGGATTCAAATTTATCTAAATTATTTTTTGTATTCAAAACAAAACATTTGCATCCAAACATACGAAAATAGTCAATCTTAGGCATGCGATCATTCAATATCTCATAGGGCGTCTTGTTTATTTTCTTTCTTATAGATAGGCGATTTACTATATAGCATGCACAATTTACGGCTTCCGCTCACAGAAATCTAGGCAATTTATTTTCACATAACATAGTCCTAGCAATTTCTTGTAGTGTTCGATTTTTTCTTTCTACTACTCCATTTAATTGTGGAGTTCTAGGTGGCGAAAACTCATGCTTGATTCCTTTTTCTTCGCAAAATGAAATTATATCTTTGTTTTTAAATTCACCCCCTCTATCGCTTCTTATCCTTTTCACATTGACACCGTATTGATTTTCAAGTTGTTTAATTAATTTTGCAATTTCAATGGCACTATCATCCTTATGTGCAAGAAATAAAGTACAATTATAACGAGAAAAATCATCAACAATCACGCATGCATAGTGGTGCCCACCTAGGCTTGTAGTGCGACTAGGACCAAACAAATCAATGTGTAGTAGTTCTATGACTCTAGTCATGCTTATTTCATTCTTAGGCTTAAGTGACTCACGTGTTTGTTTGCCTTTTATGCAAGATTCACACAACTGAAAGTTGTCTAAATCAAGTGTAGGCAATCCTCGTACTAAGTTCTTTCGTTGGAGTTTTTCTAGTGTGGAAATACCAATGTGTCCTAAACGTCTATGCCATAAATTCACATTAGGTTCATTTGTCATAAAGCATTTAACTTTAGCGTCTACCACATCATCCATAGAGAGCGTAAAAATGTTGCCTTCTCGTTTTCCTTTTAAAACAGTTTCTCCATTTTTATTTATTATATTGCAGTAAGGGTGAGTGAAGCACACATCAAAGCCATTGTCAATAAATTGAGAAATGCTAAGGAGATTGTAAGATAAGTTGCTTACCAAATAGACGTTAGAGATTTGAAGAGTGCTTGGATTTCCTATCGCACCTTTTCCGATGATCTTGCCTTCGTTGTTGTCTCCAAAGGTCACAGATCCGCCTTTTGTGACCTTCTTTAACTTTGTGAACAAGCTCGGGTCACCCGTCATGTGCCTCAAGCATCCACTGTCAAGGAACCACTTTATAGTTGTATCTTGCGATGTGTGGGCTCCTTACAATATGCAAAGATGATTTAGGTACCCTTTTAACTTTGGGTCCTTTCGAGTTAGTTAATCACCTCTTGGTAAAGGTACCTTTTGGTACCCATACTTGGGTGATCCTTCTCGGTCTATCAAATGGCAAGAATGAAGGTGCGATATAGTAGACATGTGGTGAATGCATTTTGGGCCTTTGCCCAAGAACTCCTTTATACTCATTGAATGAAGGACGTTTTTGATTTGTCCTTGTGTGTGTGTGCGTAGTGCGTGGATGATATGAATGTCGTGTATGCATCATTCTTTTCTTTTCATATCTATATGGTACAAAGTTGTATTTCACATGATATGAAGAGGAAGTGGGGCGTGATGAGGGAAGGGGCGGTTTTTGCGTCATCTTAGACGACACTTGAGGCTTTGGGGCGTCTACTTTCTTAGACACAACAAACTTAGTTGGTTTGGTTGATACTTCATTAGTATCAACGTATCCCAAACCCGTTTTGTCACTGTCATGCTTTTGAGATAAGATAATACAATGCAGCATGTTAGATCCCGTATGAAACTGTTTCATCATTTTCTCTAGATCTATATTCCTTGATTTCAAATTTGAAATCTCGGATTTCATTTCGTTATTTTGAGTGGTTAATGATGAAATCTCTATCTTTAATGCAGTGATGGTGCATGATGACTCTTTCTTTGAATCGTTTAATTGAGCGACAAGATTCTCGTTAGAAGATTCTAAAAGTTTCTTATCTTCAATTAACAGCTTCTTCTCCTTAGCGAGAGTCTTAGTAAATTTATGCAATTCTAAATACTGACTAAAAAGATCATCATAAGAAGGCTCAGAGTCAGAATCAGAATCAGATGATACCTCATTAGATGCTTTGGACACAAAGCATACTTGAGCAGTCTCTTCTTCGGTCTCAGTCTCGGAATCCGATGAATCACTCCATGTGGAGGCCTTTAGAGCACGTTTCCTTTGCTTGGGTTCTGAGACGGGTCTATTCTTGTTCCGCTCCTTGTCAGTGTATTTAGTTGTTTGCTTTTCTTTATTGGGACAATCATATGATAAATGTCCAAGTTTGCCACATTCATAACATTTAACATCTTTATCATTTGACTTGTTCTTATTTCTTTTCGTTGTAGTGCCCTTATTTTTGTTTCTAAATGACCTTCTCATAAATTTTCTTAAGCCTTTAGCCAATAAAATTAGGTCATCGTTATCCGATTCAGAATCGCTATCATCTACGTGATCGGAAGAAGTAGAGACGTATTCATTTGATTTAAAAGCAATAGCTTTACCTTGTTTAGATGATTCCGATTTCTGTATGGTGAGTTTATTTTCATACACCTTAAGAGATCCTATTAACTCTTCCATCTTTATTGAGTTCGTTTCTTTGCTTTCTTCTATTGCAGTTACTTTGGGGTCCCATTCTGACTGAAGGCTTCGTAAGACTTTCTGCACTTTTTCCTGCATGGTAAAAGCTTTACCAAGAGACTCAAGAGAATTATAGATGTTAGTCAAACGAAGATCCATGTCAACAATAGATTCATTAAGCAATAGTTTAAACGACTCAAGTGTAGACATAAGCATGTTTATCTTTGACTCTTTAACTTGACTCATGCCTTCGTGTTTCAATTCTAGTATCTTCCACATTTCTTGTGCACTCGAACAGTTTGAGACATAACTAGACTCACTTTTACTTAATCCATTCAAGAACAATTGCATAGCCCTAGCATTCATGCTAAGTTTTTTTATCATCACTTGTATATTCTTGTTTAGGTTTGACAACTTCTACTGTGACTCCATCTACGGTGGATAACTTAGATGGAACAAAAGGACCATCTTCTATAATCGACCAAAGATCTATATCTATAGCCATAAGAAAAAGCTTCATTCTTAGTTTCCATTGAATAAACAACTCACCGTCAAAAAGTGGAGGCCTTTGGCTCGACATACCTTCTTGTTCGGTTTTGAGATTTGTGGTTGCCATCTCACTGAATCGTTGGATCCTTTTGTAGTGAGTGTTCCTGCGCTTGGATACCACTTGTAGGATCTGCAAGGCACCACTAGAAGGGGGGGGGGAGGGTTGAATAGGTGGTGCGGAAAGTGTGGTTTTTAAAATTTGTTTAAAACTAAACAACTCAACTTCTGAAAACAGATTCTGTTTTCAGGACCAATTTTAAAACGTTTTTAAAACCAGGTTATAGGTATCCAAAAATTCTGAAATTTTGAGAGAACTTAGCCTCATATGTTATGATGGTCTCCTAAAAATTTCAAATTTAAAATCAACCTTTAACCCCTTCAAAACTCGTTGGTGGTCAGATTGCACGAATCTGCCAGAAACGGTAGATTGTTTTGAAAAATTTATTTCTATTTGTTCTTAACTCCAATTGCTCTGAAATTTTAACCACTGACCCCTTATATGTTTTATTTGAATGGGTTGAAACAGTTTTGAAAAATACTTTCGGGAAGTTAGTCAAATACACTCAAAGTCTCAACCTTTGCAAGTCTGAAAATCAGACTGCACTAGTCTCAGAACTTTGGATGTTCGAGTGACTTATACTTATCCAAAAGGGTTGAAACTTGTGCGAAATTAACCCTAGGATATGTGGCTATGTTTTTGGAAATTTTCATGATTTTTGAAAATCGTTTACTATTTTTACGAACGTAAACAAAAAGAGTAAACAGTGCAGAAACAGAATATGAGTGCTGAAAGTAAATGACACCGAGATTTTTATACTGGTTCGGTTATAAACAACCTAATCCAGTCTTCAAGGAACACCTTCCTTGGTTCGCACTAGTCACACACACGCAATACACCTTACCACAGGGTTGATGGAGTTACACACCAACTTCAACCCTTTACAAACCTTGTACGTTGAATACAATACGCACGAACACCACCACCTTGCAAGAATGAAGATTGATCACACCTTGATCAATCTTTTACAACGATAACGAGTATGTGGTGGTATAATACAAGCCTATTCAAGGATAGAAATATAAGTACAATAGGCTTTCAAGAAGAAAGAAAGAAAGAGAGTGTAGAAGAAGAGAGGCTAGCGTTTTTGATCTCAAGAATGTAATGCTTGTTCTTGTCTTGTTTTTGCTCATCTTCTTTCCTTTTAATGCCTTGTAGCCGTCCCCCTTAGTGTCTCCCCCTCTTGAAAATTGTCTTCTAAGTCCTTGGGAGAATGTAAGACATCATTGTGACATGGTCTTGCTTACTTGGCATCTTCTCATTGGACGATCATTTAACCTTTGCTTACTTGGCACTTCATGATAGGTTGAATGTTGTCATCATTTGATGACTTGGAAAATCTGAATATTTCACTCAAAACATGTGCCAAAATCAACATAGAATAATTTCCATAATCCACAAGATTGTCACATAAATTAAGCAAGACAAAATTCTTCCCACACAAGGTTAAAAATCGGCCATAATGAGTGATTACCATGCTGAATTTTCAGCATGTGATACATTGTGTTAAAGTTCAAAATACTTCCATTTTTCTTTGATTTTTCTTTTTAAAATAAATCATCAATTGATAGCAAATATCCTTATCAAATTGGAAATGAAATTTGGACACCTTATGACCATAAATTCTGCCAAGACATATTGTACACATGCTGAAATTTTCAGCATGTGTGATATTCAAGAATATCACAATTTTAATTCCATAAGCTATTCAAAATACTTCCAAATCATCTTCCAATCAATCCACCTTAATCAAGAAGTAAAATATGTCTCATAATAACATAGAAATCGGCCAGCTATAGTTCAACATGCTGAAATTTTCAGCATGTGTTTTAAATGAGACAAAGTTTGAAACATTACCATTTGTAGCTTCTTTCTTTAAATCACCAACATTGTATGATTGATTCTTGACCAATCAATATGCCAACAAGGCTCCACATATGCTCCATCTCAGCTGTAGGTGGCGTGTACAAGTGTATATACATGTGCTGAATTTTATTTTTGCTAACTTTGTAAAATAGTGCACATTTAGTAATACACACATGTTATATTCCAATCAGTCCTTAATTTAATTTTCTAGAACATTTTAAGATGTATGACATATGTAAAAAGTGTCTAGATACGTGCCGTATGATGTGCCAAAAACATTCGATGTATTGTGTACGTAGAAAACCGAATTTTCGATGTTTATCGATTATCCGATTTTTCTCTAATTAAATTCCATCTTTTTGCACATGTTATATATATTATGTTACATATAATATATATAATATATACTTTAAATCTCAGCACTTGGCAGGTCTAAACTGGCACCATTAACATGTGACAAAATTAAAATTGAAATCTCCACAATTTGGCCTTAATGTGGGGTGATTTGTGTGTGCCAACATGGAAAGATTTTATGGCTGAAAATATCACCCCTAGGCACAAAAATTATAGATATTTTTGAAGTATAGGGGCTGGCCATTTATTTATAGCAAGTACGTGACACGTTGGCAAAGTTTCGGTATTCGCCCGATACGACAATTTTCGGTTTAGAACCTTTTAACGTGTCGTATTTAATTTGTCATCACCATGACTTATATCATATGATATAAGACCTGAATATACTCATAAATATGAGTTAAGTATAGTGGTGTGATGTTAATGTACGTACGTAAAATATATAACGTGTCGGTAGTACGTTGGAATACATGTGTATGTACCTTTTTCAAAAAAAAAATCTGAAAATATATGTATTTATATGTGTATATGGCGTGCATAATGAATGAGGGGAGGAGGAGAAGATTTTCATTCCTTAGCCTTGTTGCCTTTGTTCCTTTTCCAAATGTGCTTCTTTTAATGAACTACTTAGTTTAATTAACTAAGTACTTCACTTAATAAACTAGTTTAGTTCATGAATGGTGGCACCTGAAAATAGTGTAAACACAACAAATGTTTGCCATATGATGTAAGCTTTAACGCTTCATGGCTCGTTAGTATGGCAACATTATATATGAGCTAAATAAGGCAAGTAATAAGCAATATCATGCACACGTTTGTTTATATCATGCACGTTTTATGTCATTCATTTAAATCACATATTTTGAAATCACTCAAACCCCTTTTTCTCTACAATAAGGTCGGCCACTTATGTATTTGGAAGAAGGGATAAGATTCTTTCATATTTTTGTAAATTACCTAATAATTAGAGTTTTGTGTAAGGTTACTTCCATATAGTTCAAGTTTTAGTTTAGGACTTTTCCATTTACTTGTTATTTTAGATTAGGACTTTTCCATTTAGTTTGTGTCTTTCTTTGCCCATTTAAAGGGCCTAAGGAAACCCACTTTGTATCATCCAATACAATTCTCTTCTTCAATAAAATTGAGTTTTCTCTCTTAAGACTTTGTGTCTTTGAGTTGTTTCTTGGTTTTTCATAAAATCAAGGTTAGGATCCTTAAATTTTGAGCAAGTTTTAAGGTGGTATTTTCCAAGCCCAAAGGGAAGAACGACTTGGAGGGCGATTCGTTTGCCAAGATCATGCAGAGGTGTTGCTCACACCATTGATATCTTGAAAGAAACAAGGAGGGAGAGTACCCCTTTGTGCCAACCCTTGAACGTGAAGTTTTGAAGGAAAAGATCCAAGCTTTTGTGAGGTATTCACATCACATTCATTATCATTACCACTGCTCTAAATATCTTGCTGTGTTTCTTATTACTTAGTCCCGCACAGCTCAGCGCATCTGATTGCTGCAAATCCTAGTGCAGCCCAGCTCGGCTAAGGACGTTTGGTTGGTGCATTTACTATTCTACGGTTAAGCTCGGGCATAGCTTAACAAGTCTATTCACCGCTTTCCGATTACTTAATTCGGCTCGCTCAGCGTATTTCCTCTTTTATCTGGCAACATTATTTAGCCTACTTTGATCGGACTCAAAATACTGATGCAAGTTTGAATATGCATTTCCTCCAATGTAGGGCACCCAAATTGTTAATCCTCTTCCTTATGGTTTTAAAGGATCCATATTGGCCGACTCTAAAAGGTGATCCTCAGCCTTATGGCTCATAAGGGGAGTCGCATTGGCCGACTTTAGAAAGATGACCTCGGCCTTATAGCTAATAAGGGGTTCACCTCAGAAAATCAATCATTTGCCTTATGGTTTTAAGGGGATCTATATCGGCTGACTCTAAAGAGAGATCCTCGGCCTTATGGCTCATAAAGGGATTCGCATTGTCCGACTTCAAAAAGCTGACCTCAGCCTTACGGCTCATAAGGGGTTCACCTCAGAAAATCAATCCTCTAGCTTATGGTTTTACAGGGATCCATATCGGTCGACTCTAAAGGATGATCCTCGGCTTTATGGATCATAAGAGGATTTGCCTTGGTGACTTTAGAAAGGTGACCTCGGCCTTACGGCCCATAAGGGGTTCCCCTCAGAAAATCAATCCTTTGTCGTATGGTTTTAAGGGGATCTATATCAACCGAGTCTAAAGGGTGATCCTCGGTCTTATGGCTCATAATAGGATTCGCCTTGGCCGACTTTAGAAAGGTGACCTCGGCCTTACGGCTCATAAGGGGTTCACCTTAGAAAATCAATTCTCTGCCTTATGGTTTTAAGGGGATCCATATCAGCCGACTCTAAAGGGTGATTCTCTGCTTTATGACTCATAAGAGGATTCACCTTGGCCGACTTCAAAAAGGTGACCTCGGCCTTACGGCTCATAAGGGGTTCACCTCAGAACATCAGTCTGCCTTATGGTTATAAGGGGATTTTGATTTACTCTAGTCGAGCTTAAAAAGGGATACATATTGGACGACCTACATCCTTCTAATATTCATTAAGATTCACCTCGGCTGATTTCAAATCAAATGTCCATGTTGAATATTCTCCACTTTGGCTATTATCCTCAAAGGGTCACTTCAGCTAAGGATTTCTAGTTCAGCCTGGCACGTTAACAGGTTTATTTTTATTTTTGAGTTCTCAAGCTCTGCTCACACTTCACCAACGTTAATTATATTCTGAAAGATGATGTTAACGCCACACTTGGTTGTTTAAGTTCATGAGCACATACTCAATGCTCTTGTCTTTATTACATCAAGACAGTTTAAAAGTTTTTACTCTGTAAAAGAGAATATAGTGGATACGAGCAAATTTCCTTCATTCGAGAGAGGGGATGAGTACATCCAAGGTTAACAAGTCAATAATGATAGAAGACTATAAATTTCTGAACTTACAAAAAACATCCTCCCTAAGATCTACCCCTTCACTAAAGCGTTTACATTGGCATTAAAGGCCTCTTCGGTATTGGGGTTATAAAATTCAGCTATCCAAGGGTCATTCTTATCTAGACAAGGATCCATTGCAGTGCAAATATTGATAGCTTCAGTCTAACCCATCTCTATGGCAAACCATTGCAGAAGTGCCATATTTTTAATCAGGAATGTGGACTTAATGATGCGTGCAACTCGTGGGCTCCAACGATTCCACCTTCCAAACGTCCTTCACAAAGGGTTAGGCACAAGGAAGAAGACTTCCCCTTGCTTCCTTAGTGATTAAAAACGTGTGGATTAAACGAATGAGCAAGACCAACACTTCAGGATGGTCGTTGATCAGGCAAACCAAAACGGCCCTCCTGGACGGCACCTTTAAGCAATGGCAACACCTTCAATATGCTCAACTTTGAAGGATCTTAACCTAGGTTTTTAATGCAAAACCAAGAAAACAAAGTATCACACAAAGTGAATGAAATATCAAGAATTGTTATTCATCAAAAGGTGAGTTTACAACCAGCCAAAGGGGTCTATTTATAGGCCTAAGAAACGTCCCCCTTTAGCTTGAAATGGCTAGAGATAATTCAAATAAAGCTATCTAACAAATGTTTAAATTTGAACTTTGCTTGAAAATTAAAACTAAGATAATTCTAGCTAAAACTTGAAATGCTTGCAAGATGTTATCTCCACTATCTTCAGCCGTGTATGTGGACCAAAATGGAGCCTTGGAGGAGCTGATTTGATGAGTAGCATATGCTTGAGCTTGTTTTCAAAAGTTTAGATGAGGTTTGACTTCAAGTTGAGATTGAATTTTGAGTGCACTTTGAATTTGATCCTAGGATATCCTTAATCCTTCCAGCCGTTTTTGATGAGTGATGAGGGTCTTGAAAAATCTGATTTGATGAGGATAAGGTGGTTGGGGTTGAATTCAAAGGATGGTTGAAGATTTAATCCAAATGGAGTTTGAACTTGAATTCAAACTTGATTCAATTTTTGTGTTGTTGAATTATCCTCCAAAATGGCGTGTATATCAAGAAGATAGGAGCTGAAATCTTCTTCAACTTTAAATCTCAAATTGGTTGAGACTTGAATTCAAATCATGATTGATCATTATCCATTTGTTTCAAACATGGCCGGCCCCCCTTTGTGGATAATGGGGATGATTTTGATTTCAACTTGATCAAGAGATTCTATCTTGGACACCTTTGAATTTGTCTTAGCGTAGACAACATTCTCTTCGAACATTCTCTCAAAACATTCTCTTCAAACATTCTCTTGAAACATTCTCTTCAAACATTCTCTTTAACATTCTCTTGAAACATTCTCTTCTCTTGAAACATTCTCTTCAAACATTCTCTTGCACCTAATTTACCTACAAAGCAAATACATAAAACTAAGATCACACGACACAAAATAAATTCAAAAACAAGGAATGTAGACGTGCATGCTGAGACATGCTCAAGTTGAAGGTTCAATGAAATGAACCCAAGGAGTCTTAGGTTCATCTTGAACATGCTTGTACAAGAAGGTGGCAACTTGATGACAATGTTCCTTTGCCCTCCTTCTTGTCATAGGACCTTTGACCTCTTGATGGGGCCCTTGATCCTCATCGGACCCTTGATCCTCATCAATCCCCCCTCCTCAAAAGGATTCGTCCTCGAATCAAAAAGGTCATCGTTGAAAGGGGTGAGATCAGCAACATTAAAAGTAGGTGAAACGGAACCATACCTGTCAGGAAGATCGAGGATGTATGCATTGTCACCTATGCGTTTCAATACTTTAAAGGGTCCATCTCCTCGAGGCAACAATTTTGACTTTCTTTCATTGGGAAATCTTTCTTTGCACAAATGTAACCACACTAAATCTCCAGGTTTGAACACAACTCTTTTCCAATGTTTGTTAGCTCGTCTTTCATAAGCTTTGTTTTTCTTTTCTAGTTGTGTTTTAAATTGTTCATGCAGTTTCTTTATGTTGTCCGCTTTTTGTTTACCATCAAGACTAAAACGGTCATGCACGGGAATAGGAATCAAATCAATGGGAGACAAAGTTTTATTAGGATACACATACACATACTATATCAAGTATGGTAAAACGATATGATCAGTCCTACGCATATACCAGAAGTTTAAGTGTAACAAAAGCACCTTATGAATTATTAAACAATAGACAACCTAAGATAGATTGTATAAGAGTACTTAAATGTAAACATTTTGTACATAATATTAAATATAATCTAGACAAGTTTGAACAAAAGTCTGTTAAATGTACATTTCTTGGGTATTTGACTAACTCAAGAGTTTATAGGTGTTATAATCCTGCATCTAGAAAAATAATTGAATCCATACATGTGAAATTTGATGAGAATGTATTTCTTGAAGTAAGTAATAAAACTCAAAAAAAACAAGAGAATAATGTTGAAAATATGTGATCATCTATAACCAACTCCCCTTGAACAAGACATGCATGAACCCTTAGGTGAAGTAAATCAAGAAATTATACAATTGGAAGATAGTTCATCTAATTTACAAGATGTTCCGATTGTATATGATAATGTTCACACTAATGAAACATTTGAACAAGATGAAGGTGAACATAGTCAACCTAAGAATTGGTGGCAAATAAAAGACAAACATAAACACCTTAAGGAATTGATCATTAGCAACCCGAGTGATGGGGTTAGAACACATGAAAACATAAGTCAAGTCAAATGGTATAGCTTAATGTCACGCTTAGAAACAAAAAATGATAAGAAAGCTTAGGTGATATATTATGGACAGATGCGATGCATGCGGAATTAAACCAATTTACCCGAAACAACGTCAAGGCCTCATGAGAACAATTTCTTGAAAGTAACATTGTAGCTTCTGCTCATGAATGCTAGATGGGCTGATTGGAAGTTCCACATAGCTTTTGATATGCGAGGATCATTTCACTAGCTTCAATATATGACCTTGACAAAGATAAACTTCGCCCTTGTGTTATATAGATGATTCCCCTCAGAGCTGTATGTGCCTTACATGGATCTTACTGAAGAATAATATTACAACAACAACAACATTATCCTATTATCTTAGAGGCTTCCGTTTATGGCGGAGTATGGAGGTCGAATGTACGCAATTATGACCACTGTAGACAACTATGACTATATACAGAGGTGAGACCAAAAGTGAGCTTGGTGGTGATAATGGTGACTGCTGTAGGCAACTATGACTACATTGTTGATTGGGAGTTCAAGCAAACTGGTATCATTAAAGTTAATGTAAGTTATGAGGTCAGGTTTACTGTATGAACTACCAAATTGTTGTTTAGTGAACAAGTATTTTAGATACTCATACATTGTTATTCATGTTAGTTTAATCATGCTCCCTTAGCTAATTAAGTGAACTTTCAAGGATAATTAAGTGAAATGACACATTCTTCTTTGACTTTGGAATATGATGGAATAAAGCAAAATGACTCACTAAATTGGGTACAGGAATAATTAAATAGGCATAAAAAATGGTACAACTTTTATTAGGAATTAAATTAAAGAAAAAAAGGAAAGTAACACATAAGAGGGACAAAATGGTAAAATCTCTACCCACTTGCACCCCTACCTCTATCCGGCCACCCTCACCTTTTTCCCAAATTTTCCTCATTTACCCTTTTTTAATTTCCCGCTCATCATACCATCTCTTACACAAGGAAAGACATCTACCAACTCAAATTTCATGCACCATCTTTTTTCCTCCACTACCTTCCCAATCCAAGAAAAACCCAATCATTCCTCCTATTACACCATGTCGGTTAAAGCATGGAAACAAGCCATAAAACTTATGTCCTTCCTTCATTACATCTCATTTTCATCCACCTGACTCTCTCACCAAATTCTCCCCACTCATCTCTCTCTCTCTCTCTCACTAAAAAGAATTCTCTCACCCTCAAAATCCCCCTTATCCGAGAACACCAAGGCAAGGAAGAGGTAAATTTCTTAATCTTTCAAGTGAGGAATCAAGTGTCCAAACACTATAAGCATCAAGGTAAACACTTTATCAATCTTGTTCACATCCTTCTCACCCTCCATTTGTAGGACCTGTATAGCACCACTAGAAAGGGGGTTGAATAGTGAGTGTGGAAAATTCAGTTTTTAAAAGTTTTTAAACCAAATTACTCTCTTCTGAAAACAGTTTCTGTTTTAACATCCTTATTTGATTTATATAAATGACCTAGTTGTAGACCTCCAAAAATTATGAAACTTGTTGAGAATGTGTAGCGCCCCGCCCGGAACTAGGGTTTTGGCACGGTGCATCCACCATACTCTACTGCGAGTAGTACAAGGTGTCGATACTGTACATGTGCATGTCGACATGAATCGTAATCGATATAACGGAAGCAGCATAAAGATAAGCTCACGTCATGCCTAATAATACAAATAGTTCAAGTGCTTACGAAACATAAAGTATAATGTCTCACGATAGTCTTATTACATTGCAATAAAATAAAGCTCAACATAACAAGTACATAGCTCGGGCCTACATCTCAGCTCACGGTTACTCTAGCTGGGGTTCCTCCTCAATGAACAAGGCGTCAGGGTTACTGTTCTCTGAAATGTTATTAGGCAAGTATGAGCGATAGCCAATCTTTTAATCGCTCAGCAAGTAATCTTTCTAGATACTTCATGTGGATCATACAGGGGGAGACGGGGTGACAGATAATAATATCATAATAGGGAACATAAATAATCACATCTCCGTTTACAAATAATGGCATGATACAATAATAAAACAGATCATAAGAATTTACATCATACCTTAGAGATCATATCTTTCTTCCTCAGCACATCCCTAGCATACCTTTCTATACTTATGTACTAACCCATATTATGCTAAGGTCATCACTTATAATCATCTCATCTACACGTGTAATCTTCCTTAATCATCTTAAAGCATAATGAACTTATGGATATTCTAATACTAACCTAAGGAACATGATCATGACATGATGCATAAGACATGACTTTTCATAACATGACCTTTCATAACATGATTCTTCATAAAATGACTTTTCATAAACTTGACGTGATTTTCATAACTTGCGTAAAATGACATTTTCATAACTTGCATAAAATGACACTTTCTGATACGATCTTGGATCGTATGAAATTGACGATCGCTTCTTTCAACTCCAAAAGACACTTTTGATCACTCTTGCATGATACAATGGCGCCAACACCACCTTCTTGGACAAGAGAAATCAACAACGTCTACGTTGAGCAATTCGAATCTCCCAATCCAACACGTCGTTTCGTATCCTTGGATTGTGATTCACCAACTAGGTTTGCTCAAACCTTGATTGGATCTAGCCTTCATTTTACTTTGTGAAAACCAAAGGAAAAACACCAAGAAGCAACACACGGTTGCAATAAAAAAAACTGAAATTTTTTATTCTGAAAAATTCTGAAAACTGCTGCCATTTTCTTGACCCTAATATAATGCTATATTTTGATATTCCTAAAATTTAACTAATCAATCAAAGTACTTAGATTACTACCTATCAATCTAAATCAAATTTACAATAAAGATAAGTCAAAACTAATCAAGAAAAAATTACATAACTCAAATCTCTAAAATTTCGTACTGGAATTACACCCTGTCGGTTACTGTCTTATAGCCGCTTCTAGACGCCGAATTAGGGTTTGCACTCTTCATAAAAGTTGTAGTTCATGAACGTTTCTTGAATTTGGGCTTTTGAATCAGCTCATTTGGGCTCTTCTTGATAGAGATACGGGCCTCCAAAGATTAGGTATCCATCCAGTGGTCTTCAGTACTTTCCATTCTGGACTCCCAACTTGCACTTGATTTCGGTCCATCTTGCAGCCCGAATTAGCAAAAGTGTAAAACATGAAAATCGTCACAAATTGAGTTATCTGAGACCCTCAAGTGGTTTGAACCCATTTGGATCAATACTCCGACCAAGGCGTCCAAAATACCGGCTAGTGTCCGGCTGCCTTCCTGAAAAATAGGGACTCTTCAAGCCACTTTCCTTATTTAGCCTTGTCACCTTAGAAAACATTTAAAAACGGTAATTAGCACTATAAACACATATTACAAGACTCTACAAAATATCCTAGACCTAAAACAACGACAACGCAAACAACTAGACTCGATATTACAACGACAACGCATGAAATGACCATCTTGCCCTCCCACCAACATTTACATCCTATGATATGCATTAAACACGAGGACAATCAAATCATGACCTCAATAAACATAGAGAAATCATGTATCTATATTCCTTGGCTCATCTTGCATATGTTTGAACAAGAAGCTCTTTAGTTTACATCTATTTGCGCAAAAGTTTCTTGTTTGTGGAGTTAGTATGTTCAACGCCCTTGTTTGTGAAGTTTGTATGTTTATGACTCCTTGAATCGCATCATTCCCTCCTTCCTCAAAAGGATTCGACCTCGAATCTAAACACAAAAAAGGATAAAAGAGATACTCTACAAATGACTCATAATATATACAAGACACAAACCTAAGAGAATAAAGTGTAATGAACATGCATAATTTGAGTTTAACATGCTTAGGATGAATAATTAACTGAAGGAAGAAGCATGTAGACAACAACACATTATAACACATATCTACATGAACACTTAGCAACAAGCATCTCTTTCTAATATGTTTAGGATGCACTAACAAGATAGGTATAAAACTCCTCACATAAGATTTATCATGCATGAAATAGAAAGTATGCAAAACATGAGGAATAAACAACATAGCTTGTACGCTCCTTAGAACTTCCAAACTAGAGGTATCTGAATTATAATGCTCAACACAGCACAAATCATCACTAACATTTAGATTATCATCTTCAAAATCAATGTGCAACGTAACGTCAAGTGGAATTTCAGATTCATACGCACGCAAACTAGAATTTTCTTGGGATGGAATATCACTATCAAGGCACTCAAACAAGGGATTATCATAGATAACCCATTCATGCTTCTCAATGTTATCATATTTATGACCTAGAACATCACTATTCTCACTTGAAATGTCACTCAAATCATCTTGTAAATCAGCATGTAAACCAAGCAAATCATGTGAGTCATGTGTAGCACAAACAACTTTAGATTCAAGCTCATCACTTTCAGCACACAAGTCAGTGTCATGCATATGAACACGATGAACATCAACAAGTCTCCTAAGACCTTGCAATTTATTAAGGAAGTCTAATCTGTGCACCTTTTCTTCTTCTACTTCTGCAAGGATCTCAAAGTTATGTTCTTTTTGTGCTAGAAGTTTCTTACGAATGTCAGAATTACGTTCTAAGAACTTCACATAGTCATGTTCAGCTTCAATATGATCATGGAAGCCAACATGCAATTTCTTACACACTTTAGAGTGCAAAACATCATCAGATTCAAACAAACCAGATTTAAACAATTTAGGATCATGCAAGTCAAGAAGCTTATAATGTAAGTCATGTTCATTCGACACATCGACTTTATCATCATGAACAACATGTGTATCAATTAAAATTTCAGCATCATCATCATAAGAATCATGCTCAATATCAACAATAAAATCGTCACTCATATCACACGAATCATATGCAATTCCATAAGTAAAATGAGCTTGACGTAACCCTTCTATCGTTGCACGATAGAGGTCCCTAATGTCATCCTCCGTGGAATCCATGAGTAACCTGAAATTATGCAAGCAAACAACGAAAGGAAAAACTAACACAATGACAAAAGAAACATCGTTACATTAGTGAAATCAAAATCAATGTGTATTTTCCTCTCTCGCTCTTGTATAGTCACTCAAGTTTGTGCTTTTCCTTGGCCAATCTTGAGCTAGATACAACCAAAGCGAGCTTCTCAAGTGGCTAACACAATCCAATGATCAATTGCACCTTTTTCTCCAATGTGTCAACCAAATTTCAGCAACACTAATAAGCAAAGGTATCAAGCCAAGAACAAGATAATTTAACACACTTAACCTTCTAAGAATCAAGAAAAAATGAGACCAAAAATTATGTCAAAGGCTGAGCCAAAGAAAACTAAGGGTTGCCCTGGGCAATCTTTAGTTAACCTTAGCCTTATGCAAGTTGATTACAAAGTTGTCGATCAATTGCAATAAACAAGTATCGAAGTTCCAAGACAATGAAATAGGGTTTGATTTGAAGTAGATGAGTACTTGGGTTTAAGTGAACTTTGGTATTCTTGATATAAAAGCAATTTGACACTAACTTTCCAATCCTCTCGTGCCTCAGATTCTTGAATGATACTTTTATTTTTGCGGCCTTACTGTTTTGCCGAGGCTTTTGTCTATTTTTTAGCTAAGAATCTAGTTCATAATTTGCATTGGTTTCATATCTGAATAAGAATTGAAAAGCCAAAGGAAAAGGAACTACGATCAAAGCCTAAAAGTTTCCTTGCCATCGTAGATCCTACATGTTGGGGTTTTTCTTGGCCCCTGCTTGCCCCTTTTTTTTGGACTCAGGGTGGCCGTGTACGTGGAGTGATAAGGCCAGCCTTATATACAAGATATATTCAATATAAATCAAGCAAACAATGTAATCAATGTCACACAAGTCTATAATCAACTAAAAGCTTCGTTAGCAACAAGACTTATAAGTGACACGGGTAGCACATTTAAGCAATGGACTTGATTTATATGTTATAGATGTATATAAACCCTATCACAATGAGCCCTATTGTTAAGTGTGTATGGATATGATCTTGAAAGGTTAAAGAGCAAATATTGTGTACGGCCAATCTTGCGTGCACTGCCTTCAGCAAAACCAACGGATGCCTTTTTTTTGTTTGCAAGGTGATCGTGCTGTGGACCAAGTATGGCAAAAGAAGAAAAGAATCTAAGAAAAGTTTATGGCCATATATTCATGCATGGATTGGAGGACAGCAAGGTGACTTAAAGCAAAAAGCTAGGAACTTTTGATTTTTTTTGGGTCTTCGTATGAGTTGAAAAGAATAATGGAAAAAGCAAACTTTTTTTTATATAATAACGTGAAAAGCAGTTAATTGTGATAATGGGTTTTGAGTTAAGTTGATATTTGTGGTTGAAGGAAAAGAAAGAGCAGGGGTAGGGGAATGTCGTTTGGGGTAGGAGGAAGAAACAATGAGAGACACAAGAAAGTAAAGGATACGAGAGTTGTAAAGAAGAAACCTTCGCTCTAATACCACTTTGATACGATCTTGGATCATATGAAATTGACGATAGCTTCTTTCAACTCCAAAAGACACCATTGATCACCCTTGCGTGGGACAATGGCGCCAACACCACCTTCTTGGACAAGAGAAATCAACAACGTCTACGTCGAGCAATTCGAATCTCCCAATCCAACACGTCGTTCCGTATCCTTGGATTGTGATTCACCAACTAGGTTTGCTTAAATCTTGATTGGATCTAGCCTTGATTTTACTTTGCGAAAACCAAAGGAAAAACACAAAGAAGCAACACACGGTTGCAATCAAAAAAACTGAAATTTTTTATTCTGAAAAATTCTGAAAACTGCTGCCATTTTCTTGACCCTAATATAATGCTATATTTTGATATTCCTAAAATTTAACTAATCAATCAAAGTACTTAGATTACTACCTATCAATCTAAATCAAATTTACCATAAAGATAAGTCAAAGCTAATCAAGGAAAAATTACATAACTCAAATCCCTAAAATTTCGTACTGGAATTACACCCTATCGGTTACTGCCTTATAGCCCCTTTTAGACGCCGAATTGGGGTTTGCACTCTTCAGCAAAGTTGTATCTCATGAAATTTTCTTGAATTTGGGCTTTTGAATAACCTCATGTGGGCTCTTCTTGAAAGAGATACGGGCCTCCAAAGATTAGGTATCCATCCAATGATCTTCAGTACTTTCCATTCTGGACTCCCAACTTGCACCTGATTTCGGTCCATCTTGCAGCCCGAATTAGCAAAAGTGTAAAACATAAAAATCGTCATACATTGAGTTATCTAAGACCTCCAAGTGGTTTGAATCCATTTGGATCAATACTCCGACCAAGGCGTCCAAAATACCGGCTAGTGTCCGGCTGCCTTCCTGAAAAATAGGGACTCTTCAAGCCACTTTCCTTATTTAGCCTTGTCACCTTAGAAAACATTTAAAAACGATAATTAGCACTATAAACACATATTACAAGACTCTACAAAATATCCTAGACCTAAAACAACGACAACGCAAACAACTAGACTCGATATTACAACGACAACGCATGAAATGACCATCCTGCCCTCCCACCAACATTTACATCCTATGATATGCATTAAACACGAGGACAATCAAATCATGACCTCAATAAACATAGAAAAATCATGTATTTATATTCCTTGGCTCATCTTGCATATGTTTGAACAAGAAGCTCTTTAGTTTACATCTATTTGCGCAAAAGTTTCTTGTTTGTGGAGTTAGTATGTTCAACGCCCTTGTTTGTGAAGTTTGTATGTTTAGGACTCCTTGAATAGCATCACTTTCATAATCATGGAGACATAACATTTTCATCATTGGCTATAGCACTTTTCATAAGAATAATAACGCACAACATACCGAATGATTCCCCATATAGTACATGTACGACATAACATCATGAACATAGATACATGTGCTAACGGTGACGCATTACGACTGAGATCCCGTGTCCTTGACCCGGTGTTACACTCAACCATAATGTAAACATGGGTCCCTGACACCTACCACTCCAGTCCCGATGTCAGGACAGCGCTACAACATAACATAACATAACATGGTCATAACATAACGTGTGTCATTGGGATCATTCGTCTCGTGTTTATTATTCGTATGCTTAAAACTTTTAAAACATGTGATGCGAAGACAAAACTTTTCAAACTTTATTTCCGTACAATATGAGACTCAATCATATGAGGGTATTTTGGTCATACTACACTTATCATCAAACACTACATATATACATCTTACATATCATAACTTAATAAAATGCCATTTTCTCCCCAATTCATGACCATTCGGGCACTATATATTAAACAACTGTTGAGAAATATGCTTGGATAATTTTCAAATTCATGATTTTAATTGGTAAGTACATAAAAATATCATACATGATGTTACATGTGTTTAAAAGTTGAAAAAGTTGAAAAAGTTGACATCAATCTCTCAGGTTGTTGCACATCGATCGATCTATGTACATAGATCTCTCACATCGATCGATCCATGTAAGGCAGTGAAAGTTTAAGACCTTACGGTGAGACATCTATCTCTAAACCTGAGACACATAGATCGATCGATGTAGGTCAGAGACAAAACCTGAACCTTTCTGTGAGACATCGATCTCAGAAGTTGAGGTACTTCGATCGATTGATGTCTAGGGTTTTTAGAAATAATTTTCTAAAATGTGTTAAAATGATTGTTTTCATTTGTATATGATTTATACATGTTTATTATGTGGTTATCATGTGTTTTTGGTGATTATAATTGTATTGTGACTAACACGCCTTGGAAGTTTCTACAACTTACCAAAAAGGGCAGAATTGGTATTTTGAGTTTTGTAGGAACATCACATGGTGAAAATAATTCAAGGATGTATTCTTATACTATTTATCATGACAAAGGTGATATCATAATTATTTCTGACCATCCGGGTCATTTCTGGAGTTTTCATATACCAGGGGTATTTTGGTCATTTCACCCCCGATGGTATTTTTGGTATTTTCACTCAAGGAATCTCTTGAGCATATTATTATCTTCATTCTGGAGCCGATTTATTATTAATTTGAAGATGATATGGTGATTCTTTATTTTATTCTCTCACATGATGATATTATTGACTATAGCGGGATATGTGATGATTTGAGATGTCACATTCTATTTTTTCTTGAAGACCCTCTTATATGTGTTATAAGAGCATGTTTATCATCATTATTCATAGATATTAAAGGTGCCAAAGGTGTGGAAATGTTCATGACATATAAGAAGAAATATTGAGAATTTCGGTGTTACACGTTGACATAATCTTGTCAACTATTATCTATTAATTTCTTCTTCAAAAATCTGAGTTGCTACACATATATGTATATATGTTGAAAAACATGTATATGCAGTTGGATATGATGTGTAATTCATTTTATGGCTTGGTGACAAGTGGACAAATCAAAAAGGAGCTAGTTGGCAAAAATGCCAACTTGGAAATATTCAAATGTAGCCAAACGGCTACTTGGTATTCATGACTATTTTCAGCAGATTTTTGAAGTCAAATGAAGACTTCACATGTCCTATTATTGTGCTTAAAGTTGAGGATATTTTGATGGTATTATCCTCTCTTATTATTTATATTCTGATAAATATTATTTTGGCAAAAATAGCCTAGTAGCAGGGTGAGGAGATGAATTTTGAGTTTGAAGTTGTCAACACTCACATGTCCTATGTTTATGCCAAGAAGTTGAGGGAATTATCTCTATTTTGCTAAGGATAAATCAAGCAAATTCTAAGTCATTTTTGAAGCTTATATTTTCGGCCAAGATGATTATCCAAGATGGACCAATTATGTTGTCTTATTTTGCCAAGTGTACAAAGCCATCCAATGATGTAAAGACACTTGGATTTGATGATAAAGATGGTGACACATGTGCATTCTTATCTTCAAGCTCAATTCACACTATAAATAGAGGCAATGGCGAAGAAGATGAAACACACTTGAAGCTCACAAGCATTTGTTGAATTGTCTAGCTATCATCTTCTTCTTGTTATTGTTCTTGTTCCATTTTTTGTAGCAAAGGTGTTCTTGTTGTTTTTGTTGAGCTACAAGCCTCTTGAGATTTATTTGTAATATTGATTAGCCATTTCTGTAAGGCTATATCAATAGGTGCTAAAGGTGTTGCAACTAAGTATTGCTTAGAAGGTGATTATCCGAGTCTTGAATAGGGTTGGTGTTAACCCGAGGATCAAGCTTGGTTCTTGTTGTAAGGTGATTTATTACATATTGAAATCCAAGGAAAGGTGTTCCTTGGCACTGGAGAAGGTCACATTGACCGAACCAGGATAAATCCCCGGTGTTCTTGTCTTGTTTCTTCATTTCTGCCATACACGATTTCAAATGGACTATGCAAAGTACCGTGATGGACACTCCTATTATATGCAAATTCGATATATGGTAAACAATCTTCCCAATGTTTAATGTGTTTTTGCAATATGGCACGCAAAAGTTGAGAAAGAGTACGATTAACGACTTCAGTTTGTCCATCTGTTTGTGGGTGTGCGGTGGTTGAAAACAACAATTGTGTACCAAGTTTAGCCCACAAAACACGCCAAAAATGACTCAAAAAGTTCGTATCTCTATCGCTTACAATTGCACGTGGCATGCCATGCAATCTAACAATTTCTTTGAAGAACAAATCAGCAACATGTGTGGCATCATCAACTTTCCTACATGCAATGAAATGTGCCATTTTGGAAAATCGATCAACCACAACATAAATGCTATCGCGTCCTCCCCGAGACCTAGGAAGTCCTAGCACAAAGTCCATGGAAATGTCAATCCAAGGGGCATCAGGGACGGGTAAAGGCGTGTAAAGGCCATGTGGTTGGGACTTGGATTTGGCTTGTTTGCAAGTGATGCAACTACCACACAACCTCTCGATGTCTACTCTCATGTGGGGCCAATAGAAATGTTCCTTAAGAGTCTCAAGGGTTTTGAACACTCCGAAATGACCCATTAAACCTCCCCCATGGGCTTCTCTAGTCAATGCTTCTCGTAGGGATGATTGGGGAACGCACAATTTTTGTTCTTTGAAAAGATAACCCTCATGTATGTAAAATTTCCCAAATGGTGCTCCTTTACATGCCTCGAAAATGGTTCCAAAGTCATGGTCACTGGGGTACAAGTCCTTAAGTGATTCGAATCCTAAGAAGCGTGAAGATAATGTAGTCACTAACGTGTATCTCCTAGAGAGGGCATCGGCAACTATATTATCTTTTCCTTGTTTGTACTTAATCACGTAATGGAATTGTTCTATGAACTCTACCCATTTGGCATGTCTTTTGTTCAACTTTCCCTGCCCTTTAAGATACTTAAGGCTTTCGTGGTCAGTGTGGATCACAAACTCTTTAGGTTGAAGGTAGTGTTGCCAAGTTTGTAGGGATCTCACAAGGGCATAAAGTTCCTTATCGTAGGTAGAGTAATTCAATGCTGCTCCTTTCAACTTTTCACTAAAATAGGCTATGGGTTTCTTACTTTGGGTCAAAACTGCGCCTATACCCACTCCACTTGCATCACACTCGATCTCAAAGGTCTCGTCAAAATTTGGTAGCCTAAGTATGGGTGCAGTGGTCAGCCTACGTTTAAGTTCGTCAAATGCCTGTTGTTGTGGCTCTTCCCACCTAAAAGGCACATCTTTTTTCACAATTTCGTTTAGGGGTGCAGCTATGGAAGAAAAATCTTTGACAAAGCGTCTATAAAAGCTTGCTAGTCCATGAAAACTGCGAACTTCCCCTACATTCTTAGGTATAGGCCACTCCACAACTGACCTAACCTTTTCCTCATCCATTTCTACTCCCTCAGCCGAAATGACAAAGCCTAGAAAAACTACGCATTCTAAACAAAAGGAGCACTTCTTAAAGTTGGCGTAAAGTTGTTATTGCTTAAGCTTTTCAAAAACGGCTCTAATGTGGTCAAGATGATCTTCTATGGTGTGGGAATATATTAGGATATCATCGAAATAGACAACGACAAAGTGTCCTATGAACGCACGTAAGACTTCATTCATTAGCCTCATAAAGGTACTAGGGGCGTTGGTGAGCCCGAAGGGCATCACTAACCACTCATAGAGCCCAAACTTGGTTTTGAATGCAGCTTCCATTCGTCCCCTTCTCTAATGCGTACCTGGAAGTACCCTTGCTTAAGGTCGATTTTGGTGAAGAATTTGGATCCGTGCAACATGTCTAACATATCGTCTAGCCTAGGTATGGGGTACCTATACTTGACGGTAATCTTGTTTATGGCTCGGCAATCGGTACACATTCTCCACGTTCCATCCTTTTTGGGTACTAAAATGACTGGGACGGCAGATGGGCTTAGACTCGCTCGAACTTGTCCACTAGCTAGGAGCTCCTCTACTTGCCTTTGGATTTCTTTGGTTTCTTCGGGGTTTGCTCGATAGGCTGGGCGATTGGGTAACACTGCTCCTGGGACAAAGTCGATTTGGTGTTCTATTCCTCTAATGGGTGGTAATCCGGATGGTGGTTCGGAGGGAAATAGAACTTCATATTCTTGGATAAGGGACGCAACTGAGGTAGGTAAGTTTGGTGGGAGTTCTTCAAGGGCAAGTTGACACGACTTTGGGATGATGATGAGGACAGTTTGGTTGTTATAAAGTGCACGTGTAACCTCTCTTTTCTTTGCGAAATACCCACACTTCTTTTTGGACTCATTGACACTTAAGGGCACTACCTCTTTTCCCTTGCTCTCGTGTTTTTTGTTCTCACTTTTCATACACTCCACGAATTTTCTCTCGGCTTCTTTTTCCTTAGGATCGGCTCTAGACTTGGACATGCGTTGGTGATCCTCGTGGACTTTGTGTGGTGGAAGTGCATGCAGTTTGTACAATTTGCCATTCAATTTGAAAGAATAACGATTCAAATAACCATCATATGTCACGTGTCTATCAAATTGCCATGGCCTACCAAGTAAGATATGACTAGCATGCATTGGTGCGATATCACATAAAACATCATCTTTGTAACTACCAATGCTAAGAGAAATCAAAACTTGTTTACTTACGCTAACTTCACCGCAGTCATTTAGCCATGCAAGTTTGTAAGGGTGCGAATGATTAGTCATAGGCAAATTCAGTTTTCTTACTAATTCGATGCTAGCCACATTCGCACAAGAACCAGAATCAATGATCATGGTGCACACTTTACCATTTATCATGCAATGAATATGGAAAATGTTTTCTCTATGTTGTTCGTGATCATCTAATTTCGGATATGCATTTAAAGCTCTACGCACAACAAGAAACTCCTTAGTGTCAAAATCATCTAATGCGCCTAGATCTTCTTCAGGTTCAATTTCATTATCATGCTCAGACTCGTTTTCATGCTCGGACTCGGACACATATTCGTTTGTCTCTTCAATTAACATGATTCTTTTTGCATTAGGACATTCTTTTCCTATGTGACCACGTCCTTGACATTTATAACATTTAATGTGTCTAAACCTGTTTGAAGGATCCGAAGAATTGCCGGTAGGAGCCTTTTGTTGGGTGCGTTCATCTCTCCTTTGTGTGGACTGCACACGATTGTCCATCCTTTGCGACGTTCCTTGGTCATGCGTTTGGCCTCCTGTAGGCCGTGAACTTCCTGTTCCTGAAGGCTTGCTGTGAAATCTTGATGAAGATTGATTAGTACGATAATTGGAATTGAAATTGGAGGAGTTACGTACCTTTAATTGTGCTTCAATCTTTTCAGCCATATGGACCATGGTTGTGAGGTCGAGGTAAGGTTGAAGGTCAACCCTTTGCGCAATCTCCCTCTTTAAACCATGTAAGAATCGAGCCTTGGTGGCTTCTTCAGGTTCCTGCAAGTTAGACCTCTCCAACAAAATTTCTAACTCTTTATAATACTCGTCTACACTTTTGGAACCTTGACGTAAGTTATGCAAACTTGTGAAAATAGAACTCTCATAATTGTTTGGAATAAAACGTTGTCGCATTTCAAACTTCATTTCTTCCCAAGTAGCAATTGGAGGTTGTCTCGTCTTAGTTCTATTTCGACACAAATTCGTCCACCAATTAAGTGCATAACCAGAAAATTCAATGGAAGCATACCTCACTTTTTGCAATTCACTATAATTGGTGCAAGAAAAGATCAAATCCACTTTCGTTTCCCATTCTAAATATTCCTCCGTATTACTTTTACAATAAAACGTGGGAATACTTATTTTGGTTTTGAGAAAATCGTCATCTTGAGGGAAAAGGGGATTTTGGCGTCTTTGGTAACCACGGGGATGGTGGTCATCAAGGTCATAATCATCATGCTCAAAAGGAATGTAATCATCATTGTACCTTCTTGGAGCGTACCTTCTTGCTTGTGTAGGAGGAGCAAACCGTCTCGCTTCGGTGTGTGGGGGTCGAATGTTATCGTCTTCAACTTCTTCTGGAGGATGGCGCCTTGGTTGTGGTGGTGGAACGGCCCGGCTTGTTCCTTGGCCATCACTTGTTTTGTAGCTTCGCTCCACGTCTTCCAAGCGATGCTTGATTATCTCATTGTCATGCATGAGTTTCTTAAGCATCTCCAGCATTTGTCGTTGAGTATTGTCAACAGTTTCGGCTTCTTTAGACTTGCTAGATGCGGAATTGCTGCTGGCCATTGTGCCTAAGGAATTGAAGGAAAACAAAGGGAAAAAGAAAGAAGCAAACTAACACAAAGACAAACAAACGTTAAGGAATTAGTAAAAAAATAAGCTATGAACACTCTGCTTTCGATTCTTTTCGCTCTCTTACCACTTTGGTTCTTGGATAACCTGAAGTTAAGAAGTCTCAAAGTGATCAATAAGGAAGTGTATTGCCAAGGCTTGTTCAAACCACAATGTTCTCCGCTTGTTTCTTCCTTTTTGCTTTCAAGTTGCACCAATTAGTATCAAAGTAGAATCACTTGAAATGAACACAAACTTGAACTTTATACTAAGATTCAAAGAAAATAAGCAACCAAAGTTGATGTATAAGGCTGAACCAAAGATAAACTAAGGGTTGCCGTGGGCAATCTTTAGTCAATTTTGATTCTATGCACTTACTATCCACAAAATGGTTCAAGTCATGCAACAATCGAGCAACCAAGTGTGTGATTGGTTTAGGAAGATGAAGAAATGGATAATTGGGTATAGTGGGCGGCAATGTGGGGTAATATGGTATCCAAGGTTTGCAAGTCGTACCAAAAATTTTCTACGCAATGCACAAACGTTTTGCCCTTTTTCTTTGCTCTTGTTCTTTTGTTTTTCTTTTGCTTCCTTGCTATTTCAATTGAGCAAGGTTCAGATTCTCTTTTTTTTTTGACTAAGGGCAGAGTTGGAATTTCACTTGTTTTGCACTTAGCACTTGCGTTTTTGGACAGAATAGTGCAATGTATTTAAAATGCAATTTGTATCTTGGACTTGCAACAAAAATTGACCTTGGAAGGTGAGGGAAATTGGGTAAGGCCGATTGGGGTAGGGGGTAGGTTTTTTTTTGATTTAGGGTTTTTTTTGAACGGTTTGGGAATTTGCGGAATGGGGTTGTAGGAACGGAATGGGCGTTGTAGATGGGCTATTTGTGTTGGTAATTGATGATTGGTGTGGTCAATTTGGGTATTGGATGGTTTGGGACAGAATTTGAACAAAATTCAAATTCTAGGGTTAGGGTTTATTTGAATTAATTGGGATCTTTAGAATCTGGTTGTATTTGGTAAAATTGGTTTGGGGCTTTTTGTTTGGGGTGTAAATAGGGCTATTTGGGATCAGCTTGGCGAGTTTTAGAGTTGGGTTGGGGTGAGGGTGGTTGGGCCGTGGGGTGTGGGGTTGGTTTTAGCGTTTGGTTGATGTTGCAAGTAGGTTGTGAAGACAAGCACACGTAGGACTACCAGATTTATAGCATGAAATCAATCACAATGCGAATCATAAGATGCATACAATCATCACCAACTAAAAGCTTCGGTAGCAACAAGATGATTTGAAACCGAGGTAGCTTTATAGGATGATGGTTGGAATATTTAAAAGAAGGCTGAATGTACCCTAAAATGCAACAAATCCTAATTTGTTCAAGTTTGAACGACTCAAAATCAGATTGTGATGCGAAAGGAAATAAAGGAAATGACACTTGAATGATGAAAAGCAAAATGCAGCAACGTGCTGAGGACTCAAAGCAATGTTTTTGTTTTGGACGTTTTTTTTGTGGAATGAAATGCAAGACAAATGGCGTGTAGAGGGAGGAGTAGAAGAAGGACTCAACTGAAATTGAAATGACTAGACTCTAACGAAAAGGAAATGATAGATGGTGGAATAGAGTAACCTGGGCTCTGATACCAATTTGATGCGTGCAACTCGTGGGCTCCAACGATTCCACCTTCCAAACGTCCTTCACAAAGGGTTAGGCACAAGGAAGAAGACTTCCCCTTGCTTCCTTAGTGATTAAAAACGTGTGGATTAAACGAATGAGCAAGACCAACACATCAAGATGGTCATTGATCAGGCAAACCAAAACGGCCCTCCTGGACAGCACCTTTAAGCAATGGCAACACCTTCAATATGCTCAACTTTGAAGGATCTTAACCTAGGTTTTTAATGCAAAACCAAGAAAACAAAGTATCACACAAAGTGAATGAAATATCAAGAATTGTTATTCATCAAAAGGTGAGTTTACAACCAGCCAAAGGGGTCTATTTATAGGCCTAAGAAACGTCCCCCTTTAGCTTGAAATGGTTAGAGATAATTCAAATAAAGCTATCTAACAAATGTTTGAATTTGAACTTTGCTTGAAAATTAAAACTAAGATAATTCTAGCTAAAACTTGAAATACTTGCAAGATGTTATCTCCACTATCTTCAGCCGTGTATGTGGACCAAAATGGAGCCTTGGAGGAGCTGATTTGATGAGTAGGATATGCTTGAGCTTGTTTTCAAAAGTTTAGATGAGGTTTGACTTCAAGTTGAGATTGAATTTTGAGTGCACTTTGAATTTGATCCTAGGATATCCTTAATCCTTCCAGCCGTTTTTGATGAGTGATGAGGGTCTTGAAAAATCTGATTTGATGAGGATAAGGTGGTTGGGGTTGAATTCAAAGGATGGTTGAAGATTTAATCCAAATGGAGTTTGAACTTGAATTCAAATTTGATTCAATTTTTGTGTTGTTGATTTATCCTCCAAAATGGCGTGTATATCAAGAAGATAGGAGCTGAAATCTTCTTCAACTTTAAATCTCAAATTGGTTGAAACTTGAATTCAAATCATGATTGATCATTATCCATTTGTTTCAAACATGGTCGGCCCCCCTTTGTGGATAATGGAGATGATTTTGATTTCAACTTGATCAAGAGATTCTATCTTGGACACCTTTGAATTTGTCTTAGCGTAGACAACATTCTCTTCGAACATTCTCTCGAAATATTCTCTTCAAACATTCTCTTGAAACATTCTCTTCAAACATTCTCTTTAACATTCTCTTGAAACATTCTCTTCTCTTGAAACATTCTCTTCAAACATTCACTTGCACCTAATTTACCTACAAAGCAAATACATAAAACTAAGATCATACGACACAAAATAAATTCAAAAAAAGGAATGTAGACGTGCATGCTGAGACATGCTCAAGTTGAAGGTTCAATGAAATGAACCCAAGGAGTCTTAGGTTCATCTTGAACATGCTTGTACAAGAAGGTGGCAACTTGATGACAAAGTTCCTTTGCCCTCCTTCTTGTCATAGGACCTTTGACCTCTTGATGGGGCCCTTGATCCTCATCGGACCCTTGATCCTCATCACTTAAACTCATCTATAGCTTGTTGTTTGGCATTGGATAATTGCTATGGAATAAGTGCAGCTTCACCATGGAGTTCAGTTACTTTGCGTTCCACCTCTGCCCGATTTGTGTTTGCTTCTTCTAGGTCAGCCATGAGAGTTTGGTTCTCAGCCTCAGCTGCTTACAGAGAATGCTCCGTCCCTGCCACCTGGCCTTGCAGAACCTCATTGTTTTGAGAAGACGCAACTAGGGCAGCTTGCGTAGCTGCCTTACTCTTTTTTGACTTCTCCACCTCAGCTTGAAGTTTAGCAATCCGCTGGGCCCTCTCCTTGGCCAATTTAGAAAAAATGAATGCGAGAATTCATTTCTTTCTCTAGAAGTTCGTTGAAATCCTCAGCGCGATTGAGAAGCTCCATTTAAGAGGCTCTGGACTACAAAGAGACCAGAAAAGTTAGTCTCTTATTAAGTATCCAAATTAAAATATCAAGCAAATACAAAGACTTACAAGTGCCAGTGTTGGACCGTGCACCTACAATAAACACCACTAGAAGAGGGTGAATAGTGTTTAGCGGAAATTACACTACTACCCTTGATAAAAATCCCATTTGAAAACAGAATCTGAGACTACCTCAGATTCAGAACCCGTTTTTGAAAAATTCAAAAATCCTTGTACACAACTCCAAAAATTATAAATATTTCCAGAACTTAACTTCAATGTGTTGACAAGACTTTATCCAAAACTTAGACAAAAATAAGATCTTTTGGCCCTTCAAAAAAATAAAAGGATCAGATGGTCAATCTGGACCGAATTGGACAGAATGTTGCTGTAATTTGAAAACATGTTTCTCTTTTAATATTTAACCAAAAAGGTTGAACTTTATGTTAAACCACTCCTTAGGATATCTAGTTTATGTTTCCAAAAGGCCCTGACCTTGAAAGATTCTTGGTTAAAACAGAATTCAAGTTTTCTCAAAACTGGACAGATTGCAGCCAGATTGGAGCAGTTATCTTGCAACGACTGAAAGACTAGCTTTCCCTTGCTCAAATCAAGTGATCCTTGTTGAAAATGAAAGCTAACAGCCTGAAGTATAACTCCACCAAAAATCACAAATTTTGAAAGTGTTTAGCTATTTTTTAAAAACGTGAGAAGTTGTGTAAAAACTGCAGTGAAAAACGGGCAGAATGCAGAAATGTAGAAACAAGATATGAACACCGAGAATTTATCCTGGTTCACATATTCCAGTCCCAAGGAACACCTTTACTTGGATTTCACTATAGTATAAACCAAATTACAACAAGAACCAAGCTTGATCCTTGGGTTAAACACCAACCCTATTCAAGACTTGGATGAACACCTTCTATGCAACACTTAGTTGCAACACCTCTACCACTTATTGATGTAGCCTTATAGAATTGGCTAATCAATCTTACAAATGAAGCTTAAGAGGCTTGTAGCTCTCCAACAAATACAACAAGAACACCTTGGCTACAAAGAATGGAGTAAGAATGACAAGAAGAAGATAGCTAGACAAATCAACTATTGCTTTCATTGAGCTTCAAGTGTGTTCTTCTTCTTCATCCTTTGCCTCCTATTTATAGTGTGAAATGGCTCTTGAAGATAAGACCTCCAATGTGTCACCATCTTCATCATCAAGTCTTAGTTGTTTTCACATCATTGGTTGGCCACATAGTCATCTTGTACACTTGGCAACATAAAGCAAAATGATTGGTCCACCTTGGAATTTCAGCATGGCCGATTTTTACCATAAAAAATGACTTGGAATTTGCTTGAAAAATGAAGATAATACTAAAGGATAATTCCACAAAAATACCCTCAACTCCTAGCAAAAGAATCGGACATGTGAAGACTTCCATTTGACTCAAAAAATCTGCCATTTCCAGCCATGTAGCCGTTGGGTACCATTTGAAAAATCCTAGTTAGTAATTTTTGCCAACTAGTTTCTTTTTGGCTGGTCCACTTGTCACCAAGCCATAAAATGAGTAAACCATTATTTTCACCTGTTAGTAAACATTTTTGAGGCTGTATATATGTATATCAACTCAGATTTTTGAAGAAGAAATGAACAAATAATAGTTGACAAGATTATGTCAACATGTAGCACCAAAATTTCCAATATTTCTTCTGGTATGTTGTGATCATTTCCACAATTTTTACACAATTAAATTCTATGTAAAATGGTGCTAAATATACTCCAATAACATATAGAAGAAGATCTTTGAGAAAGAAATAGAATGTGACATCACAACTTGTCACATATCTCGGTACTATCGATAATATCATCATTTGAGAAAAATAATATAAAACCACCATATAATCTTCAAGATAATCATTCACAAGCTTCAAAATGAAGATAATAATACGCTCAAGAGATTTCTTGAGTGAAAATACCAAAAATACCCTCAGAGATAAGATGACCAAAATGCCCCTAGTGAGAGAAAACTCCAGAAATGACCCCGATGGTCAGAAATGAATATAATAACACCTTTGTCATGATAAATATGATGAGAATAAGTCCTTGAATTATTTCCACTATATCATGTTCCTACAAAATTCAAAAAACCAATTTTGCCCTTTTTGGTAAGTTGTAGAAACTTCCAAGGCACATTAGTCACAATGCATTTATACTCATCAAACACACAATAATCACATAATGAACATATATAAAACATGTATAAGTGAAAACAACCATTTTATCACATTTTAAAATAATATTTCTAAAAACCTAGACATCGATCGATCGAAGTGTCTCAGCTTCAGAGATCGATGTCCCACAGTGAGTTTCAGAATTTGTCTCTGACCTACATCGATCAAAGTGAGGGTTTGATGTATACATCGATCGATCAATGTGTCTCAGGTTTAGAGATCGATGTCTCACTATAAGGTATTGAACTTTCTCTGCCTTACATAGATCGATCGACGTGAGGGATCGAACTATATTGATCGGTCGAAGTGCAACAACCTGAGAGATTGATGTCATTTTTATTAACTTTTTCAACTCTTAATCATTTATAACAATATGTGTGACATTCTTAAGTATCCACCACTTAAAATCATGACCTTGAAAATTATCCAAACATATTTCTCAACATTCTCTCCCTTTTGGATGATTTTCAAAATAACTTAACATGATTTTAATGTCACAACTCTTTAACAATTAATTGTCACATATCTATCAATTTTATACCAATCGAATTGTTTTGAAAACCTCACCAATTACCAATTGTTTTCACCAAATTTATACCAATTGTTTTCAGACTCTCAAATTTCTCATGTTTTTAACATATGTGTTCATGTGCTCCCCCTCAACTTATACTCTCCCCCTTAACCTATGCTCCAAACTTATACCAATTAAAACTTAGCATATTATTTAACCAAACAAATCATGACTTACCAACTAAAATCATGTTCTTATTCTATCTCCCCCTTTATTTTGCAAATCATGCAAAAGATAGAACTATGCAATGGTATCGTAAGTCATCATACCTAACCTGGCTCGTAAGTTTTCAAAATTGGCTTGATTAAGGGGTTTTGTGAAGATGTCAGCTATTTGATGATCAGTTCTTGCATGATCTATGGTTATATCCCCATTTTGAACATGATCTTGAAGAAAATGGTGTCTTACCTCAATGTGTTTGGCCTTAGAATGAAGCACCGGATTCCGAGAAAGATTGATCGCACTTGTGCTATCGCAGAAAATTGGAATCTTATTCATTTTAATGCCAAAATCACTAAGTTGTTGTTTAAGCCAAAGTATTTGGGTAGTGCATAAGCTTAAGGCTATATACTCGGCTTCGGTAGTAGAGAGTGCTACACTAGCTTGCTTTTTAGAAAACCAAGAGATCAAGTTGGTTCCTATGAATTGACATGTACCACTAGTAGATTTTCTATCTAACTTGCAACCACCATAATCATCATCACTATATGCGTATAATTCTGACTTAGCATTTCTATCATACCAAAGTCCTAAGTGATGTGTGTGTTTAACATATCTAAAGATCTTTTTCACCGTATTGTAATGTGATACCTTAGGACAAGATTGAAACCTAGCACACATACACACACTAAACATGATGTTAGGTCTTGATGCGGTTAAATATAACAATGAGCCAATCATAGATCTATATAGTGGGTCATCAAAAGGTTTACCTTTTTCATCCTTATCTAGTTTGGTGCTAACACCCATGGGTGTAGGTGTTGGTTTCAACTCTTCAAAGCCAAACTTCTTAATCATATAATTGACGTACTTAAGTTGGCTAATGTGAATTCCTTGAGGGGTTTGTTTAATGTGAAGTCCTAAGAAGTTGTTCATGTTATGCCCCGCACCCTCCGTAGACTCATTAGAGGATAAAAAAGAAATTAAATGAGATCAATGGCAATTAATGATAATGAATAAGGAATTAAATATTAGGTTAACGAGTATTTATTGAAGGATTAAATATGGTAATTAATTAGTATTTAATTTAGGATTAAATATTAGAAGTTGATCATTTAAGATAAATGAGATAATAGGATATAATTTGGAAACTCAAATTTCACCCTTCCCATATCAAAACTGACTGAACGTCAGTTTTCCTTCACTTTTTCAGAAAAGTAACCGCAACCCTCTTCTCCTCTCATTAGGCGACTTTTCCCCTCTTGCAACCCTAGATGAAGAATCCTTCAAGAATCACTCCATTCTTCGTTCGTTCTTCAATCCGTCTTCAAGTAATCAAAGGCAAGTAACTTTCTTATGAGTTCCTATGATTTGCGAAAGAAAAAGGCCTATTTTTGATATCAAAATGGATCACCATGCAGTAGTTTCTTTTCGTGAATCTATATGTGTTTTATGTGTTTTGATTTTGAGATTTGGCCACAATATGTTGAAAATTGTTTGTTGTTATTGTGATTCGGTGAAATCCTACAAATCCCAATCCTTTGAAACCTACTTTGTTGCTATTTGCGGATGAAGGAAAAAGAGAGTGAAAAGATGGGATTTTGGGTTGGTTTTTGATGAATACTTTGAGAGTTAGGCTTGAATCCTTGATTTGTATGTGAAAGGTTTCATTTTGGTGAATTAAGGATGGATTGATAGTGAGGATTAGGCTTGAAATGATTGGAAGGAAGTTGGGAATTGTTTGGGATTCAGATCTGCAGTTTCTGCAGAAATCGCAGGATGAAATTCTGGAGAAACGATGACATCGATCGATCGATGTCAGAGGCTGACGTACATCGATCGATCGATGTCTGGCAGGTGGGAGACTGATGTGCTTCAGATGAGCGTCGATCAATCGATGTCTGACAGGTGAGAGACTGATGTGCTTCAGATGAGCGTGGATCGATCGACGTAGGATGAGTGAGAGGTTGTTGTGCTCTGATGGACATTGATCGATCGATGAGGGTTCGATGTCACATCGAACGATCGATGTATAGTGAGTGAGAGATCGATGTGCCTCAGATGGACGTCGATTGATCGGCGTCAGGGGCTGACGTCCATCTGTTTTATGGAAATTAAGGGAAGAAAGAGGGAAGCTAGGGGATCCTTTGGGTGACCTTAGGGACTTTTTAGGACCTGATTGAGGTTAGTATAAGTCTCAGGAACACGACTTAGGATGATGAATCAACGAAGAGTATTTCATAGGATATTTGAATCGGACTTCAACGTGAATGAGCTCAGGGGTTAAGAATGAACATTTGGGGCTTTGATAGGGTTCAAATGAAATGTGTGAGGGTGTCTACTTCATTTCTTGTGTTCTAAGAACGAAAGCTTAGGTAACTTTGACTTGTTTGAGTTGCTACACTGGAATGCGTGAATGAGACGAGTTTTTGACTGATTGATTGACATGTGAATGTGCATTCTTGCATCATGGCACTTGCATTTTCATTATGTTTTGATAAGAGCTGTGCTTTGGCATAGGGTATAAAGTTTGCGAAATGAGCTGTGATGCGTTACAGGGTATAAAGACAAGCTGTAACCATCACAAGGTATAAAGTGAGCTGTAATGTGACACAGGGTATAAAGACAAGCTGTGGAACATTACAGGGTATAAAGTTGAGCTGTGGTGCGTCACAGGGTATAAAGACAAGTTGTGGCCCATCACAGGGTATGAAGTTATGTGACCGGACATTATGACATGCATTGCACTTTTTTCGAAAAGTGAAGCATAATCATTTGTGACTGTGTAGTGTAGTGCATATTTGAAAGGTCATGCATCACGTGAGTCGTTACGGTATGATTGAGTGGTAACTGATTTGTTATTGAATTGTTGCAAGCTTATGAATTACTGCTCTTATTCTGTTATGCTATTACTCAGTATTCTTGAAGTTATACAAGACATGTGCCCCATCACCCCCTGATTTAGAAATTACTCATGTCTTGCCTTACGTTGATCCCGTATGTCTAATAAGCGGGTTACTTTCTAGCGTTTTTCGCTAAGGGTACTACCGTTGTTTTGCATATGAGCCCAGCTATGACATGATTTTCATAGAAGACGACGGCGAGTGGGCAGAGTGGGATGCTTAAAGTCTTATTGGGAATTGTTTAGACAGTTTCTTTTTATCTTAGCTTTCTTTCATTCACTTGAGGATTTAGTTGGCTACGACCACGAACAATCTTTTGTAACCTTATTATGTTTTGACATACAGATTTGATGGTTTAGATTTTATTTTGTACGTGTCTCTGTGCTTATTCTCCTACATCATTGACGATGTGTATTCGAGAGATGAGATGTCTTGTAGTCTTCTCAGTAAGCTACGACGGGTGCACCAGTTTGGATCCGCTGTCCGGGTCGGGGCGCTACAGGTGGTATCAGAGCCTAGGCTTCAGATCTGCCTCGGAGACCTAGGTTATGTCATATAGAGTTCTAAGCTATGATCTTGACACTAAGTTGATCCATAGGTCTAAGTATCTGATCTTAGACATAAGTTTGATAGAGTCCTGTATAACACATATGGGCTTTCAGGATTATCCTTGGAACTACTGAATGCTAATAAGCACTGATCTTGCAGACAATGCCTCCTAGACGGGATACCTCTGGAAACGGTGGCAACGGAAATGAGAACCCCCAGCCACCACAAATGGTAATGCCTCAAGCTCTAATGGACGCCATAACGGTGATTGCGCAAAGTGTTGCTCAGCAGCAGCAACAACCCCCTCCTCCACCACCGCCTCAGCATGGTATAAGTTATTACATTGGGGAGATGTGAAAGATGCATGCTCCAACATTTGAGGGGACCACTGACCCAGAGGTGGCCGAATTCTGGTTGGCGAAAGTTGAGAAGTGTTTCAGGCAGGTACAGGTGCCTGAAGAGATCAAGGTGGATGTGGCCACACCTCTATTGACTGGCCGAGCCAATGCCTGGTGGAATGGCATCCTTCCTAAGATGACCCCCTATCTTATGGAGACAGTTTGTCGAGGCTTATAAAGACTACTACGTGCCTGAGACTGCTATTCTAGAGAAGATGAGGCAGTTCGATAAGTTGGAGTAGGAAAGGATGTCAATCTCTGATTATGCTGACCGATTCCATGCCTTGGGAAAGTTCACACCCATGGTATTGGAAAATAACAGAATGAAGATGCTCAAGTTTGAGCAAGGTTTGAACCCCCGCATTCGGACAGCTATAGTGGGGTCTAGCCTGAAAACTTTCGAAGAGATGTTGGATGCTTGTTATCGGGTGGAGAGTGACATGCGCAGGTCACAGCCTAGAGAGGCTCGCGATGACACAGGCAAGAGGTCTAGAGAGAATAGAAGTGGAGGTAGACCCGGATGTTGGGTCAAAATTCCCCGAAAAGGGCAGGCAGGACCGTTTCACAGGGCACCGCAGCCAAGTCAGTCTGATCGTCAGGCGCCCGGAGTGTGCCCACATTGTTAGAAAAATCATGTTGGGAAATGTTGGAAGAAGACGGGAGCTTGCTTTAAATGTGGTAAGACAGGCCACAGGATAAAGGATTGTCCCGAGTGGAAGCAAAAGCCACAGGGAGAAGCAGGGCCGTCGTAGCAGCAAAGGGGTAGGCCCGAGCCCAATACGAGAGTACATGTCATGACCGACGCCGTAGTGCAGGAGAGCACTGACATCGTGACAGGTACGATTTAAGTTAAATCTTAGTTATTTAAGTTGAATTTTAGTCGTTTAAGTTGAAATTGAATGTGCTATACATGAAAACCTTTATGTGCTACACTCTTTGTGTTTAGGTGCGATTTTAGTTAATAAATGCCTACAAACGTACTGTTTGATAGTGGAGCGAGTCACTCGTTCATCTCTAAGCGATTCGTCAAAGGACTTGACTATCTACCCGAGTGGCTTGAAAGCCCCTTCAGGGTGCAGGCAGCTGGTGAACTAGTACTGGTTTCACACCACCAGTATAAAGACTGTGAATTGGAGTTGGATGGGAAGGTGTTTCCCGTTACATTGGCTCTGATTGCGATGAAGGATTTCGATGTGATATTGGGCATAGACTGGCTGACCAAGTATTATGCCAATATCAACTGCAGACTGAAGTTGGTAACTGTCAAAGATCCCGAAATGAATGAAGTGACAGTTCAAGGAAATGTCAAGCTGACAAAAGCCCCCAAGAAAATTTATTTGACGGCGGTTAAAGCTTTTAAGGCTTTGTAAAAGGGAGCGGAGGGATTTATGGTTTATGCTATGGATACTAAGCAAGAAACTCCCTCTATTGACCAGATTCCGGTAATCCACGAATTCAAAGACGTATTTCCAGATGATTTGCCTGGAATACCCCCATCAAGAGAAGTGGAGTTTGAAATCAACTTGATTCCCGGAACTGAGCCTATATCCAAGGCACCTTACAGGATGGCCCCAGCTGAATTTAAGGAGTTAAAGGGTCAACTACATGAGTTGTTAGACAAGAAGTTAATCAGACTCAGTGTATCACCTTGGGGAGCCCCTGTCTTGTTTGTCAAGAAGAAAGATGGCATTTGGAGATTGTGCATTGACTACAGAGAGCTGAACAAAGTAACCATCAAGAATAAGTACCCACTGCCAAGGATCGAGGATTTATTCGACCAGTTAAAGGGTGCTCGTTGGTTCTCGAAAATTGACCTTCATCAGGGGTATCATCAGCTGCTCGTGAAATCAAGTGATATCCCTAAAACAGCTTTCCGGACTCGATATGAGCATTATGAGTTTTTGATGATGCCTTTTGGATTGACTAACGCCCCAGCCGCTTTTATGGACTTGATGAACACCGTGATCCGAGAACAGTTGGATCAATTCGTGGTGGTGTTCATCGATGATATCTTGGTTTACTCTCCTGACGAACAATCTCAAGCAGAACACCTAAGAGCGATGTTGGAAATTTTGAGGCAACAGAAGCTTTATGCCAAATTCAGCAAGTGTGAATTTTTGCTAAGAAGTGTAGCCTTTCTCGGTCATGTAATTTTGGAGGACGGGATCTCAATGGATCCTAAAAAGGTAGAAGCCTTTACCGAATGGCCAAGACCTACTAACGTGACTGAAGTCAGAAGCTTCCTAGGCTTGGCAGGCTACTATAGGAAGTTTGTTGAAGGATTTTCGACAATAGCAGTTCCATTAAGTCGACTTACGCAGAAGAAGACTAAGTTTGAATGGACTGCGCAATGCGAGCAGAGCTTTTCTGAGCTCAATAAGAGATCAACCACAACCCCGGTGTTGGCACAACGCTCCGGCACCGACGGTTTTGTGATTTATAGTGACACGTCCAAGAAAGGACTAGGTTGTGTCTTGATGCAAAATGGACGAGTTATTTCGTATGCGTCGAGACAGTTGAAACCATATGAGCAGAACTACCCGACGCATGACTTGGAGCTCGCAGCTGTGGTATTTGCTCTTAAGATCTGGAGGCACTATCTGTATGGAGAAAAGCGTGCAGTGTTCATGGATCATAAGAGCCTGAAATATCTGTTCTCGCAGAAAGAGCTGAATATGAGACAGAGGAGATGGTTGGAATTGCTTAAAGATTACGACATAACCATCAACTATCATCCGGGTAAAGCAAATAGAGTAGCAGACGCGTTGAACAGAAAGTCTAGCCATACAAGACAGTCTCCTTTAGAATGAGAGATCGAATAGTTTGGATTGAATGTTATAGACTCAGTGGCAAATGTCCTTACCGCCTTATCTATAACCCCAGGTTTGGTAGACAGAATTAAAGAAGCTCAGTATGATGATGTCACACTGAAAAGAATCCGCGACAAGTTGACTACGGGACCAGTAAAAGATTTCCAGATGAGGGGAGATGGGAGTCTATGGTTTCAGGATCGGATATGTGTACCTGATAAGGAAGTGCTTCGTAGAGAATCGTTGAGTGAAGCTCATAACTCAAGGTTGTCTATCCACCCTGGCAGCACAAAAATGTATAAAGACCTCAAAAGAAAGTACTGGTGGATAGGGATGAAAAGAAGTATAGCGGAGTATGTCGAAAGACGCTTGGTATGTCAGCAGGTCAAAGCGGAGCATCAGTGACCTGGCGGTTTGATGATGCCATTAGAGATCCTAGAATGGAAGTGGGAGCACGTGACTATGGACTTCGTGATGGGGTTACTCAAAACCAGAAATAGGAATGAGATGATTTGGGTAATTGTCGATCGCTTGACAAAGACAGCTCATTTCATAGCTATGCCACATGGTACTTCTTATGAGAAATTGTCCAACATATATGTGGATAACATTGTGAGCTTGCATGGAGTTCCTGTTAGTACTGTATCGGACCGTGATCCTAGGTTCACTTCTAAGTTCTAGATGGCCTTCCAGAAAGCAATGGGTATCGAGCTGAGAATGAGTACCGCCTATCATCCTCAGATAGATGGTCAGTCGGAGAGGACAATCCAGACTCTCGAAGGCATGCTGAGGGCATGCGCATTGGATTTTAAAGGGAACTGGGACAACATGTTGAAACTGATGGAATTCTCATACAACAATAGTCACCACAGTGCGATTGGTATGGCACCATTTGAGGCACTATACAGATGGAAGTGTAGATCCCCGGTTTGTTGGGATGAAGTTGGAGAAAGGACAATCACCGCGCCAGAGTTGGTCGAACAAACAATTGGAAAGGTGAAAATCATAAGAGAGAGTCTAGGTTTGGCGCAGGATTGCGGTAAGAGTTGGGCCGATACTAAAAGACGACCCTTAGAGTTTGAGGAAGGTGAAAAGGTTTACCTACGAGTCTCACTCACGAAAGGAGTGGCGAGATTTGGGATGAAAGGCAAGCTAAGTCCTCGATACATTGGTCCATACGAGGTGTTTGGTAAAGTTGGTGAAAGAGCAAATCGGTTAGCTTTGCCTCCGATTCTATCGTAAGTCCATAATGTATTTCATGTGTCTCAACTGAGGAAATACGTATCGGACTCGAGCCATGTCCTTGAGGCTCAACCATTGGATGTTAGAGAAGATATCACATATGAAGAACATCCAGTGAAGATTGTGGATAGGAAAGATCAAGCCCTGCGCAAGCGTGTGATTCCGTATGTCAAAGTCCAATGGAGTAATCATACGGAGCGTGAAGCCACGTGGGAGCTTGAAGAGCAAATGGAGTTATATCCACAACTTTTGTAATAAGGTACGTCAGTTTTGAGGACGAAACTTTTTGTAAGGGGGTGGAATGTTATGCCCCGCACCCTCCGTAGAGTCATTAAAGGATAAAAAGGAAATTAAATGAGATCAATGGCAATTAATGATAATGAATAAGGAATTAAATATTAGGTTAATGAGTATTTATTGAAGGATTAAATATGGGAATTAATTAGTATTTATTTAGGATTAAATATTAGAAGTTAATCATTTAAGATAAATGAGATAATAGGATATAATTTGGAAACTCAAATTTCACCCTTCCCATATCAAAACTGACTGAACGTCAGTTTTCCTTCACTTTTCAAAAAAGTAACCGCAACCCTCTTCTCCTCTCATTAGGCGACTTTTCCCCTCTTGCAACCCTAGGTGAAGAATCCTTCAAGAATCAAATCGTTCTTCGTTCGTTCTTCAATCCGTCTTCAAGTAATCAAAGGCAAGTAACTTTCTTATGAGTTCCTACAATTTGCGAAAGAAAAAGGCCTATTTTTGATATCAAAATGGATCACCATGCAGTAGTTTCTTTCTGTGAATCTATATGTGTTTTATGTGTTTTGATTTTGAGATTTGGCCACAATATGTTGAAAATTGTTTGTTGTTGTTGTGATTCGGTGAAATCCTGCAAATCCCAATCCCTTGAATCCTACTTTGTTGCTATTTGCGGATAAAGGAAAGGGAGAGTGAAATGATGGGATTTTGGGTTGGTTTTTGATGAATACTTTGAGAGTTAGGCTTGAATCCTTGATTTGCATGTGAAAGGTTTCGTTTTGGTGAATTAAGGATTGATTGATAGTGAGGATTAGGCTTGAAATGATTGGAAGGAAGTTGGGAATTGTTTAGGGTTCAGATCTGCAGTTTCTGCAGAAATCACAGGATGAAATTCTGGAGAAACGATGACATCGATCGATCGATGTCAGAGGCTGACCTACATCGATCGATCGATGTCTGGTAGGTGAGAGACTGATGTGCTTCAGATGAGCGTCGATCAATCGATGTCAGGCAGGTGAGAGACTGATGTGCTTCAGATGAGCATGGATCGATCGACGTAGGATGAGTGAGATGTCGATGTTCTCTGATGGACATCGATCGATCGATGTGAGGGTTCGATGTCATATCAATCGATCGATGTATAGTGAGTGAGAGATCGATGTGCCTCAGATGGACGTCGATCGATCGACGTCAGGGGCTGACGTCCATCTGTTTTATGGAAATTAAGGGAAGAAAGAGGGAAGCTAGGGGATCTTTTGGGTGACCTTAGAGACTTCTTAGGACCTGATTGAGGTTAGTATAAGTCTCGGGAACACGACTTAGGATGATGAATCAACGGAGAGTATTTCGTAGGATATTTGAATCGGACTTCAACGTGAATGAGCTAAGGGGTTAAGAATGAATGTTTGGGGCTTTGATAAGGTTCAAATGAAACGTGTGAGGGTGTCTACTTCATTTCTTGTGTTCTAAGAACGAAAGCTTAGGTAACGTTGGCTTGTTTGAGTTGCTACACTGGAATACGTGAATGAGACGAGTTTTTGACTAATTGATTGCATGTGAATGTGCATTTTTGCATTATGGCACTTGCATTCGCGTTATGTTTTGATAAGAGCTGTGCTTCGGCACAGGGTATAAAGTTTACGAAATGAGCTGTGATGCGTTACAGGGTATAAAGACAAGCTGTAACCATCATAGAATAAAGTGAGCTGTAATGTGACACAGGGTATAAAGACAAGATGTGGAACATTACAGGGTATAAAGTTGAGCTGTGGTGCGTCACAGGGTATAAAGACAAGCGGTGGCCCATCACAGGGTATAAAGTTATGTGACCGGACATTATGACATGCATTGCACTGTTTTCGAAAAGTGAAGCATAATCATTTGTGACTGTGTAGTGTAGTGCATATTTGAAAGGTCATGCATCACGTGAGTCGTTACGGTATGATTGAGTGGTAACTGATTTGTTATTGAATTGTTGCAAGCTTATGAATTACTGCTCTTATTCTGTTATGCTATTACTCAGTATTCTTGAAGTTATACAAGACATGTACCCCATCACCCCCTGATTTAGATATTAATCATGTCTTGCCGTGCGTTGATCCCGTATGTCTTATAAGCGGGTTACTTGCTAGCGTTTTTCGCTAAGGGTACTACCGTTGTTTTGCAGATGAGCCCAGCTATGACATGATTTTCATAGAAGACGATGGCAAATGGGCCGAGTGGGATGCTTAAAGTCTTATTGGGAATTGTTTAGACAGTTCCTTTTTATCTTAGCTTTCTTTCATTCACTTGAGGATTTAGTTGGCTACGACCACGAACAATCTTTTGTAACCTTATTACGTTTTGACGTACGGATTTGATGGTTTAGATTTTATTTTGTACGTGTCTCCGTGCTTATTCTCTTATGTCATTGATGATGTGTATTCGAGAGATGAGACGTCTTGTAGTATTCTCAGTAAGCTACGATGGGTGCACCGGTTCGGATCCGCTGTCCGGATCGGGGCGCTACAGTTCAATTCTCCTACCATTGAAATTTCAAATTCTGACTTCATACATTCTTCGAAGTCCTTTACTAAGATAGAGTTGGTTGAACCAAAGATTATATCATCTACGTATATTTGAACTATTAATAAGTCATTATCTTTTCTTCTTAGGAAAAATGTATTGTCTATGGTCTCCCTTTGATAATTATTTTTCAATAAGAAAGTTTGCAAATCTATCGTACCAAGCTCTTGGAGCTTGTTTCAAACCATATAAAGCTTTCTTAAACTTGTACACATGGTTAGGATTCTTTGGATCTTCGAATCCAGGGGGTTGTTTGACAAACACCTCTTCTTGGATGTATCCATTCAAGAACGCACTCTTGACATCCGTTTGAAAGAGTTTAATATTGCTAAGACTTGCAATAGCAAGTAACAATCTAATTGCTTCTAGTCATGCAACGGATGCAAAGGTTTCTTCATAATCTATTCCTTCTTGTTGATTATAACTCTGTGCGACTAGCCTAGCCTTATTCCGTGTTATGTTTCCTTGTTCATCCATTTTATTCCTAAATACCCATTTGTTTCATATTATAGACTTGTCTTCAGGTTTAGGTACTAAGTCCCACACGTTGTTCCTTATAAATTGATTCAATTCCTCATGCATGGCATGTATCCAAGATATATCACCTAAGGCTTCCTTTACAGTCTTAGGTTCTAAGTGTGAGATTAAGCTATGTCCTTCAGGTTGACTTATATTTCTACGTGTTCTAACCCCCAACACTTGGATCCCCAATGATTAATTCTTTAGGGTACCACCAATTCCTAGATTGACTAGGCTCACCCTCATCTTGTTCAAATGTTTCATTTGTATGAATATTATTATATGTAATTGGATCATTAGTTGTATTATCTTCCAATTGTAAAATTTCTTCATTTATTTCATCTAAAAGTTCATGCGTATCTTGTTCAGAAGGAGTTGGTTCTAGATGATCAAGTACAGGCTCAAGTAATACATCATCATCATCAAACATATTTTCAACATTATTTTCTTGTTTATGTTGAGTTTTATCACTAACATCAAAGCATGCATTTTCATTGAATTTTACATGTATAGATTCAATTATTTTTCTAGATGCAATATTATAACACCTATATGCTCTTGAATTAGTTGAATAACCGACAAATATGCATTCATTAGACTTTTGTTCAAACTTGTCTAGATTATCCTTAGTGTTCAACACAAAACACTTACAACCAAAAACTTTAAGATAATCTACTTTAGATTGTCTATCGTTTAACAATTCATAAGGTGTTTTATTCAATTTCTTTCTAATAGAAGCTTATTTATTATATAACATGCATAACTAACAGCTTCAGCCCATAAATATTTTGGTACTTTATTTTCACATAACATTGCTCTAGCAATTTCTTGAATTGTTCTATTTTTACGTTCAACAACTCCATTGAGTTGTGGTGTTCTAGGTGGTGAGAATGCATGTTTAATTCCATGTAATTCACAAAACTTGATTACATCTTTGTTTTTAAATTATCCACCTCTATCACTCATAATTTTTTTAACATTTTCTTCATAAATATTTTCGAGTTGCTTGATAAGAGCTTTGATTGCCAATGGAGCATCGTCTTTGTGTGTTAAAACAATGTCCATGTATATCGTCAGTAATCATCTACTATGACACACACACAGTAGTGTCTACCTAAACTTCTTGTCCTACTTGGACCAAATAAGTCTAGGTGAAGCAATTCTAGTACACGACTAATACTCACTTCATGTTTCAGTTTTAACGTTTCTTTAATGTGTTTTCCTTTAATACACGTTTCACATAGTTGAAAATTATCTAAGTCTAACTTAGGCATGCCTCTAATTAAATTCTTCTTAGATAACTTTTCAATAGTTGAAATCCCTATATGGCCTAGTCGTCTATGACATAAGTTTACATCTAGGTCATGTGATATTAAACATTTGACCTTAGCATCTAACATGTTAGTTAGTGATAGTGTGTAAATGTTACCACCCTATTTCCTTTTAATACAATTTCTCTTTTTTCATTTGTTATATCACATGAATTGGGAAGAAAAGAAACATTATATCCACAATCTATAAGTTGAGAAATACTAAGTAAATTATATGAAAGATTACTTACTAACAACATATTTCGTATTTGAAATGTGTTAGGGTCCCCAATTGTTCCTTTTCCAACAACTTTTCCTTTGTTGTTGTCACCGAATGTCACTTTTCCTCCATTCTCGATATGTTCCAACTCGTTGAATAATTTGGGGTTGTCTGTCATATGCCTTGAACATCTGCTATCTAAAAACCATTTGGTTTTTAGATTCTTTGACTTTGCCTCCTTCTTGCATTCCTTGAGATTTTCCTCGTCGGATACAAAGCAGACTTGAGCTTCCTCAGTGTCGGATTCTGAGTCGGACGAGTCGCTCCACGTGCTTGCCTTCATTGCTCGTTTGCCTTTCCTTGACTTGGTCTCCTTTGCCTTTGATTTTTGCATCTCCTTGTCTTGTTTATTGTTATTATTATTGTTGTTGTTTGTGTTTTTCTTTGTCGGACAATCATAAGAGATGTGTCCTTTTTGACCACATTCATAACATCTTAACTCTTTATTATACCATTTGTTGTTATTAGAGTTGTTTTTCTTAGGTTGAGAAGAAGAAGAAGAAGATCGTTTTCTATTCCTATTAGGCCATTTAAAACACTTTTCTAAGTTTTCAAGATATCAGTATTAAGTCATCGTCTGATTCATTATTACTATTACTATCATCATTATTTGCATGTGATTCAGTTGATTTGAAAGCTATAGACTTACCAGATGACTTAGATGACTCGGACTTCTGTTGGTGTAGTTTTACCTCATAAACTCTAAGTGAACCGATCAATTCATCCATCTTAGTGATTGATTTTGTCTCTTCGATTGATGTTACCTTAGGATCCCATTCAGCAGGAAGGCTTCGCAACACCTTTTGAACCTTCTCATTGTTGGTAAATGATTTGCCTAAAGCTTCAAGGGCATTGAAAATGTTAGTAATCCTCAAATCCATAGATGTTATGGATTCGTTTGGCAACATTTTAAAGATTCAAGTTCAGACATAAGCATGTTTATTTTTGACTCTTTTACCCTGCTAGTACCTTCATGCTTTATTCTAATGATTTCCACATGTCGTGTGCACTTGTGCAATTTGACACATATCCTGCTTTAGAGGTTGTTAGTCTGTTTAACAGTAATTGCATAGCCTTAGCATTCATGGACATTTTCTTTTTATCTTCGGAAGACCATTCGCTTTTATATTTCTCTACTTCCTGTGTGACTCCATTACTTGTACAATTTTCATTGGAATGTACAACTCATCTTCAACTATAGACCATAAATCGATGTCTATAGCCATTAAGAATATCCTCATTCTAAGTTTCCAATGAATGAAATTATTTCCATCGAAAAGAGGAGGACGTTGTGTGGACATACCTTCCAACTCACCTTTGTGAGAAACTATGGCTATTGTATGTACCTTTGATTTGAAATTAGCAGGCTACTTTGAATTCTTGTTTCTTGGCCTTGTCTTGTCCGTATGGTGTTGAATCTTGTTTCTTTGAGTGGTGTTGGCCTCGCTCTGATACCAATTTTTCGACCGTACACATGCAATAAACACCACTAGAAGGAGGGTGAATAGTGGTAGTGAAAATTACATTACTACCCTTGATAAAAATCTCCTTTGAAAACAGAATCTGAGACTACCTCAGATTCAAAACCTATTTTTGAAAAATTCAAAAATCCTTGTACCCAACTCTTAAATTATGAAAATTTTTAGAACTTAACTTCAATGTGTTGTCAAGACTGTCCAAAAATTAGACTAAATAAGATCATTTGACCCTTCAAACAAATAAAAAGATTCAGATGATCAATCTGGACAAAATTGGACAGAATGTTGTTGAAATTGGAAAACGTGTTTCTCTTTTAATACTTAACCAAAAACGGTGAAATTTATATCAAAAAACTCCTTAGGATGTCTAGTTTATGTTTTTAAAAGGCCCTGACCTTGAACAATTCTTGGTTAAAACAGAATTCAAGTTTTCTCAAAACTGGTCAGGTTACAGCCAGAATGGAGCAGTTATCTTGCAACGACTGAAAGACTAACTTCCCCTTGCTCAAATAAATTGATTCTTGTTGAAAATGAAAAACCAACAGCCTGAAGTATAACTCCACCAACAATCACGAATTTTGAAAATGTTTAGCTATTTTTTCAAAACGTAAGAAATTGAAAACTGTAATGAAAATGGGCAGAATGCAGAAATGTAGAAACCAAGATAAAAAAAAAACAAACCAAGATTTATCCTGGTTCGGTCAATGTGACCTACTCCAGTCCCAAGGAACACTTTCCTTGGATTTCACTATGGTATAAACCAAATTACAACAAGAACTAAGCTTGATCCTTGGGTTAAATACCAACCGTATTCAAGACTTGGATGAACACCATCCATGCAACACTTAGTTGCAACAACCTCTACCAACCTATTGATGTAGCCTTATAGAATTGGCTAAACCAATCTTATAAATGAAGCTCAAGAGGATTTTTAGCTCTCCAAAAAACATACAACAAGACACCTTGATTACAAAGAATGGAATAAGCTTGACAAAAAGAAGATAGCTAGACAAATCAACTATTGCTTTCAAGTGAGCTTCAAGTGTGTTTCTTCGTCTTCATCCTTTGCCTCCTATTTATAGTGTGAAATGGCTCTTGAAGATAAGACTTCCAATGTGTCACCATCTTCATCATCAAGTCTTAGTTGTCTTCACATCATTGGTTGGCCACATAGTCATCTTGTACACTTGGCAACATAAAGCAAAATGATTGGTCCACCTTGGAATTTCAGCATGGCCGATTTTACCATAAAAAATGACTTGGAATTTGCTTGAAAAATGAAGATAATACTAAAGGATAATTCCACAAAAATACCCTCAACTCCTAGCAAAAGAATAGGACATGTGAAGACTTCCATTTGACTCAAAAAATCTGCCATTTCCAGCCATGTAGCCGTTGGGTACCATTTGAAAATCCTAGTTAGCAATTTTTGTCAACTAGCTTTTTTGGTTGGTCCACTTGTCACCAAGCCATAAAATGATACACAATAATTTCCACCTGTTAATACACATTTTTGAGGCTGTATACATGTATATAAACTCAGATTTTTGAAGAAGAAATCAACAAATAATAGTTGACAAGATTATGTCAACATGTAATACCAAAATTCTCAATCTTCTTGTATGTTGTGATCATTTCCACACCTTTAACACCATTAAATTCTCTCTAAAATGAGGACAAATATACTCCAATAACATATAGAAGAAGATCTTCAAGAAATAAATAGAATGTGACATCACAACCCGTCACATACCCAGCTACTGTCGATAATATCATCATTTGAGAAAAATAATATAAAACCACCATATAATCTTCAAGATAATCATACACAAGCTTGAAAATGAAGATAATAATGTACTCAAGAGATTCCGTGAGTGAAAATACCAAAAATACCCCCAGGGGTAAAATGACTAAAATGCCCCTGGTGAGAGAAAACTCCAGAAATGACCCCGATGGTCAGAAATGAATACAATAACACCTTTGTCATGATAAATATGATGAGAATAAGTCCTTGAAGTATTTCCACCATATCATGTTCCTACAAAATTCAAAATACCAATTTTGTCTTTTTTGGTAAGTTGTAGAAACTTCCAAGACACATTAGTCACAATGCATTTATAATCATCAAACACACAATAATCACATAATGAACATATATAAAACATGTACAAGTGAAAACAACCATTTTATCACATTTTAAAATAATATTTCTAAAAACCTAGACATCGATCGATCGAAGTGTCTCAGCTTCAGAGATCGATGTCTCACAGTGAGTTTCAGAATTTGTCTCTGACCTACATCGATCAAAGTGAGGGTTTGATGTATACATCGATCGATCAATGTGTCTCAGGTTTAGAGATCGATGTCTCACTATAAGGTATTGAACTTTCTCTGCCTTACATAATCGATCGACGTGAGGGATCGAACTATATTGATCGGTCAAAGTGCTACAACCTGAGAGATCGATGTCATTTTTCTTAACTTTTTCAACTCTTAATCATTTATAACAATATGTGTGACATTTTTAAGTATCCACCACTTGAAATCATGACCTTGAAAATTATCCAAACATATTTCTCAACAGCCAGGTCGCGATGTACTTGGTCCACAAGCTTTCCAAAGGACAAATTATGGAACTTGTCTAGGTCAGCATGTGATACTGACCCTTTATTCAAACGGCGAGCCACTTTCAATCTCTTCAGTGCTCTCCTCTTCAATAGGGAAATCACTTTGCTCTTTTTTGCCTCATTAACTTCTGAAGGCTGTGGCACCTCGGCATTTGGAGGACCAGCAAGGCTGAGCCATTGTTCGAAACTCAAGTGCGTCTGCGCATAGGGGCCAAGTCGTTGGCCCCGCCTTCTCTTTGCTGGGCGCAGAGCTAGCTCAACCTTTTCCTCGTCCTCTTCTGAAATGACCTCTACACCCAACCACAGTGTTGATGGGGTCATCTTGCAATGCTGATGTAGCTCCAGCTGGGGGCATGACCCCCGCCTCTTGCAATAACTCCGCACGCTTGCGCAAGGCAGAAGACACATAGGAAAAGCAGTTGAAAGGAGTTGAAAACCAAAATCACACAATTCCAGATGCACCCCTTGTTCCTGCAATTATCTGAGCTTGATGCCCTCATGATCTCCATACGCCATCCCACCCGGTGCATCTGATTGGGGCTTTCTCTCCCCTCGAGCAATCGCTCCGACCTGGCTCGCTACTGATGCTGCTTCCTTTCCTCTCCTTTTGGAAATTATCGCAGCCACGAGGTCAGCAATGAGAGACTCCATAGCTCCTGAAAAATCACCAGGTCAGTCCGTCATCAAGTCAAAAATGCCATAAAAGTACGAAGGCTAGATTCCTACCCTAGATGACCTCTAAATTTTTCTCCCCCAAAATGCTGAAACTGGTGCCACACATTAGATGATCCAACTCGGCCTTCTTCACAACATGGATATTGACCTTAAGCCAATTCACCGTGGCCTTGAAGCTCTGTAGACTCCTAGCCACCTCTTGATGTTGAACAGCGGGTAATTTAATGTCAGCCTTGGACGTTCTCCAAACGTCTTGGCTAGTAATGCCAACCTTCCTCACATATAAAAATTTCCCTTTCCAATTTTTGGTTGAAGAAGGAAGGTTAATGGCAAAACGGAATGCCTTATTTAAGCCTGCCTAATGAAATAGACCAACTTTCAAAGGTCTTACACGTGAAGAGTCCTGTGAAAGTTTCGATGTCAAAACTGACTTGGACAGAATGAAGAAAAAGTAAATAACAATCAAAAATTCTAAGTCCATTGGGTCCAATTTTAGACAATATGAGCTGATAGAATAGGATAATCAGCTTTACAGGACTTGGGATGGGCAGAGAAAACCAGTTTTAAAGTATTCTTTATACACTACTTTATATTCCGCTGGGGGATCATGGAAAGTGCACCCAGCTGGGGGAAAAAAGGGGTCAAACATATCACAATCTATTCGGTAGATCTTATAGAATTCAGAGAGTTCAGCCCGGGACAAAGTGCAGAATGGATTTTCCACTAAGCCCGCGGCTTCACCGCGATTCACCGACCCAAAACATAGAGAATTAAAATCTACCTCTCTAGGTTGACAATTCAAGCTAAGGCGCCCTGAACGTGCCGCCATGGAAACCACACTGCTAGGGCCAGCAATGTTGCTTGGCCCTGCTGCAACATCCGAGTTTCCCTCGAAGGACGACCAAGAAAAGAAACTCTCTGCTGCGCCATTAGCGGGAGGCGATTTCCGGGTTCTTAGGATCGCTAGACATGGACATAATGGTTGAAAAAAGGCAAAAAAGACTTACTTGAATATGAAAATGGGGAAAGGCTGCCGGAGATGAAGGTAGCAGAGTTCAAGTTAATTGCAGAAGAAAATGAAGAAGAATGTCTTGCCAGCGGTCACTTATAATCTCAATTCACAAACCGAGGGGACTTTTCGTAGAACTTGCCCTCAAATTCTCCAACTGTCATACAAATGATTCGCTGCATCTGCATCGATATCTGCATCATAGCCCACTACTCATTAATTACCCGACACTGTACAGTCAAAACTGACACATCAAATCAACATGTCAGCTGAGGAGAATGCCTTGGTCTTTGACAGAAGATTAGTCTACCCGTTCTTCGTCGATATCAAGGCTCTGTTTGGCCAGACTAATCTAGAGGCAATTGACAAACCCACAAACTGACTACTGAATACAACAAGTAATTCTACCTCGGCTAGTAACAGAACGTTACTAGGCCCCACGCTTTACTCGTGCTCCTACTCTTGCTGAGCTGGTACTACTGACTACTGCTTGGCCTGGAAGGAAAACTAGCCCAACAGGCCTCGATCAATTTAGCTCGACGAAAGGATATGCCACCAGATCAGCATGTCAGAACAACTTATCTCAGGTCAGCTCGATAAGAGACCAAGGGCAATATCCTTCAGATTAGCTCAGCAAAGCATTATGGACCAGCTTCAGGCCATGCTATTCTCCGCCTCGGCTCTCTGGCTGCACTGCTCAGGGAGCACCTCAGCTCAGCCACAACATGCTTAGGCAGACACCTGCCAGCCAGCTGCCTTGGCCATGCACCGCGATATGTGGTGCCACGTGGCCGCCATGCAGACATAAGCTGCCAACAGAGTAGCTATGTGTCATCATCACACTGTTCTTTGCCATGCAATGTCTACACCAACTTACATAAGGGATCCATCCCCCACCAAGGGTCAGACCAAGCTAAACTTAAGCCAAGAAAAGCTACACCCAGCTCTTTCTAGCGGAAAAAGCCACCCTCTCCTCAAGGAGAACGCCTTCTTGGTTGTTTCAACCTCTACTTTCAATTTATATGCATACAACCATGCTCGTCACTGACTTGACCGTCATATTGTTTTCCTCGGGGCAGTAGTCCTGGGCCTCTAATGACGTCTTCCCTTCGCAGGTTCCAGAAAAGACCTAATGAGGACCTCACAGCGTTGTCCTCGGATCACCTCTGATCCAGCTGGCGAAGATCCGACTTCGTCACAGATAAGTGTCTAACACTATGCCATTTCTCTCCTAACACCATGTCTATTGGGAGATAGGAGGCTCTAATGGGCATTAATGATGATGTTAGGGATCGTATGAAAGGTATGGCAATCAATGTGTTCCAAGGTAGACTGTGGTATTCCCTATGAGGCAAACATGAATGAGTCAAACAGAATCACATGTGGAAAAAGGTCCCGAAAGAATGCGAGAAGCTTAAGAGACTCAGCACCTTTGGGGAGAGATCACTAGAATTCACTGGCAGTCAACAAAAGAAGCACCAACAATCTGTACCAAACTATAAGCCATGACTAAAGTGTGAAAGGAAGCATAGCGGAGAATGTAGAGATCGAGCAGGACTGTGTTTCTGGTATGGTAGTTGGGCCACATGGTTCGGGAAAGTATGAAGGGAACTATAGGAAGAGCTTAGGGGGACAACTACACAAGGAAGTGCAAGGGTCTTTGCCCTTAAGAAGTCTCAGGCCGAGGAGGATGACCTTTGCGGTCACATGTATTATTTATGTAAATGCACTTCAAGCTTATGCACTATTTGATAGTGGGGTACCTCATACATTTTGTTCGGCTAAATTTTCTCCAAGTGAGTATTGCCCCTACTAGATTAGAAATCCCCCCTCAATGTATCAAGTCCTTTGAATAAAAATGTAGTGACTGAAAGAGTCAATCGTTATATGTATGTAAAGGTTGATCAAAATGAACAACTGCCAACCTAATAGTCTTAAATTGTCTAGGACCAAATGTCATTTTAGACATAGATTGGCTTGTTAGATCTACATGGTAGATTCGTTATACGTATGTATCTTGCTCCATTGATTAACGCTGTTGATGAGGTTGGTTTCTCACCAGGTGGATCAGGATGATCCTAAGATAACGTCGTAGCGCATCGTTGGGGTCTTTTCTGCAATCTACAAGGAGAAGACAACGTTAGAGGCCCAGGGCATTAACCTTCAATGCTCAAGTAAATTTCGGGCATGTTTGTATGTAATTATGCTAGAAGTAGAGGTTGAAGCAACCTGATAAGGCTCTCTTTTAAGAGGGTGGCTGTTTTTGAGCAGGAAGGACTACCCTGAGCCTAAGTTGTATGTTAAATCAGCTTAGCTTGGACTTCTACTAAGGAAGTACTTCTTATAGATGTCGGAGTAGAAGGTTGCATGGCAAGGAGCAACATGAAGATGACGGGTGGCTACCCTATTGGCAGACTCCACTTACATGGCTGCCACGTGACAGATGGCTGCGCTGCTAGTAGTTTTGTACGCATGACTGCCACGTGGTGACAGATGCCAGGATGCATGGTGCAAGTTGCTGGCTAGCAGGTGTCCGGATGAGCATGTTGTGGCCGAACTGAGGTGCTATCTGAGCAGTTCAACTGGAAAACTGAGGTGGGGTTAACCTGTTTGAAGGGAGTTTAAGGTGTTCTGCCGAGATGACCTGAACAGGCTGTTCTAGCCAGGCTGAGTTACTCCATGATGATTCTGGTTGAACACTAGCCATACCGAACTGAAAAGAGTGACGCCGAGCTCATCTCCTTTTAGCAAATTTGCCAGAGACATAGGACTGCGAATTTCAGGGGGAAGTAGTCTGTCCGAGCTTGACTGGCCAAGGTATGCTGAGGAAGTTCATCTTCCAAGCAGAACTAGCAGGACAGAGCTGGACTAGCTAGGCGGGACTTCCGATGATGGGGCCCACCAATGCTGACTGCTTTGACTTGTGGGAAAGTACCTTGTCGTATTCAACAATTAGTTTTGAAGTTTATCACACATGCCCAAATTAGTTTGGCCGAGCTGACCAGCGAGGTTAGACTAATCTATTTAGAATCCTTTGTGTTTGCTCGGCTAAAGTGATGATGTGTCTGCTTCTGGCAATTAATTAAAAAGTGAATGCTGGCGCGGACAACGAAGCGGTAATCATTACTTTTTCGTCGGTTGAGGTTTTCAATGGCAGGAAATTTGAAGCGTCACGAAAAAGGACTTTTCTTTTAAAATCTAGTCTTTTCAAATCTTTGCCCACATTTCTATCTTCGCCTCTACAATTTCCATCGTCCCTTTAAATTCTCTGGCTTCCTAACCTGTTACTATTTTCTTCTTTTTCACTCGTAAGTCCTTCTTTTCTCTATCATGGCTATCATTTCCTCTTCCTCTGCTGATTCTCAGAATGTTTCTGTGGCAGCTTCCTATCCTGCTGGTGCTGCGAGGGATGGTGGTGCCTCATCTTCGTCTGAGAGGACGACTTCCAGCGATGATGCTCGTACTCTTAGAAGATTACGTCTAGGCAATGTGTCTTCTTCTAGGTTGAGTAGTGCAGTAGAGGTTGATAGGTAGCTGCTCTGGTGAATTCTTTATCGGAGCACGGTAAATCTGATCCCCCAATTAATACCGTATATAGTGGGCCGCCATCTGTATAGGTGCAGAGCTCAGCTTGTACTTTGAGTGCTGCTAAGCTGGCACGTATCTGCAATGCACATAGGATAGGTAGTAATTTGTTCAGTCCTGTTTTGCCCTTTCCTGGTCAAACTGTTTGTGATCCCCCTATGGGGTATGCAGCAATTTATGAAGAATATGTCAGATCTGGCTTTTGTCTCCTCATTCCTGAGCCTTTGCGTCAGACCTTAGCATTTTACAAACTCAAGTTACCACAGATCAAGCCCGACGGTTTAAAAATCATCATCTTTTTTTCTTCTTTACTTGAGGGTGATTGGGGCTAAGTTTGACATTAGGACCTTCTGGGGAATGTTCGTTTGCAAGTCTTCCGATAGCCGGTACTATTTCAGCAAACGAGTCCCCAACAACGAGTGTAACTTTGCTGTCAGTATCCCTGCATTCACAAAGAATTAGAGGGGTCGTTTTTTCTTTATTAGGAATGTAGGGTTTCTTGAGTTTGAGCTCTGGAAGGTTGGCAAAGCTAATAATCTGAGGCCGAGCAGAGAATTCTACGAGGAGGCATTCAGACTGTAGAGCTTGTCAGCGGTCATTGATTGGTGGAGGTGGACATGTCGGTCCTAGATTCAGCCGATCTGGACCATTTTGTGTCAAGCCCTGGATTTCAGGCACTCAACCAAGCAGGTCTACATGTCGTTGAGGGTAGGTGTCTTGGCGCCCTTTTTTCTCCTCTTTTTCTTTTTTTAATGGCTGTGTTGTTGAGCTCTGATATTCCTAGTCTGAAAATTGCAGGAGCAATGGCACCTAATACGGAGGAAATTCAATCTCGGAGATGTCCGCTAGCAAGGAGGTCAGCCTCCTGCAAACCCTGCTTTCATCTTTGCTCCCGGGGTGGGTGAGGTGCAAGCAGCTCCTGCTGGAGCTGTCCCAGTTGGCAGAGATGAACTAATTGTTGAGAAATATGTTTGGATAATTTTCAAAGTCATGATTTTAAGTGGTAAATACTTAAAAAAATATCATATATGGTGTTATATGTGATTAAAAGTTGAAAAAGTTGACATCGATCTCTCAGGTTGTTGCACTTCGATCGATCGATGTACTTCGATCTCTCACATCGATCGATCCATGTAAGGCAGTGAAAGTTCAAGACCTTACGGTGAGACATCGATCTCAAAACCTAAGACACATCGATCGATTGATGTACATCAAACCCTCACTTCGATTGATCGATGTAGGTCAAAGGCAAACTCTGAAACTTACTGTGAGACATCGATCTCTGAAACTGAGGCACTTTGATTGATCGATGTCTAGGGTTTTTAGAAATATTTTTCTAAAATATGATAAAGTGGTTGTTTTCATTTTGTACATGATTTATACATGTTTATTATGTGTTTTTGATGATTATAAATACATTGTGACTAATGTGCCTTGGAAGTTTCTACAACTTACCAAAAAGGGCAAAATTGGTATTTTGAGTTTTGTAGGAACATGATATGGTGGAATATATCAAGGACTTATTCTCATCTTATTTATTATGACAAAGATGATATTTTGTTTATTTCTGACCGTCGGGGTCATTTCTGGAGTTTTCTCTCATCAGGGGCATTTTGGTCATTTCAGTCCTGAGGGTATTTTTGGTATTTTCACTCAAGGAATCTCTTGAGTATATTCTTATCATTATTCTGGAGTTGATTTGTGGTTACCTTGAAGATTATATGGTGATTTAGTATTATTTCCCTTACATGATGATATTATTGACTATAGCGGGATATGTGACGAGTTGTGATGTCACATTCTATTTCTTTCTTGAAGATATTTTATATATGTTATTGGAGGATATTTATCATCATATTTCAGAGAATATAAAGGTGTTCAAGGTGTGCAAATGATCACGACATACAAGAAGAAATATTGAGAATTTTGGTGTTACACGTTGACATAATCTTGTCAACTATTATTTATTGATTTCATCTTCAAAAATCTGAGTTGATAAGCATATATACAGCCTTAAAAACGTGTGTATTCAGGTGGATATGATGGTTTACTCATTTTATAAGTTGGTGACAAGTGGACCAACCAAAAAAGAGCTAGTTGGCAAAAATTGCCAACTAGGATTTTCAAAAGTGTAGCCAACGGATACTACATCCATTTGAGAGCTGTTTTGGTTTGAATTTTTCAATTCCCACATGCCTATTATCTTGCCAAGGAGTTGAGGGGATAATGGAGTTGTTATGGATATTATCATACTATTTTATCTTCACATTTTCAAGACAATTCCAAGTGTATATTTTCGGCCAACAAAGTGAGTTCAAGGTGGACCAATTATGTTGTCTCATTTTGCCAAGTGTACAAGGCCAACCAATGATGTGAAGACAACTTGGACTTGATGATGAAGATGGTGACACATGTGCATTCTTATCTACAAGGCTCAACTCACATTATAAATAGGAGGCAATGGTGAAGAAGATGAAACACACTTGAAGCTCACTTGAAATCATTTGTTCAATTGTCTAGCTATAATCTTCTTGTTGTTGTTCTTGTTTCATTCTTTAGCAAAGGTGTTTTTGTTGTATTTGTTGAGCTTTAAGCCTCTTGAGCTTCATTTGTAAGATTGATTAGCCAATTCTATAAGGCTACATCAATAGGAGGTAGAGGTGTTGCAACTATGTGTTGCATAGAAGATGTTCATCCAAGTCTTGAATAGGATTCGTGTATAACCCAAGGATCAAACTTGGTTCTTGTTGTAAGTTGATTCATACCATAGTGAAATACTAGGAAAGGTGTTCCTTGGGACTGGAGTAGGTTACGTTGACCGAACCAGGATAAATCATCGGTGTTATTGTCTTGTTTCTACCTTTCCATTTTCTGCCTGTTTTTACTGCAGTTTCCACACAACTTCTCACAATTTGAAAAAATAGCTAAACACTTTCGAAATTCGTGATTTTTGGTAGAGTTATACTTAAGACTGTTAACTCTCATTTTCAACAAGAATCACTTGATTTGAGCAAGGTAAAATTAGCCTTTCAGTATTTGCAAGATAACTGCTCCAATCTGGCTGCAATCTGACCAGTTTTGAGAAAAATTAAATTCTGTATTAATCAAGAATTGTTCAAGGACAGGTCCTTTTGGAAACATAAACTAGACATCCTAAGGAGTGTTTTTACATAAAGTTCAACCTTTTTGGTTAAGTATTCAAAGAGAAATACGTTTTCCAATTTCAGCAACATTATGGTCCAATTCTGTCCAGATTGACCATCTGAATCTTTTTATTTGTTTGAAGGCTCAAAAGATCTTATTTTTGTCTGATTTTTGGACAGACTCTTTTCAACACATTGAAGTTAAGTTCTGGAAACTTTCATGATTTTTGGATTTTGTACAAGGATTTGTGAATTTTTCAAAAACATGTTCTGAATCTGAGGTGGTCTCAGATTCTGTTTTCAAATGGGTTTCTAATTAAGGGTATTAGTGTAATTTCCGCTAACCACTACTCACCCCCCTCTAGTGGTGTTTATTGCAGGTGCACAGTCTAACAATTTATATCAGAGCGAGGTCTACACCACTCAAAGCAAGATTCAACACCGTACAAACAACACAAGGCCAAGAAATAATAACTCTTTGTAGCCTGCTAATCTCAGATTCAAGGTACATACAATGGCCATATTTTCTCATAAAGGTGAGTTGGAAGGTATGTCCACACAACGTCCTCCTCTTTTCGATGGTAATAATTTTGTTCATTGAAAACTAAGAATGAGGCTATTCCTAATGGCTACAGACATCGATTTATGGTCTATAGTTGAAGATGGGCCATACATTCCAATGAAAATTGTACAAGTTAGTGGAGTCACTCAAGAGGTTGAAAAATATGAAAGTGAATGGTCATCGGAAGATAAAAAAAAATGTCCACGAATGCTAAAGCTATGCAATGACTTTTGAATGGATTTACAACTTCTGAAGCAGGATATATGTCAAATTGCACAAGTGCACACGATATGTGGAAATCACATATATTAAAGCATGAAGGTACAAGCGGTGTAAAAGAATCAAAAATAAACATGCTTATTACTGAATTAGAATCTTTCAAAATGTTGCCGAACGAATCCATAACATCTATAGATTTGAGAATTACTAATATTTTCAATGCCCTTGAAGCTTTAGGAAAATCATTCACCAACAACGAGAAGGTACAAAAGGTGCTGCGAAGCCTTCCTGCTAAATGGGATCCTAAGGTTAATCAATTGAAGAAACGAAGTCAATCTCTAAGATGGATGAAATTAATCGGTTCACTTAGAGTATACGAGGTAAAACTAAACCAACGGAAGTCTGAATCATCTAAAATCATTCGGTAAGTCAATAGCTTTAAATCACTGAAACACATGCTAGTAATGATGATAGTAATAGTGATACTGAATTAGATGATGACTTGATATTGATAGCTAGAAAACTTAGAAAGTTTTTCAAACGTCCTAATAGGAATAGACAAACGTTCTTCTTCTTCTTCTTTTTCTCAACCTAAGAAAAATAACTCTAACAACAACAAATGGTATAATAAAGAGTTAAAGTGCTACGAATGTGGTCAAAAAGGACATATCTCATAATGATTGCCCAACAAAGAAAAATAATAATAACAACAATAATAACAAGCCAAGGACAAGGAGGCACAAGCGTCTAAGGCAAAGGAGTCCAAGTCAAAAAAAAGGCAACGAACAATGAAGGTGAGCACGTGGAGCGACTCATCCGATTCAGAATCCGGCACTGAGGAAGCTCAAGTCTGCTTCGTATCAAACGAGATAAGTTCTTCATCTGATAGTGATTCTGATAGTGAAATGATATTTGATGATATGTGTGAAGAATTTTTAAAAATGCATGCTCACTGTAAAAGGCTCTCTAAGAAAAAGAGAAACTAATTGAAGAAAATGACAAGTTGAAGACGTCTACTTGGAATTCTTTGATCAATAAAAATCTTTTAAACAAGAGTCTACTAATACTCTTGATTCTTTAGAGATTAACATTGAATCATTTAGGAAAAATGAACAAAAAATTAAAAACTGAAAATAGTATGTTAAAGTCTAAGTTAGAAAGTTGTGAAAGATATAGTACAACTTAAGTCTTCTACTAAACTAACTTAGAAAAAAATGTTAGAACAATTTAAATCGGGTGCTAATATGTGATACACTTATATCATCACAAAAATATGGAAATGATAAAACATTTAGATATAACGAAGAAAATGCCAAAGTAGATAAGAGACTAAGTTTGTCTCATCTAGTACAAAAATGCCATATAATACAACACAATCAACTTTGACTGCTACATTATCTCTACTCCTACTCCTTCTTCTGTTTATTCTAAGGCAAAATACAAAACACACCCACAAATGTACACACGTATAAACATACAACTAGGCAAAACTTTGCATCTAGACAACCTAGAATTATGCCCTACATGTAATACAAAATGCAACTAGACATAATAAAATGCATCCAACTTATTATGAACCTAAGTATAGGCAGCCTCATATAAGTCCTATAGAAATGCATATGAACACACTTACATAGCGCCATTCAAGAAACAAAATCACATGCCTTATACATACTATCAAATTCGGCCACCCTATAATAGTTATCAACCAAGGCACAACATGTATAGCAATGCATCTTCACTTAAGTAGAATGATCATGAATATGCTAATCCTTTTTATTTTTCTAATTATAACAATGCTAAAAATGTGCCTAGAAGGTATGTTCAAGTTTGGATACCTAAGGGATATCTAAACAAGGATGGTGCCCCTAACATTCAAGGACCTAAATAAGTGGTACCTAAAACTTTCCATTGTAGGAAAAAGAATGCCAAGAAGGAGGCAAAGTCAAAGAATCTAAAACTAAATGGTTTTTAGATAGTGGATGTTCACGGCATATGACGGGCAATCCCAAACTATTCACCGAGTTGGAACATATAAAAATAGAGGAAAGGTAACATTCGGTGACAACAACTAAGGACAAGTTGTTGGAAAATGAACAATTGGGGACTCTAACACATTTCAAATACGATATGTGTTGTTAGTAAGTAATCTTTCTTATAATTTACTAAGTATTTCTCAACTTGTAGATTGTGGATATAATGTTTCTTTTCTTCCCAATTCTTGTGATATAATAAATGAAAAAAGGAGAAATAGTATTAAAAGAAAATAGAGATGGTAAAATTTATACTCTAACCTTAGATAACATGTTAGATGCTAAGGTTAAGTGTTTATATCACATGACTTAGATGTTAATTTATGGCATAGAAGATTAGGCCATATAAGAATTTCAACCATTAAGAAATTATTTAATAAGAATTTAATTAGAGGAATGCCTAAATTAGACTTAGATATTTTCAAATATGTGGAACACTTATTAAAGGAAAACACATTAAAGAAACATTAAAACAAAAAACATGATGTGAGTACTAGTCTGGTACTAGAATTGCTTCACTTAGACTATTTGGTCCAGCAGGACAAGAAGTCTAGGTGGACACTACTATGTGTGTGTCATAGTAGATGATTACTCATGATACACATGGACATTGTTCTTAACAACACAAAGACGATGCTTCATTAGCAATCAAAACTCTTATTAAGTAACTTGAAAATATATACGAAGAAAATGTTAAAAGAATTAGAAGTGACAGAGGTGGAGAATTTAAAAAACAAAGATGTAATCAGATTTTGTGAACTACATGGAATTAAACATGAATTCTCACCACCTAGAACACCACAACTCAATGGAGTTGATGTAAAATAGAACAATTCAAGAAGTTGCTAAAACAATGTTATGTGAAAACAAAGTACCTAAATATTTATGGGCTGAAGCTGTTAGTTGTGCATGCTTATATTATAAATAGGCTTTCTATAGAAATAAATTGAATAAAACACCTTATGAATTGCTAAACAATAGACAACCTAAAGTAGACTATCTTAAAGTTTTTGGTTGTAAATGTTTGTGTTGAACACTAAGGATAATCTAGACAAGTTTGAACAAAAGTCTATTGAATGTATATTTGTTGGTTATTCAACTAACTCAAGAGCATATAGGTGTTACAATTCTGCATCTACAAAATAATTGAATCTATACATGTGAAATTTAAAGAAAATGCATGCTTTGAAGTTAGTGATAAAACTCAACATAAACATGAGAATAATGTTGAAAATATGTTTGACGATGATGATGTATTACTTGAGCCTGCAATTGATCATCTAGAACCAACTCCTCCTGAACAAGATATGCATGAACCCTTAGATGAAATAAGTGAAGAAACTTTGCAATTGGAAGATAATACATCTAATGATCCAATCACATACGATAATGTTCATACAAATGAAACATTTGAACAAGATGAGGGAGAACCTAGTCAACCTAGAAATTGGTAACATCCTAAAGAATTAATCATTGGGGATCCAAGTGGTGGGGTTAGAACACGTAGAAACATAAGTCAACTTAAAGGACATATTGTTGAGAAATATGCTTGGATAATTTTCAAAGTCATGATTTTAAGTGGTGAATACTTAGAAATGTCACACATGGTGTTATATGTGTTTAAAAGTTGAAAAAGTTGACATCGATCTCTTAGGTTGTTGCACTTCGATCGATCAATGTACTTCGATCCCTCACATAGATCAATCTATGTAAGGCAGTGAAAGTTCAAAACCTTACTGTGAGACATCGATCTCTAAACCTGAGACACATGGATTGATCGATGTACATTGAACCCTCACTTCGATCGATCGATGTCTAGGGTTTTTAGAAATATTTTTCTAAAATGTGATAAAATGGTTGTTTTCATTTGTATATGATTTATACATGTTCATTATGTGAATATTATGTGTTTTTGGTGATTTTAAATGTATTGTGACTAATGTGCCTTGGAAGTTTCTACAACTTACTAGAAAGGGCGAAATTGGTATTTTGAGTTTTGTAGGAACATGATATGGTGGAAATATTTCAAGGAAATATTCTTATCTTATTCATCATGACAAAGGTGGTATAATATTCATTTCTGACCATCAGGGTCATTTCTGGAGTTTTCTCACACCAGGGGCATTTTGGTCATTTCACCCCTGAGGGTATTTTTGGTATTTTCACTCAAGGAATCTCTTGAGCATATTCTTATCATCATTTTGGAGTTGAGCTATGATTATTTTGAAGATTATTTGGTGATTTAATATTATTTCTCTTACATGATGATATTATTGATTATAGCGGGATATGTGACAAGTTGTGATGTCACATTCTATTTCTTTCTTGAAGACCCTCTTATATATGTTATGGGAGCATATTCATCATCATTATTCAGAAATATCAAAGGTGTTCAAGGTATGCAAATGATCACAACTTACAAGAAGAAATATTGGGAATTTTGGTGTTACATGTTGACATAATCTTGTCAAATATTATTTGGTGATTTCTTCTTCAAAATCTGAGTTGATATACTTCTATATATGTTGAAAAACGTCCATATTCATGTGGAGCGATATATTATTCATTTATGAGTTGGTGACAAGTGGACCGACCAAAAAGGAGCTAGTTGGCAAAATTGTCAACTTGGAAAATTCAACATTCAAAACCAACGGCTACATGGCTGTTGTGGAGAAGATTTTGGTTTTATTTTTCAATTCCCACATGCCTATTATCTTGCCAAGGAGTTGAGGGGATAATTGATTTGTTATGGCTATTATCCTACTATTTATCTTCACATTTTCAAGACAATTCCAAGTGTATATTTACGGCCAATAAAGTGAGTTCAAGGTGGATCAATTATGTTGTCTCATTTTGCCCGGTGTACAAGGCCAACCAATGATGTGAAGACAACTTGGACTTGATGATGAAGATGGTGACACATGTGCATTCTTATCTACAAGGCTCAACTCACACTATAAATAGGAGGCAATGGTGAAGAAGATGAAACACACTTGAAGCTCACTTGAAAGCATTTGTTGAATTGTCTAGCTATCATCTTCTTGTTGTTGTTCTTGTTTCATTCTTTGTAACAAAGGTGTTTTTGTTGTATTTGTTGAGCTACAAGCCTCTTGAGCTTCATTTGTAAGATTGATTAGCCAATTCTATAAGGCTACATCAATAGGAGGTAGAGGTGTTGCAGCTAAGTGTTGCATAGAAAGTGTTCATCCAAGTCTTGAATAGGGTTGGTGTATAACCCAAGGATCAAGCTTTGGTTCTTGTTGTAAATTGATTTATACCATAGTAAAATCCAAGGAAAGGTGTTCCTTGGGACTGGAGTAGGTCACGTTGACCGAACCAGGATAAATCCTCGGTGTTCTTGTCTTGTTTCTACCTTTCTGTTTTCCGCCCGTTTTTACTCCAGTTTTCACACAAATTCTCACAATTTGAAAAAATAGCTAAACACTTTCAAAATTTGTGATTTTGGTGGAGTTATAATTCGGACTGTTAGATTTCATTTGCAACAAGAATCACTTGATTTGAGCAAGGTAAAGTTAGTCTTTCAGTCTTTGCAAGATAACTGCTCCAATATGGCTGCAATCTGACCAGTTTTGAGAAAACTTAATTTCTATATTAATCAAGAATTGTTCAAGGAGAGGGCCTTTTGGAAACATAAACTAGACATCCTAAGCAGTGTTTTTACATAAAGTTCAACCTTTTTGGTTAAGTATTCAAAGAGATATAAATTTTCAAATTTCAGCAACATTCTGTCCAATTCTGTCCAGATTGACCATCTGAATCTTTTTATTTGTTTGAAGGGTCAAAAGATCTTATTTTTTTCTGATTTTTGGACAGAGTCTTGTCAACACTTTGAAGTTAAGATCCGTAAATTTTCATTGTTTTGGAGTTGTGTACAAGGATTGTTGAATTTTTCAAAAACAGGTTCTGAATCTGAGGTAGTCTCAGATTCTGTTTTCAAAAGGATTTTTAGTTAAGGGTAGTAGTGTAATTTCCGCTAACCACTATTCACCCCCCTCTAGTGGTGTTTATTGCAGGTGCACGATCCAACACATAGCTTAATCTCACATTTAGAACCTAAGAATGTAAAGGAAGCCTTGGGTGATATATCTTGGATAGATGTCATGCATGAGAAATTGAATCAATTATAAGAAACAACTTGTGGGACTTAGTACCTAAACCTGAAGACAAGTCTATAATAGGAACTAAATGAGTCTTTAGGAATAAAATGGCTGAATAAGGAAACATCACAAGATATAAGGCTAGGCTAGTCGCATAAGGTTATAATCAACAAGAAGGAATAGATTATGAAGAAACCTTTGCACCCGTTGCACGACTAGAAGCGATTAGATTGTTACTTGCTATTGCAAGTCTAAGCAACATTAAACTCTTCCAAATGGATGTCAAGAGTGCATTCTTGAATGGATACATCCAAGAAGAGGTGTTTGTGAAACATCCCTCTGGATTTCAAGATCCAAAGAATCCTAACCATGTTTACAAGCTTAAGAAAGCTCTATATGGTTGAAACAAGCTCCAAGAGCTTGGTATGATAGATTTGCAAACTTTCTTATTGCAAATAATTATCAAAGAGGAACTATAGACAACACATTATTCCTAAGAAGAAAAGATAATGATTTATTAATAGTTCAAGTATACGTAGATGATATAATCTTTGGTTCAACCAATCCTACCTTAGTAAAAGACTTCGAAGAGTGTATGAAGTCAGAATTTGAAATGTCAATGGTAGGAGAGTTGAATTATTTCTTAGGACTTCACATCAAACAAACCTCTCAAGAAATTCACATTAGCCAACTTAAGTATGTCAATGATATGGTTAAGAAGTTTTGTTTTGAAGAGTTGAAACCCACACCTACACCCATGAGCGTTAGCACCAAACTAGATAAGGATGAAAATGGTAAACCTTTTGATGACACACTTTATAGGTCTATGATTGGCTCATTGTTATATTTAACCGCATCAAGATCTGACATCATGTTTAATGTGTGTATATGTGCTAGGCTTCAATCTTGTCCTAAGGTATCTCATTATAATGCAGTGAAAAAGATCTTTAGATATCTTAAACACACACATCACTTAGGACTTTGGTATGATAGAAATGCTAAGTTGGAATTATATGCATATAATGATGCTGATTATGGTAGTTGCAAGTTAGATAGAAAATCCACTAGCGATACGTGTGAATTCATAGGAACCAATTTAATCTCTTGGTTTTCTAAAAAGCATGCTAGTGTAGCTCTTTCTGCCACTGAAGCCGAGTATATAGCCTTGAGTTTGTGTACTACCCAAATACTTTGGCTTAAACAGCAACTTAGTGATTTTGGCATTAAAATGAATAAGATTCCAATTTTCTGCGATAGCACAAGTGAGATCAATCTTTCACGGAATCCGGTACTTCATTCTAAAGCCAAACACATTGAGATTTGATACCACTTCCTTCAAGAGCATGTTCAAAATGAGGATATAGTTATAAATCATACAAGAACTGATCATCAAATAGCTGACATTTTCACCAAACCCCTTAATCAAGCCAGTTTTGAAAACTTGCTAGCCAAGTTAGGTATGATGACTTACGATATCATTGCATAGTTCTATCTTTTGCGTGATTTGCAAAATAAAGGGGGAGATAGAATAAGAACATGACTTTAGTTAGTAAGTCATGATTTGGTTGAATTTATTTGGTAAGTCATGATTTGGTTGGTTGAATAATATGCTAAGTTTCAATTGGTATAAAGTTTTGGAGCATAGGTTAAGGGGGAGAATATAATTTGAGAGGGAGGACATGAATACATGAGAATTGATGAAAACAATTGGTAATTAGTTGGTAATTGGTTTTTAAAACAATTGGTATAAATTTGGTGAAACAATTAGTAATTGGTGAGGTATTTGGTAGATTTATGATAAACAATTGGTAAAGAGTTGTGACATTAAAATTATGTTAGGTTATTTTGAAAATCATCCAAAAGGAGGAGAATGTTGAGAAATATGTTTGGGTAATTTTCAAAGTCATGATTTTAAGTGGTAAATACTTGAAAATATCATATATGGTGTTATATGTGATTAAAAGTTGAAAAAGTTGAAAAAGTTGACATCGATCTCTCAGGTTGTTGCACTTCGATCGATCGATGTACTTCGATCTCTCACATCGATCGGTCCATGTAAGGCAGTGAAAGTTCAAGACCTTACGGTGAGACATCGATCTCTGAAACTGAGGCACTTCGATCGATCGATGTCTGGGGTATTTAGAAATATTTTTCTAAAATTTGATAAAGTGGTTGTTTTCATTTGTACATGATTTATACATGTTTATTATGTGATTATTATGTGTTTTTTGATGATTATAAATACATTGTGACTAATGTGCCTTGGAAGTTTCTACAACTTATCAAAAAGGGCAAAATTGGTATTTTGAGTTTTGTAGAAACATGATATGGTGGATATATATCAAGGACTTATTCTCATCTTATTTATCACGACAAAGATGACATATGTTTATTTCTGATCATCGGTGTCATTTCTGGAGATTTCTCTCACCAGGGGCATTTCGGTCATTTCACCCCTGAGGGTATTTTTGGTATTTTCACTCAAAGAATCTCTTGAGTATATTCTTATCATTATTCTGGAGTTGATTTGTGGCTATCTTGAAGATGTTATGGTGATTTAATATTATTTCTCTTACATGATGATATTATTGACTATAGCGGGATATGTGACGAGTTGTGATGTCACATTCTATTTCTTTCTTGAATCTTTTGTATATGTTATTGGAGGATATTTATCATCATATTTCAGAGAATATAAAGGCATTCAAGGTGTGCAAATGATCACGACATACAAGAAGAAATATTGGAAATTTTGGTGTTACACGTTGACATAATCTTGTCAACTATTATTTATTGATTTCTTCTTCAAAAATCTGAGTTGATATGCATATATACAGCCTTAAAATGTGTTTTTTGGAGGATATGATGGTGTACTTATTTTATGAGTTGGTGACAAGTGGACCAACCAAAAAAAGGAGCCAGTTGGCAAAAATTGCCGACTATTATTTTCAAAAGTGTAGCCAACGACAACTACATCCATTTGAGAGCTGTTTTGGTTTGCATTTTTCAATTCCCACATGCCCATTATCTTGTCAAAGAGTTGAGGGAATAATGGAGTTGTTATGGCTATTATCCTACTATTTTATCTTCATATTTTCAAGACAATTCCAAGTGTACATTTTCGACCAACAAAGTGAGTTCAAGGTGGACCAATTATGTTGTCTTATTTTGCCAAGTGTACAAGGCCAACCAATGATGTGAACACCACTTGGACTTGATGATGAAGATGGTGACACATGTGCATTCTTATCTACAAGGCTCAACTCACACTATAAATAGGAGGCAATGGTGAAGAAGATGAAACACAATTGAAGCTCACTTGAAAGCATTTGTTTAATTGTCTAGCTATCATCCTCTTGTTGTTGTTCTTGTTTCATTCTTTGTAGCAAAGGTGTTCTTGTTGTATTTATTGAGCTACAAGCCTCTTGAGCTTCATTTGTAAGATTGATTAGCCAATTCTATAAGGCTATATCAATAGGTGGTAAAGGTGTTGCAATTAAGTGTTGCATAGAAGGTGTTCATCCAAGTCTTGAATAGGGTTGGTGTATAACCCAAGGATCAAGCTTGGTTCTTGTTGTAAGTTTATTCATACCATGGTGAAGTCCTAGGAAAGGTGTTCCTTAGGACTGGAGTAGGTCACATTAACCGAGCCAGTATAAATCCTCGGTGTTATTGTCTTGTTTCTACCTTTCTGTTTTATGCCTATGTTTACTGCAGTTTTCACACAAATTTTCACAATTTGAAAAAAAAAAGCTAAACACTTTCAAAATTCATGATTTTTGGTGGAGTTATACTTCAGACTGTTGCTTTCATTTGCAACAAGAATCACTTGATTTGAGTAAGGGAAAGTTAGCCTTTCACTCTTTGCAATATAACTGCTCCAATCTAGCTGTAATCTGACCAGTTTTGAGAAAACTTGAATTTTGTATTAATCAAGAATTGTTCAAGGATAGGGCCTTTTGAAAACATAAACTAGACATCCTAAGGAGTGTTTTTACATAAAGTTCAACCTTTTTGGTTAAGTATTCAAAGAGAAATACATTTTCCAATTTCAGCAACATTCTGTCCAATTCTGTCCAGATTGACCATCTGAATTTTTTTTATTTGTTTGAAGGGTCAAAATATCTTATTTTTCTTTGATTTTTGGACAGAGTCTTTTTAACACATTGAAGTTAAGTTCTAGAATTTTTCATAATTTTTGGAGTTGTGTACAAAGATTTTTGAATTTTTCAAATACAGGTTCTGAATCTGATGTGGTCTCAGATTCTGTTTTCAAAGGGGTTTTTTATTAAGGGTAGTAGTGTAATTTCTGCTAACCACTATTCACCCCTCCTCTAGTGGTGTTTATTGCAGGTGCACGATCCAACACCAATAGGGTTTGAACTAGGTATTTTTTGTAGTAACGTCCTTCCTTGGCACTTTTTCTTCAAATAAGGACTTTTTCTTTGTGATTTTGCATCTCCTACCGTTCCATCAGACCAAACTGATCCAGCTGATCTGTAGCCCCCAACTAATGATGAGGAAATTCCTGCAAGACCTCTGGCCATGCCCCCAGTGATGCTGAAAGTGAACACATGTCAGAAGCAGCATGGGAGGCAAGTGCGCCAAGTCGAAGGATACGCATGGATGAAGTTCTTCCCCAACTACGGTTGGGACTTCATCTGCTGAACCGCTTAGGTGACAAGGCAAAGAGTCATTGAGTACAGTGACAATGATTTTGCCATCGACCTAGGGTGGTCTGGAAGATGATTGAAGTTTCAGTTCTGCCAGTAGACAAGCGTAGATTTGAGTGCATGGACTGGGAGAAGCTGCATCACAGTTACCAGACCAATGTAGACCTGGTAAGTGCTTTTTTATCATCTCAAGATAGATCAGTCTATGTATGTGCCTGAACTAACTCGGTACAACTTGTGCAGATCCGAGCTCAAGAACTGGACTATCTCATAAGGGCAGAAGAGCTGCGAAGGATAGCTACTGTCAAGAGTCAGTAGTGCAGGGAGATCAATAAGCTTTACGAAGGGCTGACCAAAGAGACGGTGTCCCTAAGGTCTGAAATTTCTTTGCTGAAGACTGAAAACTCTTCTCTCCGAGAAGGAAAGGAAGAGTTTGACACCCTGCTCGTGACTACCAATTCTCGCGTGGACGAGCTGATGAACATAGTTGCTGATCTGGAACTCACATCAACTCAAGCTCGCTCACACATTGAGTCTCTGCAGCGGGAGTTAGAGATGGAGAAAAAAGACAAGACTAGCTTGATTCATCAATTCGAGCATCCTGTTGAGAGTGCTCGGATGGAGGCTATAGCTGAATTCAAGCAATCTGAGTTTCTCGTGGACAATCTTTTGGCGATGCAGACCTCAGTTTTGGAGGCCGGCCAGACGAAGGCTATCGACGCCTGCTCAGAAATTGTTCCCAACTTAGACAAGCAAGATCCTCGGATTGCAGAGCTGTATAATCCGTCAGCCTTTGATGAGTTCACTGGACAGCTTCAACAATTCAAGGGTGGAGCTGATCTTAGGGATCTTCTTTGAATAGACTAGATAGTTATAGTCTGATCTGAAAGATCTTCATGTACTCTTGACTCTTGTATTTTTAATGAAAATCCAGATCTTCCGTTCTGTCAATGAAAAAAATGATCTCTGCCTCTGCCTTTGTCTTTGTAGATCGTCCTTATAGGAATCTTGATCTTCTTGTGCACAATGAACTTACGTTTCAAAATGTTTTGAAAATGTCAGATCTGCGCTGAAGAAGTTAGACAGCCAAATAGGCTGTTCACACTTTAAATAGTTTAACTAAGGCTGGCAGAAAGCAAGCTAAGTAAGAACTTAAATAAGAAAAACATGTTATCCTGCTAGGCTGATCTAGCTTAGGAGTAAGAAATAGCCTGTTAAATTGTCAGACCGAGCTAGAAGTCCTTATTTAAAATATCCAAGGACTATTATCAAGAAAGTATCCGAGATACTTAAATTGAGGCCAAACAAGGTGAGTCCGCTTGGATCATTCAGCATCTTGCTTTGAGCTCGGCTATAGTAGGTCCAAATTGTCTTTAGAGCTTTAAGGCCAATAATCTATTTCCTGAACTGAATTTATAAGCCATAAGGCTAAGATCATCTTCGTGGGGTCTGTTTTTGTTAGACCTAGATAATGCTTCTATCTTGCTGAGGTATCGAGGTGAGCTTCTGAATAGCCTTAAGGTTGAGGTCGCCTTTGTAATAGCCGATGCAAATCCTCTTAAAACCATAAGTCAGAGGACTGAAGTGACCACTTAGGTCATCTTTTCGAGGTGACCACTTAGGTCATCCTTTCCGAAGGGCGAAACCTGTCGCATCCGGGGTCTCCTTAAAACTATAAGGCAGAGGACAAATGTGACCACTTAGGTCATTTTTCTGGAAGCGTGAAACCTGTCACGTCTGAGGTCCACTTAAAACCATAAGGCATCGGACTGATTGATTAACGTGAACCCTTGACAAGCAATAAGGCCGAGGCTCACCGTAGGGTAAGCAAATGCGCCGAGTTGAACCCCTAACAAAACTTAGAGCCGAGATTACCTTTTCGGTAGGTAGGTGCAAAATTTATCATACCCTTAAACTCATGAGTCATAAGACAGAAGTCAACCAGACGTGAAACTTTTCGTGTCCCAAGTCCCTTCACGAGCCATAAGGCAGAGATCGGCCAGGCGTGAAACTTTTCGCGGTCCACATGAATCCCTTTATGAACCATAGGGTGAAGGATTGATAATTAAATTCTGACATGGGAGGTCGAGGGGTGCCAAATAGAATACTCTGGTGAGCCGAGCCGATCTTCATAATCAGAGCGGCGAAGAAAGTCAAACCAGAGTTTCAACAATATTAGGCAGTAGTCGAACATTCCAGGCCGAGCTGAACTACGTTAGACCTGGTAACAACAACCAGTATCGGGCCATGCTGCACTTAGTGACCGAGCTAAACAAGATAGCGATTTAAACGCGATAGCTCTGGGGGCTTAGCCCCGAATACTAGGTCTGCTCAGAATGAATCTGAACAGTTTGATTGCAACAACAAATATGGAACAAGTATTGAACAAGTACTTGTTTTTTCCATTACGTAATGTAAATGTACAAAATAAAAGAAGATTTGGATACATGCCGAGTACTCGGACTAGTAGCTTTCAGGTCAGCCATCTTGGAGACATTTGTATAGAAAATTACTTCACCTCGGCCTACTTACAAGACCAGTTCATGGTCAGCCGAGGTGACCTTTTCAGCTTCCCTTGGATCCCTGAAGGCCGACCTGCTTAGGTCAGCCTTATGCGCTTGGAGCCACGGCGCATCTGCCCAGCCAGGTCTGGGTCTTTATCCTCGGGCGACCTGCATCGATAATCAGGTCGGGACCTTTCGTCAGGAGGAGGCTGGGTGAAATCCAGCCTGTTAGACAACCTTGACCTCAGGTTGTAATAACGTTGTAAGTAGCCTACCTCAATTAGGCACTCAATTTCAAGGGTGAGTTGCCTGCATTCCTTTATATCATGCCCAATGTCATGGTGGAAAAGGCAATACAGCTGCGGATCCCTTTTGTGAATTGGACCTATCAAGGGTCTGGGATCTCTTGCTAGGCCTTCCCTCCTCATAACAGATTGGAGGCAAACAGAGGCATATGGTCTTTACCTCGGCCTTCCAATCGCTTAAGAGCAGAGCGCCTTTCATGCGATTGGTCTCGGAACCCTTGTCACCTTTTATGCCACGTCTTAGTGGTTGCGTCGCTTTATGTGCGTGTTTCAAGTGGTGTGCTAGAGCTTCTAAAGGCTCATACGTGAATATCCTCCTGGTAGGTCGCTGACCTGAGTGCCTGGCCTCGGCCATAAACTCACCTCGAGGTTTACCATAGTACTGGGGACGAGTTGGAGAGTACTCCATGCGCTCTCTTCTCTAAGGAGAGTCACTAGGAAAGACCTCACTGGGTCCAGCGACTGGAGCTTTCCCTTCCATCTCTCTCACCACAGCCTGGAACACGTTTGGATTTTGGACCACATATTGAACAGCCCTTACATGCTCCCGTATGTGAATTCAGCAGCGGGAGTTGATGATTATGCTGGATCTGGGGAGCCCTGCTCCGACCGAGGTCGAGTCGAGCGTGGATGTCTCCGCAGGGTGGCAGATCTCTTGCCCCCTTGCTGACTGCCTTTATCTATCTTTCCAATGATGGACAATAGGCTGGTTTCCTAGAATGCATTTTTAAAGAGTGATTTTAGGAAGAGTCAGAGGTTTAGGCCCTCCTTCTAGAGCCGGAATGATAAGGTTGGTTTCTCAGAGGATCAGGGACGATATGAAGATAACGCCGCTAGCGCATCGTTAAGGTCTTTTCTGCAACCTGCAAGGGGAAGAAAATGTTAAAGGCCCAGGGCATTAGCCCTGGAGAAAATCCTCCGACGCTCAAGTCAATTTCGGGCATGTTTGTATGTAATTATACTGGAAGTAGAGGTTAAAGCAACCTGATATGGACTCTCTTTTAAGAGGTTGGCTGTTTTGGGCAAGAAAGACTACCCTGAGCCTAAGTTGTATGTTGAATCAACTTAGCTTGGACTTCTGCTGAAGAAGTACTTCTAATAGATGTCGGAGTAGAAGGTTGTATGGCAAGGAGCAACATGAAAATGACGGGTGGCTGCCCTGTTGGCAAACCCCACTTGCATGGCTGCCACGTGGTGACAGATGGCTGTGCTACTGGCAGTTTACATATGCATGACTACCATGTGGTGACAGATGTTGGGTTGCATGGTGCATGTTGCTGGCTGGCAGATGTCTGCATGAGCATGTTGTGGCCGAACTGAGGTGCTACCTGAGCAGTTTAGCTAGGAAACTGAGGTGGGGGTACTCGTTTGAAGGGAGTTTAGGGTGTTCTGCTGAGCTGACCTGAACAGACTGTTCTAGCTGGGCTGAGCTGCTGCATAATGATTCTGGATGAACACCAGCCATACCGAAGTGAAAAGAGTGACACCGAGCTCATCTCCTTTTGGCAAATTTACCAGAGACTTAGCCTGCGACTTTTCGGGGGGAAGTAGTATGTTCGAGCTTGACTGGTCAAGGTTTGTTGAGGAAATTCATCTTCCAAGCAGAACTAGCACGGCAGAGCTGGACTAGCCGGGCTGGACTTCCAATGATGGGACCCACCAACGTTGAGTGCTATGACTAACGGGGAAGTGCCTTGTCGTGTTCAGTAGTTAGTTTCGGGGTTTATCAGCTGTAGTAGTTCTAACACGCGTGGCAACTGTGTCTTCCAAGAGATTGCACGAACCCACCAGTTGTTGAATTCCTTGATGAAGTTTCAACAACTACCACTACTATTCTCCATAGAAAGGATAGATAGTGTGTCTTCCTCCCTAAAGTGTTATATATATACATGTATATACATGTATACATGTGTATATATGTATGTACATATATATATACATACATATATATATATACACACATATATATAATATATATATAGAGGATGGCGCAGGGCTTCCGGTTTTCTCGGCGGCTTTAGCCGCCGCCGCCGATTACAACTCTCTACCGTCGCCGTTCACGTCACCCAGTCATCAGCGAGTCCACCTTCCGTCATCCTGCTATTATTTTATCTGGATTGCCGCAATAATCACCTTTCATCATAATGGCATCGAAACCTCCTTCATTTGCTGCTGTGGTTTCCGGCGGCTCCTCTGCAGAAAAAAATCAGCATCTCACCCAAAACAGTTTCAAGGCACAAAGGTATTCCAATGATCTCTTTTCTCGATTCTGAAATCGATGCTCTAGCTGTGCCATTCAAATATTCTCTAGTTGGTACGTTTTGGTATGGAAGACCACCATTGAAGGTGATCCGAGAAGTATTTGAAAAAATTGGTTTTCATCACGATTTGCGCATCACGCTTATTGATCAAACTCACATCCTTTTGAATTTTTGCCAAGAAGCAGATTATCTCAGATGTTTTTATCGTCGATCATGGCTTATATCAGGCTGTCATATGCGTATAACTAAATGGACAGTGGACTTCGATCCTTCGACTGATGTACCTATTGTTCCAGTCTGGGTAGCCTTTCCTGGTTTACCAATTCATCTGCACTGCCGCGAAGCTCTATTTGAAATAGTGAAGCCAATAGGCTCCCCAATCAAGCTTGACGTTGCAACATCTGATGCTCTCAGGCCGTCCGTGGCAAGAGTATGTGTTGAGGTTGATGTCTCGCAGGATCTGCCGCAAAAAATATATCTGCAAGCAAAACAACGGCTTATATTACAGTCAGTGATCTATGAGGATTTGCCAAAATATTGTACTTCTTGTCGTCGTTTAGGGCATGATCATTTGTCTTGTGAGCCAAGGCAGTCAGCGTCGTCGACCATTCCGCCACCTCCGCCGCCACCTCCGTCTCGTCCACCAAAGCAGCGATGGACTCCAGTTAAGAAGAAGGCAGCTGAACCGCATCCTACAGAACCATCATCCTCCCTGCCACCACAAGCTTCCATGTCTGATATGCCACCAGCTGAGGAGCCTACGACGAATGCTCCAACGATTGCTCCTGTCGCTAATTTTGATCCACATGATGAGGATGAAGGTCAGCTACAAGACACTTTTTGTGATGCTCCGGATCACCAACTGCCAGATGACGTTACTCATACTGATATTGGTCACTTGTCGGATACTAAATTGCCGGTTGAGGTGCAGGCTGATGCCCCTCTCTTGGTACCTGCCGATGTTGCACGTTGTATGCAGCTGTTAGACTCGTCGCCTAATGATGACATATTAATATCTAGACTGAATGATCAGACGGAGGAGGCACCGTTTGTGCCTATTGTCCCACATCGGAAACGCCGAGCTCGAAAGGATCTGCCACCATTACCACCGTCGGCCATTCTAACGCGCAGCGCATCTCAGATCATTCAGGGAAGTGTTTCTAGCCTTACTCAATGAATATATTAATATGGAACATTCGAGGCATGCGCACGTCCTTGCCTCGATTACAACAGTTGATTAGAGAACATCGTTTAAATTTGATTGCGTTAATTGAACCTAAGCATACCCCTGCACAAGTACATAGCTTTTGTTTGTGTCTTGGCTTTTCACACTGTTATGCTTCACAATCGGAACATATATGGTTTTTCTGGCGGGATAATGAGTTTCGTTTGCTTGCCACACAGGATCAAGATCAAGTGATCCACTTGACTCTATCTTCAGTCTCGCAGCAGCATTCTTTTGTTCTCTCTTTAGTCTATGCAAAGCATACAGCCACACAACGTCAACATTTATGGCGCGCCCTATGTGATTTCTCCACGGGGTTACAGTTGCCCTGGTTGATTGGTGGTGATTTCAATACGTTCCGCACAATTGAAGGTCATAATGGCCGATCTACACCTTCTTTATCTGCTTTGCAGGACTTTAATGACTGTATTGAAGCATGTTCTCTTATCTCGCCCCCATATCAAGGCACGCGCTTTACTTGGGCTGAAGGTCGCGGCCTTGGACGTGTCCGCCGGATATTTATTAATTCTTTGATGCATGATATGTTTGACACTCTGCGACTCACTCACTTGCCGCATGTAACATCGGACCACACTCCGCTCTTGTTACAATGTCAGCTAAGTACCCAGCCAACCCGTCGATCTTTTCGGTTTCTAGACGCGTGGCTACACCATCCTGATTTTCATAATCATATGCGCCATGCCTGGCTATCGTATCCAACTACAGGCGGCATGCGGGGATTCTATAACAAATTATTTACTCTAAAGAAAGATATTCAGCACTGGAATAAGACTATATTTGGGAATATTTTCAGCACATTGAAGGATGCAGAGGAACATCTTAATACAGCAGAAAATAGCTGGGACGCTAATCCTACGGAAGAAGCGCGGGAGACATTCTATCAGGCCAAAGCGCAGTATTTGCTTGCCTCAAAATATGAACTACTATACTGGAAACAAAAGGCCCGTGTTAAATGGTTACAAGAAGGGGATGCTAACACCCGCTACTTTCACTCTCTTGTCAAGGGTAAACGTTCACAGCTCTGTATTCGTCAGCTTCAGAACTCGCAGGGAACACTGTTGACACAGCCGGAGGATATTATGATGGCAGCAGTCGATTATTATAAGGATTTATTTGCCCGTGCGACTACGGCCAATCATACTGAAGTATTATCGCATATCCCACATCTAGTCACTGACGCGGATAATTTAATGCTTACACAGTTACCATTGGAGTCAGAGGTAAAAGCGGCGGTATGGAGTTTGGATCCACAAAGTGCGGCAGGGCCGGATGGATTTCATGGACATTTCTACCGTTCGTGTTGGCCTATAATACATTTGGATATGCTAAAAGCCGTGCAAGAATTTTTCATTGGGGTTCCACAGCCGACCGTCATGGCTAGTGCGTTACTTACTCTCATCCCGAAAACGCAGTCACCACAGACATTTGGTGATTTCCGTCTGATTTGTCTAACAAATTTCATCAGCAAAGTTTGCACTCGTATTATTGCCACTCGTTTGAATCAGCTGTTACCAAATATAATTTCACCGGAGCAAACAGGTTTTCTTGCAGGTAATGATATTTCAACTCAAGTGCTTTTGGCGCGTGAAATGGTGCATATGTTGGACAGAGGCGGGCCACAATTATATCTGAAATTAGATATGATGAAGGCTTTTGATCGGGTAAGCTGGGAATATCTCCAACTACTTCTGCGCAAGTTTGGATTTTCTGATTTTTTTCGTACGGATTATAATTAATCATCTCAGTGCCACGAGGATGTCAGTATTAATCAATGGACAGCCATCACCATATTTTCGACCTTTCAGGGGCGTCAAGCAGGGTGATCCATTATCACCATTATTGTTTATATTATCATCTGAGGGATTTAGTAGGGGACTGAAGGCACTGGTTACCGCAGGCAGAATTCAATCATTTCAGTTGGGAAGAATTCCTATAACCATTTCGCACTTGGCTTACGCAGATGATTTTGCTTATCTTCTTACGAGGTACGCAGAGAAATCTTCGGCGGTTCCATACATTTCTCACTACATATGAAACTGCTTCAGGACAAAAGGTAAATTTTAGTAAAAGCAGTTTCATACCATCGTCAAATATCACAGCAAGACAATGTCAAAATATCAAAGGAATTCTAGGTATGCGCCCAACCACTCTGCCTTTTCGATATCTTGGTTCTTATCTTCATAAGGGCATCCCTCGGGCTAGGCACTGTTCATCCCTATTGCAGCATGTGGATGACCGGTTAAATGGCTGGCATTCTCGTCTTCTCTCTTTGGCAGGGCGGCTAGTGCTTTTACGTTCCGTCATTGCGGCGCTTCCACTACACATTTTGGCGGCAGGCGGCATGCCTAAGTCTGTCATTCGCATGCTTGACAGAAAGATGTCGGCGTTTTTTTGGGGAGATAGGCATCACTGGGTCGCATGGAAAACCATCACTACTCCTGTCGAAGAAGGTGGATTAGGACTTCGTAATTTTCGTAAATTGCAACAGGCATATCAATGTCGAGTATGGTGGACATATCAGTGTCATGATACTTTATGGAGTCGGTATATGCACCTTAAATACGGACGGCGGGGTGACTATATTCCCAGGCTCCCAGATTCAGCAGTTTGGAAATCTATCTGTCGTATTCGCCCCATTTGTGTTTCCCATTCAACTGGCTCGGGACCGTTTCTATCATGGACGGCTACGTCTTCAGGGGAGTTTTCACTTAAGTCGGCCTATGATATATGTCGGGTGTCTCGCCCAACACTACTCTCGACAACATTTATTTGGTTTAAACACCACTCTCCATCCATTCGGCTATTGTTGTGGCGCTTATTTCATTCAGCCATGCCATTTGAAGATTACATAGGACAATATTCGATGGTGCGTCCAACCCAATGTCCTTTTTGTAGATCACATTCAGCCACAGTGGACCATATATTCATTTACTGTTCTCGCATTCGCTATTTCTGGAGTTTTTTTGCTGCTGAGCTACATGGCGTACCGCCGACATCTCAATCTTTGCGATAATATTTATTGTCATGGTGGTATCGGTCCAATTCTACATCACTTTCGGGAGTTTTGAAGATAATCATTCCTGCAATTGTATTATCAAACATTTGGCGTCAATATGCACAGATAACATATGGGGCACTACAATCTTATCGACTGCGGGATTGCGTAATTCCATTCACTTTGATATTCACATATGGATGATGAAGATCCAGGGGACCAAGTTGGCAGCAGGTCCTGTACCTTCTCTCTCCTGGCTCCCTCGGATTCGTACTCCGCGCCTTCGGGTTATTAGATGGCAAACTCCTCCTTCTGGTCGACTCAAATTAAATGTGGATGCAGCAGTTGGCCAACACTATACTGCGGGTGGGGCAATATTACGTGATCAAGATGGTTGTTGCATCCAGGCCCTTTCATTTCGTCTGCCTTACACTACACCTTTGCAGGCAGAGATTCAGGCTACTCTTTTTGGTCTGCTGTATTTTTTGCCACTTTATCGTTCGCTCATTGTAGAGTCTGATTGTGCTCAAATGCTATCATGTCTATGCAAGCCGCGGCACCCTTCGGGAAATTACCACCTCCGGCAGCTTCAAGATCTGGTTAGGCAGCATCGACTGGTGATAATTCACACATATCGTGAGACTAATATGCCGGCTCATTATCTTGCCCAATATGCGATGATGCATCCTGCAACGGGGGTGTATAACAGTCACACTCTTCCTCCCCTGGTCAAGGCTTCAGTTACGTTGGATCTCACATCGGCAGCCTTGCGCACAGCTTGACACTTTAGTCTGCCTTATGGGTTGCTGTTCTTTAACATATTCTGCCCGTGTACTATTGGTCACGGGCAGGCCCGCCTCCGAGGTAACTGTAATGTCAATTTGGAGTGTGGGCGCATTACTAACATACCTACAGTCTTCCATACGGATTGGCAACGTCGAGTTTTCTCTGCATGTACTACATTTGGTACAGGCAGGCTTGGTATGTTTTCTTTTCTTTCGCTCCGATGGTCTCAATCTCTAATTTTCCGCATGCTGATGCCACTGTTTATTTTCTTGCACCATGTATGTCTGGCAACAATACATTTATGCTCTTCGCTTGTGGCTGTGAGACATCTCGTTGGTGTCAAGGTTTCTTCTCGCTATCATCTATCTCAGACGACTCAGGCATGCTGTTGTCCTTTCTTCCCTGTTGTACACAGGGGTTGGCATGTTGCAAGTATTTCTGCCGGCACTTTGGGTTGTGCCGGCAGTCCAGGTTTGATCTATGCCCTGATCTATCTTGTTTATCTATGTCCTGGATTTATGATTTATTCAAACTCTTCTCTTCATGGTGCATGGGCGAGAGCATGGAACGCGATTCGTCTCTGCACAATATATGCGTTCGACGCATGGTCCTGGTCCCATTATCCACGACATAAACTGGTTGGCTGCGCTGTTGCTCATTGGACTGATCGGCAAAACACAGGCTTTGCATTTCATTTCTTCGACATAGATGGGCATTCCAGAAGGTTGCGAGATACCCTTGATGTTTGGTTGTTCATCCGGCACACTCTTTCATTACGTTTGTATAGTACATGGTTTACATTTTGTAATTTATTACACAATAGCGTTTATCAACAATCCAGATATATAAATATGTACGCTTTTTCCTTCGCCGGGGTTTTATCCACAAGGGTGGTTTTACTCGGCAAGATTTTAATGCGGCATATCATATATAGCCTGGATTTTGATAATCACTTGCTGCTGTACTGTTTATTGTCTCATTTTGCTATACTATGGTTTTCCTCCGCCAAAAGTGAGGGGTTAATATAATAAAATACACGGTTTTTTTAAAATAAAAAATACACACACACACACACAGATATATATATATATATATATATATATATATATATATATATATATATATATATATGCGTAACAAGCAAACGTGCAAAGGAACAAAACAAAGATTTTCTGCAAATCTTTTGTACCACACCTTTACTGCAAGTGCAAAGCAACCCAGGAAAATTAAATTATGCAACCTTTGCAAGTAACGAAAACAAGTTTTGCAAAACAAAATACATTGCTTTGTCCCACGCTGCTTGCACAAATACATAGTGTGAATAAAATGAAACGTTTGAAATTAATGAAAACTTCTGATATCAATTGAAACGTTTCTTAATCAATTTCCGTTATTTTTAATAAATATATGAAACGGAAATATGTAATATATATATATATAATAAATTATATATATTATATAGTCTACTTAAAACACTTTTAGAAGAATACTCGTGGGCTCTTATTTCTCGGGGATCAGATGTCATTAATAATACAGTCTCGAGTTTACGATCCTACTATCAAGGATTGTAACCATATGACTGTCTACACATTTAGTGGTCCATTCATATTACAATGTGTATACACTAATGTGCTGCAGTGATCACTTAACGTGTGGATACATACATAATACAAATATTACGTGACATTAGTAATATATAATACATAATATACATAAGTCCACATGTGTTCGATATGTAATTTAAGTCATACGTGTCATGTAATACACGCATATCAAATCTAACATGGCTATCCAGAAGTCATGTTAAGCAGGACTGTCATTTCCAAAAGGCCATTGTTGGAGGGCCTAGTCAACCAGAAATGATATTCCAATAAAATGTGCTACCCCGACCTAACATGCCAGCAAATCTACAAAGGATGACAATGATATCAGCTCTCAGGGCAAAATGAGCTGTAAGGTCAATGATTTATAGAAGGCTAAAGGTAGAAGATAAACCAGTAGTTAGAGAGTTTACAAATTATTGGTAAAGGAACCCCATGGGCCTCCACTTAACAGAGAAATTGAGTTGAAATTAACCAAATACCGGATATGGAGCATATCTTGAAGCAACCTTATAGAATGGCTCCTACAGAGTTGAAAGAGTTGAAAATCCAACTACAGGATATGTTAGACCATTAAGTCATACATCTTAGTACTTCACCTTGTGAAATACCAGTGTTATTTTTGTGGGGAAAAAAAAGATTACACTATTCAGGTCTGCATTGACTACATAGGAATCATTAGATGACGAGCAAGAACAGCTATTCTGTGCTAAGGATAGATTATCTATTTGACCAGTTCTAATAGTTTAAAGTCTACTCGAAGATTGATCTTCAATCATGTAGTCATTGGTTGAAAATAAAGATAGAAGATGTACCAAAAAGTGCATTCTATGCCAGATATGGACATTATGAATTTCTTATGATGTCGTTTGGGTTGATCAACGCTTCTATGTGTTTGTGGACATGATGAATCGGGTGTTTAAAGAGTATCTAGACCAATTTTTGAAGGTATTTATTGACGATATTCTGGTGTATTTTAAATCTGAAGAAGAACATACAGAGCATCTGATATTAATTCTACAGATGCTGAGAGAAGTACAACTCTATGCTAAGTTTAGCAAACATGAGTTTTTGTTGGACCATGTACCCTTTTTGACTCATACATGCACGCATATACACAATAACAAATCTATATACTATTATTTGCATAATTACTACAAAATTAAATTTATAGTGCATAATGTATTCATAGTTGTTAAATCAACTTCTTGTAAACAATATAAAAAAAATTAAATTTCAAAGATATTTTAGAAACTTCCTGTGCAAACTAAGAAAGATTCTTTCCTTTATCTCTCTTAACATGTCAAATTGTATCATCTCATTAAAAACACAACACATTTGTATTACATGCGAAACTATGTAGTTTTATTAAAAAAACAAAGGACGAATTTGTAATATTTTATGTCACACATAAAACGTGTTCTTTTTTTTAAGAAAACGATGTAATTTTATCATTTTTGAACTATTTGAAAGAGTATATGATATGCATGACCTCAGCTACAACCTTTCCACCAATGGAGGGCAAACATGGGTTCTAAGAGAAGCGAATCGTATAGGTCATTGTTTAGCTAAATGGCAGCTGCTAATGCAACTTATTCATTTGTTTTCTATAGTCCTCCTTTTGTAATTGTGCCTCATTTGTTAACTGACAGAGTAAATGAATGAACGAAATATTTGTTTTGGTCTCAAAAAAAGAAAGAATAAACGAATGAAAGAAGAGAGCATCTGACATATGTGCCGCACGAGTTTTATTTAGGATTGTAGATGATTCGTTCTGACCAGTTAGGGTCATGTTACAAACTAGTGTGTTTGTAACGGTTTTTAAACTGTCAAAACCAAAACGAGGTTAAACTGGTCAAAAAAGTTTGACAAATCCGGTTTGGTTTGGTTTGGTTTTGGTTTTTTTTTTTTTGTTTATGCCATGTCATCACAGTGGAACCTAACTTCTCTGAGGTTGCACTACTGGACTTCCAATCATTCAATTAACCAATTAAATATAATCGACCAGAGCATAATCAATTTAAATGTTTCTTGGACTCAAAGTTATGATCAAAAGATATCAAAATTTAAACAATTGGGACTTCAAGCATGATTTCACAAGATATGGAAATGGATATATCTACTGTAATAGCAAAATCCACCCAACAATGGAATCAATCCAGGGCATAAGTACTATTTTGATGATTTGTCAACAATCAAGCAATGTTTCAAACAGAAACATGTAACAATAGGCCAATAAAAAAAATTTTGGTCTCATCAATTTGACAGCCCAGATCAAGAGAAGTAATGGTCCACATTGAACAAAACCATGAAAAGTTTGAAGAGAAAAGGGTAGCTAGATAAAGGATATCACTTGGAGAAGAATCGGTTGTACTAAAAATCTTAAACCACGAAAGCTTCATTGCTACAAGAAGGTTACTAGTGATGAGGAGACTCTGGCTTCTAATGGATGATGCCGCTAGTAGAGTGTTGAGAAAAAGAGCTTGAGTGATTTACAAACGCATGATTTAAATAGTACAAGTTTACGAAATGCATGATAAATTTATTACTTGACACGTTTTCGTGACATACATGCCTTATATGATTTATATATAATGTTGTCGTACTAACAAGTCATGAAGCGTTAAATCTTACATCAAATGGCAAATATTTGTTGTGTTTGAACTATTTTCAGGTGCCACCATCAATGAACTGAACTAGTTCATTAAGTGAAGTACTTAAGTTAATGAACTAACTAGTTCATTAAATGGAGATATATTTGGAGAAGGCATGATGGCAACAAATTGAAACATGTAAAGTCTCCTCTCCATTTGATGCACACGTTTATATCTATATATATATATATATATATATATATATATATATATATATATATATATATATATATATATATGTTCAGATTTTTTATAAAAAGACACAATACACATATATTCCGACGTACTACCGACACGTTACATATATTACAAACGTACGTCAACGTCACACCATTACACTTACCTCATATTTATGAGTACATTCAGGTCTTATATCATATGATATAAGTCATGGTGATGACAAAATTATTACTATACGTTACAAGGTTATAAACCGAAAATTGTCGTATCGGGTGACTATCGAAACTTTGCCAACGTGTCACGTACTTGCCATATATAGATGGCCAGCCTACATACTTTAAAAAGAGCCAAATATTTCGTGGCTTACATGATATATTCAGCAATAAAATCATTCCATATTGGCACACACAAATCACCCCCCAATTAAGGCCAAATTGTAGACATTTCAAATTCAACTTTTTTTGTCACATGGGGCGCCTATATCTCAGCCTTGTGAGCTGAATATTTAATTTATTTTATGTATATTATGTGTGACATAATATATATAACATGTGGAAAAGTTTGAATTTAATAGGAGAAAAATCGCGTAATCGACGAAAGTCGAAAATTCGGTTTTCTACGAACACAATATATGGAACGTTTTTGGCATGACATGTAACATGTATCTAGACACTTTTTACACATTCAAGACATGTTAAAGTGTACTAGAATATTCAAATAATGGATTATTACAATTTACCATATGTGTGTATTTATTGTCCATTATTTTACAAAGTTTACCAAAATGAAATTCAGCATATGTTGGAGACAAGTTACACACCATTCTCAGCTTAAATAGAGCCTATGTGGAGCTTAGTTGGCATCTTAATTGGTGAAGAATATGCCACACAAGGTTAGTGACATAAAGGAGGGAGCTACACAAGGTAACAATTCAAATATTATGCAAATGTAACACATGCTGAAAATTCAGCAAGAGACACTTAGTGCTGGCCGAATTTTATGTATTGAAGGTGGCAAATTTGCTTCCCAAAATTGAAGGGATTAATTGTTAATTATTTGGCAACATTTTAAACTTTATTTGGCATATGTTTTTACACTTTAATCTTAGATTTTACCCCTACTAAATGGTGACAAAGATTCATCCAATCATAGGATGTCAAGTAAGCAAAGCAAAGATATTCATCCAATTATATTGTGCCAAGTGAGCAAGATGGTGTCATATCTATACAAGACAATCTACCAAGGGCATTAAAGAGAATTCTCAAGGTGGTAGAATGACGTAAGTGGGCGGCCAAGATGAATTAAAAAGAAGAGAAGAGAGCAAACAAGAGTAAGACAACTCTCATTGTCTCTCTAGTGCAAAAGGATCTACTATTCTCTTCTTCTACATTTCTTTCTTCTTCTTCTCTCAAGCCTATTATTCTTATATTCAACATATTGAATAGGCTTTGATTATACCAACATTCATGCTTCATTTGTTGTAAAAGGTTAATCAAGGTGTGATCAAATCTTCATCCGTTTGGTGGTGGTGTTCGTGATTGGTGTGATTGATTATATTGTTTGTGAAAGGGTGGAGTTGGTGTGTAACTCTAGTAACCCTTGTGGTAAGATTTTTTTTGGTGTTTAGTGACAACCGAGGAAGGTGTCTATGAAGACTGGAGTAGGTTGATTTAACCAAACCAGTATAAAATCCTTGGTGTCTTTACTTTACTGCACTTTACTTTCAGTTTTCAGTTTTTGCATCCATTTCGTTACAATCTTAAAAATAGCAAACGAATTTAAAAAATCATAAAATTTTGCAGAAACATAGCACACCTTTTAAGTTTCATTTGGCGTAAGTCTCAACCCATTTGGACAAGTATAAGACAATCAAAAATTAATAGTTCAGAGACTAGTGCAATCCGATTTTTAGACTTGCAAAGGTTGAGAACATCAATGTATTTGACATACTTCCCAAAGGAATTTTTCAAAACTGTTTCAACCCATTTAAATACGTATCTTAAGGGGTTTGGCATTAAATTTTCAGGCTATTTGGAGTTACCAATTAGTCGGAATAAATTTTTCAATTCGTAGTATGGGTTCTGGCAGATTCACGCAATCTGATCACAAACGTATTTTCAAAAGGTTAGAAGTTGAATTTTGATCTGAAATTTTTAGGAGATACTCAGAACATCTGAGAATAGAATCTCTCCAAATTTCATATTTTTTGGAGACTTGTACCTAGGTCTTTAAATTGTTTCAAATTAGAATCTGAAAACAAAAACTGTTTTCAGAAGTGAGGTTTTTGGGCCAAACATTTTTAAAAACAAGAATTTTCGTACACACTATTCAACCCCCTCCCCCTTCTAGTGGTGCTATACAGATTCTGCAAGTGGTATCAGAGCGTAGGCACACTCACAATGAGGGGATCCAATGATCTTTGTGAGATGGCAACCACTAGTTACAAAACCGAGCAAGAAAGAAAGTCAACCGTAAGGCCTCTTCTTTTTGATGGTGAGTCTTTTATTCAATGGAAACTTAGAATGAAACTTTTCTTTATGGCTATTGATATTGATTTGTGGTCTATTATAGAAGATGGTCCTTTTGTTTCCTCTAAGTTATCTACTGTTGATGGTGTCATACTACAAGTCATAAAACCAAAACAAGAATACACTAGTGATGACAAAAAGAAATTGAGTATGAATGCCAGAGCCATGCAACTACTTTTAAACGGGCTGAGTAAAAGTGAATCAAGTTACGTATGAGGTATCTTCTGACTCTGATTCTGATTCTAAGCCTTCTTATGATGATTTATTCTGTCGATATCTTGAGTTGCATAAGTTTTCTAAGACTCTTGAAAAAGAAAAGAAACGATTGATTGAAGACAAGAAGTTGTTAGAATCATCTAACACGAACCTTGTTTCTCAATTAAACGATTCAAAAAAAGAGTCGTCTTGCACAATCAATGCATTTTAATAAAGGTCTCATCATTGACAACACAAAATAATGAAATGAAATCCAAGATTTTAAATTTGAAACCAAGGAATATAGATCTAGAAAAAATGGTGAAACAATTTGACACAGGTACAAACATGCTAGATTGCATCATTTCTTCACAAAAACATGATAGCCACAAAAATGGATCAGGATACGTTGAGAAAAATAAGACACTAAATAAATCAACCAAATCCATTCTATCTAAGAAAATAGATGCATCCAAGAGATATGTGCACCTAAGAAGACGCCCAAGTTCCCCCTATGTCATCTCATCATGCTTCTTCTTCATATCATACGAGATATAATTATGCGCCATATAGATATGAAAAGAAACCATTGATGCATACACGACATTCATTCAACAAAAATGCATCTAGTTCACACACCATGCACACCAACACAAGAACTTATCAAAGACGACAAACATACAATGGTTACAATGAAATTCTCGGCCCAAGGCCTATTGCACTCCCACCTAATGTTTATTATATTGCGTCTTCATCTCTTTTCTCACCTTTTGGAAGACCTAGGAAGGTCACCCAAATTTTGATACCAAAAGGGACATTTGCAAAGGATTGAATAATAACCCTTAAGAGTGCACTTGAAATGCATGAGTTTTGCTGATATACTATAAACTACTATTTTTTTCTTACATGTACTTTTGATATTATTTACAAAATAAAGGGGTAGAGAAAGTGCATGATTTAAAGGGGAGAGAGAGAGAGTGATTTAAGAGGGAGAATGAGCATGATTGCAAAATTCAAGAGAGAGACAATTAAAAATTCAAAATTTGAATTTGTGCTCGATTGGAGGGGGAGAGGTTATATTTAAATCATGAACTAAGGTTATCTTGTAAATCATCAAAAGGGGGAGATTGTTGAGAAAAAGAGTTCGAGTGATTTACAAACGCATGATTTAAATAGTACAAGTTTACGAAATGCATGATAAATTTATTACTTGACACGTTTTTGTGACATACATGCCTTATATGATTTATATATAATGTTGTCGTACTAACAAGCCATGAAGCATTAAAGCTTACATCAAATGGCAAACATTTGTTGTGTTTGAACTATTTTCAGGTGTCACCATTAATGAACTAAACTAGTTCATTAAGTGAAGTACTTAAGTTAATGAACTAACTAGTTCATTAAATGGAGATATATTTGAAGAAGGCATGATGGTAACAAATTGAAACATGTAAAGTCTCCTCTCCATTTGATGCACACATTTATATATATATATATATATATATATATATATATATATATATATATATATATATTCAGATTTTTTATAAAAAGGCACAATACACATATATTCCGACGTACTACCGACACGTTACATATATTACAAACGTATGTCAACGTCACACCACTATACTTACCTCATATTTATGAGTACATTCAGGTCTTATATCATATGATATAAGTCATGGTGATGACAAAATTATTACTACACGTTACAAGGTTATAAACCGAAAATTGTCGTATCGAGTGACTATCAAAACTTCGCCAACGTGTCACGTACTTGCCATATATAGATGGCCAGCCTATATACTTTAAAAAGAGCCAAAAATTTCGTAGCTTACATGATATATTCAGCAATAAATTCATTCCATATTGGCACATACAAATTACCCCCCAATTAAGGCCAAATTGTAGACATTTCAAATTCAACTTTTTTTGTCACATGGGGCGCCTATATCTCGGCCTTGTGAGCTGAATATTTAATTTATTTTATGTATATTATGTGTGACATAATATATATAACATGTGGAAAAAGTTTGAATTTAATAGGAGAAAAATCGCGTAATCGACGAAAGTCGAAAATTCGGTTTTCTACGAACACAATATATGGAACGTTTTTGGCATGACATGTAACATGTATCTAGACACTTTTTACACATTCAAGACATGTTAAAGTGTACTAGAATATTCAAATAACGGATGATTACAATTTACCATATGTGTGTATTTATTGTCCATTATTTTACAAAGTTTACCAAAATGAAATTCAGCACATGTTGGAGACAAGTTACACACCATTCCAAGCCTAAATGGAGCCTATGTGGAGCATAGTTGGCATCTTAATTGGTGAAGAATATTTCACACAAGGTTAGTGACATAAAGGAGGGAGCTACACAAGGTAACAATTCAAATATTATGCAAATGTAACACATGCTGAAAATTCAGCAAGAGACACTTAGTGCTGGCCGAATTTTATGTATTGAAGGTGGCAAATTTGCTTCCCAAAATTGAAGGGATTAATTGTTAATTATTTGGCAATATTTTAAACTTTATTTGGCACATGTTTTTACACTTTAATCTCAGATTTTACACCTACTAAATGGTGACAAAGATTCATCCAATCATAGGATGCCAAGTAAGCAAAGCCAAGACATTCATCCAATCATGTTGTGCCAAGTGAGCATGATGGTGTCATATCTACACAAGACAATCTACCAAGGGCATTAAAGAGAATTCTCAAGGTGGTAGAATGACGTAAGTGGGCGGCCAAGATGAATTAAAAAGAAGAGAAGAGAGCAAACAAGAGTAAGACAACTCTCATTGTCTCTCTAGTGCAAAAGGATCTACTATTCTCTTCTTCTACATTTCTTTCTTCTTCTTCTCTCAAGCCTATTGTTCTTATATTCAACATATTGAATAGGCATTGATTATACTACCATTCACGCTTCATTTGTTGTAAAAGGTTAATCAAGGTATGATCAAATCTTCATCCGTTCGGTGGTGGTGTTCGTGATTGGTGTGATTGATTGTATTGTTTGTGAAAGGGTGGAGTTGGTGTGTAACTCCAGCAACCCTTGTGGTAATGTGTTTTTTTGGTGTTTAGTGACAACCGAGGAAGGTGTTCGCGAAGACTGGAGTAGGTTGATTTAACCAAACCAGTATAAAATCCTTGGTGTCTTTACTTTACTGCACTTTACTTTCAGTTTTCAGTTTTTGCATCCATTTCGTTACAATCTTAAAAATAGCAAACAAATTTCAAAAATCATAAAATGTTGCAGAAACATATTAACACCTCTTAAGTTTCATTTGGCGTAAGTCTCAACCCATTTGGACAAATATAAGACAATCAAATATTAATAGTTCTGAGACTAGTGCAATCCGATTTTTAGACTTGCAATGGTTGAGAACATCAACGTATTTGACATACTTCCCAAAGGAATTTTTCAAAACTGTTTCAACCAATTTAAATACATATCTTAAGGGGTTTGTCATTAAATGTTCAGACCATTTGGAGTTACCAATTAGTCGGAATAAATTTTTCAAGTCGGAGTACGGTTTCTGGCAGATTCACGCAATCTGATCACAAACGTATTTTCAAAAGGTTAGAAGTTGAATTTTAATCTGACATTTTTAGGAGGTACTCAGAACATCTGAGAGTAGAATCTCTCCAAATTTCATAATGTTTGAAGACTTGTAACTAGGTCTTTAAAATGTTTCAAATTTGAATCTGAAAACAGAAACTGTTTTCAGAAGCGAGGTTTTTGGGCCAAACATTTTTAAAAACAAGAATTTCCGTACACATTATTCAACCCCCTCCCCCCTTCTAGTGGTGCTATACAGATTCTGCAAGTGGTATCAGAGCGTAGGCACACTCACAATGAGGGGATCCAATGATCTTTGTGAGATGGCAACCACTAGTTACAAAACCGAGCAAGAAAGAATGCCAACCATAAGGCCTCCTCTTTTTGATGGTGAGTCTTTTATTCAATGGAAACTTAGAATGAAACTTTTCTTTATGGCTATTGATATTGATTTGTGGTCTATTATAGAAGATGGTCCTTTTGTTTCCTCTAAGTTATCTACTGTTGATGGTGTCATACTACAAGTCATAAAACCAAAACAAGAATACACTAGTGATGACAAAAAGAAATTGAGTATGAATGCTAGAGCCATGCAACTACTTTTAAACGGGCTGAGTAAAAGTGAATCAAGTTACTATCTAATTGCTCTACTGCACAAGAGATGTGGAGGATTCTAGAAATGAAACACAAAAGGACTAGTCAAGTCAAAGAGTCTAAAATAAATATGCTTATGTCTACTCTTGAGTCTTTTAAATTATTGCCCAATGAATCTATCATTGATATGGACTTACGATTGACTAATATCTATAATTCTCTTGAGTCTGCTGGCAAAGCTTTTTCTTCACAGAAAAAGGTTCAAAAGGTGCTAAGAAGTCTCCCATCCGAATGGGATTCAAAAGTCACTGCAACCGAAGAAAGTAAGGATACTAAATCAATAAAGATGGAGGAATTAATCAAATCATTGAAGGTATATGAAAACAAACTCATTTTAAGAAATTCTGAATCTACTTCTAAACATGATAAGGCTATAGCGTTTAAATCAAATGAATACGTCACTACCTCTTATGATCGCGTAGATGATAGTGACACAGATTCCGATGATGAAGATTTAATCACGATGGTTAAAAGATTATGAAAGATCATGAGAAAATCGATTAAAAACAAACACAAGCCTACTTCATCTAAGAACCATAGAAATAAAAATAATGAGGAAATAAAGTGTTATGAATGTGGGAAACTTGGACACTTGTCATATGATTGCCTGACCAAGGACAAACAAACGAACAAAAACCGTGACAAGGACTGGAACAAAACTAGACTCGTCTCAGAACCTAAACAAAGGAGAAGAGCCTTCAAAGCCTCTAATTGGAGTGATTCATCTGACTCGGAGACTGATGATACCGAAGAACAAACAGCACAAGTATGCTTTACATCTAAGGCATCGAATGAGGTATCTTCTGACTCTGATTCTGATTCTAAGCCTTCTTATGATGATTTATTTTGTCGATATTTTGAGTTGCATAAGTTTTCTAAGACTCTTGAAAAGAAAAGAAACGATTGATTGAAGACAAGAAGTTGTTAGAATCATCTAACACGAACCTTGTTTCTCAATTAAACGATTCAAAAGAAGAGTCGTCTTGCACAATCAATGCATTTTAATCAAAGGTCTGATCATTGACAACACAAAATAATGAAATGACATCCAAGATTTCAAATTTCAAATCAAGGAATATAGATCTAGAAAAAATGGTGAAACAATTTGACACAGGTACAAACATGCTAGATCGCATCATTTCTTCACAAAAACATGATAGCGACAAAAACGGATCAGGATACGTTGAGAAAAACGAGACACTAAATAAATCAACCAAATCCATTCTATCTAAGAAAATAGATGCGTCCAAGAGATATGTGCGCTTAAGAAGACGCACAGATTCCCCCTATGTCATCTCATCATGCTTCTTCTTCATATCATACGAGATATAATTATGCGCCATATAGATATAAAAAGAAACCATGATGCATGCACGACATTCATTCAACAAAAAATGCATCTAGATCACACACCATGCACACCAACACAAGAACTTATCAAAGACGACAAACATACAATGGTTACAATGAAATTCTCGGCCCAATGCCTATTGCACTCCCACCTAATGTTTATTATATTGCGTCTTCATCTCTTTTCTCACCTTTTGGAAGACCTAGGAAGGTCACCCAAATTTGGGTACCAAAAGGGACATTTGCAAAGGATTGAATAATAACCCTTAAGAGTACACTTGAAATGCATGAGTTTTGCTGACATACTATAAACTACTATTTTTTTTTCTTACATGTACTTTTGATATTATTTACAAAATAAAGGGGTAGAGAAAGTGCATGATTTAAGGGGGAGAGAGAGTGTGATTTAAGAGGGGGAATGAGCATGATTGCAAAATTCAAGAGAGAGACAATTAAAAATTCAAAATTCGAATTTGTGCTCGATTGGAGGGGGAGAGGTTATATTTAAATCATGGACTAAGGTTATCTTGTAAATCATCAAAAGGGGGAGATTGTTGAGACAAAGAGTTCGAGTGATTTACAAACGCATGATTTAAATAGTACAAGTTTACGAAATGCATGATAAATTTATTACTTGACACGTTTTTGTGACACACATACCTTATATGATTTATATATAATATTGTCGTACTAAAAAGCCATGAAGCATTAAATCTTACATCAAATGGCAAACATTTGTTGTGTTTGAACTATTTTCAGGTACCACCATTAATGAACTAAACTAGTTCATTAAGTGAAGTACTTAAGTTAATGAACTAACTAGTTCATTAAATGGAGATATATTTGGAGAAGGCATGATGGAAACAAATTGAAACATGTAAAGTCTCCTCTCCATTTGATGCATACGTTTATATATATATATATATACATATATATATATATATATATATATATATATATATACAGTGTCCACTCTACGGCAATACTTATTATCATGGTGGTATCGTTCCTCAACATCATCAATCTCTGGAGTTTTAAAAATTGTTGTACCAACTATCACAGTTTCAAACATCTGGAAACACTATGCTTAGCTCACATATGGGGATTCAACATCCTTTTCGGCCACCATGCTGCGGAATGCTATACATTTTGACATTAATGTGTGGATTCAGAAGATACAGGGATCCAGGCTCTCAGCAGGATCAAGTCTTTCTCTTTGCTGGATCCCACGCCTTCGACCACCTCGCCTCAAGATTGTTAAATGGAAATGCCCGCCATCTGGTAGACACAAGTTGAATGTTGATGCTGCAGTCGGTGCTCGATATGATGCGGGGGGAGTAATATTGCGCAATCATCATGGGGATTGTGTGCGTGCCATATCCTTCCGGCTGCCACCGTGCACACCATTGATGGCAGAAATTCAGGCAACTTTATTTGGTCTCTTATATTTTCTTCCATTCTGTCGATCACTTGTGATAGAATCCGACTGTGAGCACCTGGTGTCGTGACTACAAAACACGCAGCGAATTTTTGGCAATTATCATCTGCACCTCTTACACTCATTATTTCAGTCACATGGATTGGAGATCACACATGCGTATCGAGAAACCAATATGGCAGCTCACTACTTAGCTCAGCACGCAATGCTTTGCCCTGAGACAGGATATTTTAGCAGTCATAATCTCCCAGCCTTGGTACGCGCATCACTACTTCTCGATCTCACATCAGCTAACCTGCGCGCAGGCTGACAATCAGGTCTTCCTAATGGATTGGCGTATCTCGGTTTGTTCTGCCCGTATCATTAGAGTTACGGGCAGGCGCGGTATGATTTCTATTCCATCGCTATACTGCTACATTTTCTTCATTCTCAGCACTTACACTATTCTCTTTTCATCCACACGCGTTGCTTGGTGGATACATTCCACTGCACCCCTGAGTTGCTCAGCGCACACTTTTCATCAGGATTGGCGGTTTTACGTACTCTCTGCCTGTACTCGATTGAGTACAGGCAGACTCGGTATGAGAAGAGTACAGGCAGACTCGGTATGATTTACATTCTCTTACACTGTTGGATAGCGGTACACATTGTTCGGTCCACTCACATTTTTCATGATTATTTGACATATGCTTCCTGCCAACACAATGATGGGTTCCTCTGGCTCCGGAGCATTCACACGACTGTCGTATCCAATGGCGTGGCTTATCTGCCGACACACTTACCTCCTGTTGCAACTCTCCCAAAGGGTTTGGCATGTCTTGCAATCGTTGTCGGCACATTAGTTTGTGCTGGCAGGCGTGGTATGATCTTCGTCTGTTTCTTTTCCAGCAATCCATTCCATACACTATCCCTGTTTTACTCAGCAACTATTTTCTTTTCTGCATGGCTGCAATTTTGGCTCGACACGGATATACCGCCCACTTACATGAGAGCTACTAAAGCAACGGATCATTTCCGAACGAAGATACTTGGCACGATACTCATTCTAGTGCATTGGTGCAATCCGCAGGATTACTATGTTTTTCATTTCTTCGATGGTGTATATCAACACTCCATATATATAAATATGTATGCTTTTTCCTTCGTCAAGGTTTTATCCACAAGGGTGGTTTTACTTGGCAAGGTTTTAATGCAGCATATCATATATTATATGGATGTTGATAATCGCATATTGTTATTCTTACCATCTTCCTTTATCGTAATAAGGTTTTCCTCTGCCAAAAGTGAGGGCTTATTCTAATAAAATTTGGTTTTCAAAAACAAAATATATATATATATATATATATATATATATATATACAAACATACGTCAACGTCACATATATATATATATTCATATTTTTTATAAAAAGGCACAATACACATATATTCTGACGTACTACCGACACGTTACATATATTACAAACGTACGTCAACGTCACACCACTATACTTACCTCATATTTATGAGTATATTCAGGTCTTACATTATATTATATAAGTCAGGTCGTATCGGGTGACTACCAAAACTTCGCCAATGTGTCACATACTTGTCATATATAGATGGCCAGCCCATATACTTTAAAAAGAGCCAACAATTTCGTGGCTTACATGATATATTCAGCCATGAAATCATTCCATGTTGGCACACACAAATCACCTCCAATTAAGGCCAAATTCCGCAGATTTAAAATTCAACTTTTTTTTGTCACATTGGGCGCATATATCTCAGCCTTATGAGCTGAATATTTAATTTATTTTATGTATATTATGTGTGACATAATATATATAACATGTAAAAAAAGGTTGAATTTAAGCAGAGAAAAATCACGTAATCGACGAAAGAAAAAAATTTCGGTTTTCTACGAACACAATACATGGAACGTTTTTGGCATGACATGTAACATGTATCTAGACACTTTTTACACATTCAAGACACGTTAAAGTGTACTAGAATATTCAAATAAGGAATGATTACTATTTACCATATGTGTGTAATTATTGTGCATTATTTTACAAAGTTTACCAAAATGAAATTCAACACATGTTGGAGACAAGTTACACGCCAATCTCAGCCTAAATAGAGCCTATGTGGGGCTTAGTTGGCATCTTGCTTGGTGAAGAATATGCCACATAAGGTCAGTGACATAAAGGAGGGGGCTACACAAGGTAACAATTCAAATATTATGCAAATGTAACACAAGGTGAAAATTCAGCATGAGACACTTAGTGCGGGTCGAATTTTATGTATTGAAGGTGGCAAATTTGCTTCCCAAAATTGAAAGTATTAATTGTTAATTATTTGACAATATTTTAAACTTTACTTGGCACATGTTTTTATGCTTTAATCTCATATTTTACAGCTACTAAATGGTGACAAGATTCATCCAATCATAGAGTGCCAAATAAGCAAAGCCAAGACATTCATCCGATCGTGTTGTGCCAAGTGAGCAAGATGGTATCATATCTACACAAGACAATCTACCAAGGGCATCAAAGAGAATTCTCAAGGTGGTAGAATGACGTAAGGGGGTAGCCAAGATGAATTAAAAAGAAGAAAGAGAGCAAACAAGTGTAAGACAACTCTCATTGTCTCTCAAGTGCAAAAGGTCCACTATTCTCTTCTTCTACATTTCTTTCTTCTTCTTCTCTCAAGCCAATTGTTCTTATATTCATGATATTGAATAAGCTTCGATTATACCACCATACACGCCTCATTTGTTGTAAAAGTTTGATCAAGGTGTGATCAAATCTTCATCCGTTCGGTGGTGGTGTTCGTGACCGGTGTGATTGATTGTATTGTTTGTGAAAGAGTGGAGTTGGTATGTAACTCCAGCAATCCTTGTGGTAGGGTGTTTTTTGATGTTTAGTGACAACCGAGGAAGGTGTCCTCGAAGACTGGAGTAGGTTGATTTAACCGAACCAGTATAAAATCCTAAAAGTCTTTACTTTACTGCACTTTACTTTCAGTTTTAAGTTTTTGCATACATTTCGTTGCAATCTTAAAAATAGCAAACGAATTTCAAAAATCGTAAAATGTTTTAGAAACATATCCACACCTCTTAGTTTTCATTTGGTGCAAGTCTCAACCCATTTGGACAAGTATAAGACAATCAAATGTAAATAGTTCTGAGACCAGTGCAATCTAATTTTCAAACTTGCAAAGGTTGAGAACATCAAAGTATTTGACATACTTCTCAAAGGAATTTTTCAAAACTGTTTCAAATCATTTAAAAAAATTTCTTAAGGGGTTTGTCATTAAATTTTCAAACCATTTGGAGTTACCAATTAGTCGGAATAAATTTTTCAAGTCAGAGTACGGTTTCTGGCAGATTCACGCAATCTGATCACAAACGTATTTTCAAAGGGTTAGAAGTTGAATTTTAATCTGAAATTTTTAGGAGATACTCAAAATATCTGAAAGTAGAATCTCTCCAAATTTCATAATTTTTGGATACCTGTAACTAGGTCTTTAAATTGTTTCAAATTATAATCTGAAAACAGAAACGGTTTTCAGAAGTGAGGTTTTTGGGCCAAACGTTTTTAAAAACAAGAATTTCCGCACACACTATTCAACCCCCCCTTCTAGTGGTGCTATACAGATTCTGCAAGTGGTATCAGAGCGCAGGCACACTCACAACGAGAGGATCCAACGATCTTTGTGAGATGGCAACCACTATTTACAAAACCGAGCAAGAAGGAATGTCAACCGTAAGACCTCCTCTTTTTGATGGTGAGTCTTTTATTCAATGAAAACTTAGAATGAAACTTTTCTTTATGGCTATTGATATTGATTTGTGGTCTATTATAGAAGACGGTCCTTTCGTTTCCTCTAAGTTATCTACTGTTGATGGTGTCACACTACAAGCCATAAAACCAAAACAAGACTACACTAGTGATGACAAAAAGAAATTGAGTACGAATGCTAGAGCCATGCAACTACTTTTAAACGGGCTGAGTAAAAGTGAATCAAGTTACGTATCTAATTGCTCTACTGCACAAGAGATGTGGAGGATTCTAGAAATGAAACACAAAAGGACTAGTCAAGTCAAAGAGTCTAAAATAAATATGCTTATGTCTACTCTTGAGTCTTTTAAATTATTGCCCAATGAATCTATCGTTGATATGGACTTACGATTGACTAACATCTATAATTCTCTTGAGTCTCTTGGCAAAGCTTTTTCTTCACAGGAAAAGGTTTAAAAGGTGCTAAGAAGTTTTCCATCCGAATGGGATTCAAAAGTCACTGCAACCGAAGAAAGTAAGGATACTAAATCAATAGAGACGGAGGAATTAATCAAATCATTGAACGTATATGAAAACAAACTCATTTTAAGAAATTCTGAATCTACTTCTAAACATGATAAGGCTATAGCGTTTAAATCAAATGAATACGTCACTACCTCTTATGATCGCGTAGATGATAGTAACACAGATTCCGATGATGAAGATTTAATCACGATGGCTAAAAGATTATGAAAGATGATGAGAAAATCGATTAAAAACAAACACAGGCCTACTTCATCTAAGAACCATAGAAATAAAAATAATGAGGAAATAAAGTGTTATGAATGTGCAAAACTTGGACACTTGTCATATGATTGCCCGACCAAGGACAAAAAACGAACAAAAACTGTGACAAGGACTGGAACAAAACTAGACTCGTCTCAGAACCTAAACAAAGGAGAAGAGCCTTCAAAGCCTCTAATTGGAGTGAGTCATCTGACTCGGATACTGATGATACCGGAGAACAAACGGCACAAGTATGTTTTACATCTAAGGTATCGAATGGGTATTTTCTGACTCTGATTCTGATTCTGAGCCTTCTTATGATGATTTATTCTGTCGATATCTTGAGTTGCATAAGTTTTCTAAGACTCTTGCAAAAGAAAAGAAACGATTGATTGAAGACAAGAAGTTGTTAGAATCATCTAACAAGAACCTTGTTTCTTAATGAAACAATTCAAAAGAAGAGTCGTCTTGCACAATCAATGCATTTTAATCAAAGGTCTCATCATTGACAACACAAAATAATGAAATAAAATCCAAGATTTCAAATTTGAAATCAAGGAATATAGATCTAGAAAAAATAGTGAAACAATTTGACACAAGTACAAACATGCTAGATTGCATCATTTCTTTACAAAAACATGATAGCGACAAAAACGGATTAGGATACGTCGAGAAAAACGAGACACTAAATAAATCAACCAAATCCATTCCATCTTAGAAAATAGATGTGTCCAATAGATATGTGGCGCCTAAGAAGACGCCTAAATTCCCCTTATGTCATCTCATCATGCTTCTTCTTCATATCATACGAGATATAATTATGTCCCATATCGATATGAAAAGAAATCATTGATGCATACACGACATGCATTCAACAAAAATGCATCTAGATCACACACCATGCACACCAACACAAGAACTTATCAAAGACGACAAACATACAATGGTTACAATGAAATTCTCGGTCCAAGGCCAATTGCACTCCCACCTAATGTCTATTATATTGCGTCTTCATCTCTTTTCTCACCTTTTGGAAGACATAGGAAGGTCACCCAAATTTGGGTACTAAAAGGGACATTTTCAAAGGGTTGAATAAATAACCCTTAAGAGTGCACTTGAAATGCATGAGTTTTGCTGATATACTATAAACTACTATTTCTTTCTTACATGTACTTTTGATATTATTTACAAAATAAAGGGAGAGAGAAAGTGCATGATTTAAGGGGGAGAGAGAGTGATTTAAGGGGGAGAATGAGCATGATTGCAAAATTCAAGGGAGAGACAATTAAAAATTCAAAATTCGAATTTGTGATCGATTGGAGGGGGAGCGGTTATACTTAAATCATGAAATAAGGATATTTTGTAAATCATCAAAAGGGGCAGATTGTTGAGAAAAAGAGTTTGAGTGATTTACAAACGCACGATTTAAATAGTACAAGTTTACGAAATGCATGATAAATTTATTACTTGTCATGTTTTTGTGACATACATGCCTTATATGATTTATATATAATGTTGTCGTACTAACAAGCCATAAAGCATTCAAGCTTACATCAAATGGCAAACATTTATTGTGTTTGAACTATTTTCAGGCGCCACTATTAATGAACTAAGCTAGTTCGTTAAGTGAAGTACTTAAGTTAATGAACTAACTAGTTCATTAAATGGAGATATATTTGGAGAAGGCATGATGGCAACAAATTAAAACATGAAAGTCTCCTCTCTATTTGATGCACACGTTTATATATATATATATATATATATATATATATATATATATATATATATATATATATATATATTATTCATATTTTTTATAAAAAGACACAATAGACATATATTCTGACGTACTATCGACATGTTACATATATTATAAATGTACGTCAACGTCAGACCACTATACTTACCTCATATTTATGAGTGCATTCAGGTCTTACATCATATGATATAAGTCATGGTGATGACAAAATTATTACGACACGTTACAAGGTCATAAACCGAAAATTGTCGATGGGGTGACTACCGAAACTTCGTCAACGTGTCACGTACTTGTTGGACCGTGCACCTCCAATAAACACCACTAGAGAGGGGGTGAATAGTGGTTAGCAGAAATTACACTACAACCCTTTGTAAAAATCCCCTTTGAAAACAGAATCTGAGACCACCTCAGATTCAGAACCCGTTTTTGAAAAATTCAAAAATAATTGTACACAACTCCAAAAATTATGAAAATTTCCAGACCTTAACTTCAATATGTTGACAAGAGTCTGTCCATAAATCAGACAAAAATAAGATCTTTGGCCCTTCAAACAAATAAAAAGATTCAGATGGTCAATCTGGACAGAATTGGATAGAATGTTGCTGAAATTGGAAAACGTATTTCTCTTTGAATACTTAACCAAAAAGGTTGAACTTTATGTAAAATCATTCCTGAGGATGTCTAGTTTATGTTTCCAAAAGGCCCTCTCCTTGAACAATTCTTGATTAATACAAAATTCAAGTTTTCTCAAAACTGGTCAGATTGCAACCAGATTGGAGCAGTTATTTTGCAAAGACTGAAAGACTAACTTTCTCTTGCTCAAATCAAGTGATTATTGTTGCAAACTCCACCAAAAATCACGAATTTTGAAAGTGTTTAGCTATTTTTTCAAATTGTGTTTATTTGTGTGAAAATTGCAGAAAAACGGACAGAAAACAGAAATGAATAAACAAGACAAGAACACCGAGAATTTATCCTAGTTCGGTCATTGTGACCTACTCCAGTCCCAAGGAACACCTTTCCTTGGATTTCACTATGAAATGAATCACCTTACAACAAGAACCAAGCTTGATCCTTGGGTTATAGACCAACCCTATTCAAGACTTGGATAATCACCTTCTATGCAACACTTAGTTGCAACACCTCTACCACCTATTGATATAGCCTTATACAAATGTCTAATCAATATTACAGATGAAGCTCAAGAGGCTTATAGCTCAACAAAAGAAACAAGAACACCTTTTCTACAAAGAATGGAACAAGAACAACAACAAGAAGAAGATGATAGCTAGACAATTCAACAAATGCTTGTGAGCTTCAAGTGTGTTTCATCTTCTTCACCATTGCCACTATTTATAGTGTGAATTGAGCCTTGGAGATAAGACTTCCAATGTTTCACCATCTTCATCATCAAGTCCAAGTATCTTCACATCATTGGTTGTCCTTGTACACTTGGCAATATAATACAACATAATTGGTCCACCTTGGCAACTCCATTTGGTCGTTTTTTCAACTAAAAATAGTCTTGGAATTATCTTGAAAATGTGAAGATAATATGGCCATAACAACTCCACCATCTTCTCAACTCTTTGGCAAGATAATAGGCATGTGGGCATTTACAATTTCAAACTCAAAAATTCAGCTCCAAGAAGACTTAGTAGCCGTTGGCTACTTGGAAGTTTTTCCAAAAAATAATCTTGATCAAAATGTAGATAATAAGAGAGGATAATACCACCAAAATATCCTCAACTCCAAGCAAGATAATAGGACATGTGAGGTCTTCATTTTGACTCAAAAATTCTGCTGAAAATAGCCATGTAACCATTGGCTACATTTAAAAATATCCTAGTTGGCAATTTTTGCCAACTAGCTCCTTTTTGGTTGGTCCACTTGTCACCAGCCTATAAAATATGTACACCATCATATCCACCTGATTTATCACATTTTTAAGCATACATATATATGTAGCAACTCAGATTTTTGAAGAAGAAATCAATAGATAATAGTTGACAAGATTATATCAATGTGTAACACCAAAATTTCCAATATTTCTTCTTGAATGTTGTGATCTTTTACACACCTTTAATATCTCTGAATAATTATGATAAACATGCTCCCATAACATATATAAGAGTGTCTTCAAGAAAAAAATAGAATGTGACATCTCAAATCGTCACATATCCAGCTATAGTCAATAATATCATCACGTGAGAGAATAAAATAAAGAATCACCATATTATCTTCAAATTAATAATAACTCAGCTCCAGAATGAAGATAATAATATGCTCAAGAGATTCTTTGAGTGAAAATACCAAAATACCCTTGGGGTGAAATGACCGAAATGCCCCTGATATGTGAAAACCCCAGAAATGACCTCAATGGTCAGAAATAATCATGATATCACCTTTGTCATGATAAATAGTATAAGAATACACCCTTGAAATTTTTTTACCATGTGATGTTCCTATAAAACTAAAAATTCCAATTTTGCCCTTTTTGGTAAGTTGTAGAAACTTCCAAGGCATGTTAGTCACAAGACATTTATATTTATCAAAATCACATAATAATCACATAATGAACATGTATGTATCACGTATAAATGAAAACAACCACTTTATCACATTTTAGAAAAATATTTCTAAAAACCCTAGACATCGATCGATCGAAGTACCTCAGCTTCAGAGATCGATGTCTCACAATAAGGTTCAGAATTTGTCAATGACCTACATTGATCGATCAAAGTGAGGGTTCAATGTACATCGATCGATCGATGTTTCTCAGGTTTAGAGATCGATGTCTCACCGTAAGGTCTTAAACTTTCACTGCCTTACATAGATCGATCGATGTGAGGGATATATGTCAACTTTTTCAACTTTTTCAATTTTTAATCACATATAACACCATGTGTGACATTTTTAAGTATTCACCACTTAAAATCATGACTTTGAAAATTATCCAAATATATTTCTCAACATTCTCCCCCTTTTGGATGATTTTCAAAATAACCTAACATGATTTTAATGTCACAACTTATAACCAATTGTTTATCATAAATCTATCAATTGTTTCACCAAATTTGTAGCAATTGTTTTAGAAACTAACCTTCAACCAATTACCAATTGTTTTCACATTTTTTTAAATTTTCAAGTCTCATGAATTCATGTGCTCATGTACTCCCCCTGAAATTATACTCTTCCCCTTAACCTATGCTCAGCTTACACCAATTTATATCAATTGAAACTTAGCTTACACCAATTGAAACTTAGCATATTATTCAACAAATTATGACTTACCAACTAAAATCATGTTCTTATTCTATCTCCCCCTTTATTTTGCAAATCATGCAAAAGATAGAACTACTCAATGGTATCGTAAGTCATCATACCTAACTTGGCTCGTAAGTTTTCAAAAGTGGCTTGATTAAGGGGTTTGGTAAAGATATCAGCTATTTGGTGGTAAGTTCTTATATGGTTTATAACTATATCCTCATTTTGAACATGATCTCGAAGGAAGTCGTACCGCACCTCATTGTGTTTGGCCTTAGAATGAAGCACCGGATTCCGAAAAAGATTGATTGCACTTGTGCTATCACAGAAAATTGGAACCTTATTCATTTTAATGCCAAAATCACTAAGTTGCTGTTTAAGCCAGAGTATTTGGGTAGTACATAAACTTAAGGCAATATACTTGGCTTCAGTGGTAGAAAGAGCTACGCTAGCTTGCTTTTTAGAAAACCAAGAGATCAAGTTGGTTCCTATGAATTGACATGTACCGCTAGTGGATTTTCTATCTAATTTGCAACCACCATAATCAGCATCACTATATGCGTGTAATTTCAACTTAGCGTTTCTATCATACCAAAGTCCTAAGTGAGATGTATGTTTAAGATATCTAAAGATCTTTTTCATAGCATTGTAATGAGATACATTAGGACAAGATTGAAACCTAGTACACATACACACACTAAACATGATGTCAGGTCTTGATGCAGTTAAGTATAACAGTGATCCAATCATAGACCTATATAGTGTGTCATCAAAAGGTTTACCATTTTCATCCTTATCTAGTTTGGTGCTAACACTCATGGGGGTAGTTTCTGGTTTCAACTCTTCAAAGCCAAACTTCTTAATCATATCATTGACATACTTAAGTTGGCTAATGTGAATTCCTTGAGGGGTTTGTTTGATTTGAAGCCCTAAGAAGTAATTCAACTCTCCTACAATTGACATTTCAAATTCTGACTTCATACATTCTTTTCGAAGTCTTTTACTGAGGTAGGGTTAGTTGAACCAAAGATTATATCATTTACGTATATTTGAACTATTAATAAATCATTACCTTTTCTTCTTAGGAATAATGTGTTGTCTATTGTTCCCCTTTGATAATTATTTGCAATAAGAAAGTTTGCAAATCTATCATACCAAGCTCTTGGAGCTTGTTTCAAACCATATAAAGCTTTATTAAGCTTATAAACATGGTTAGGATTCTTTGGATCTTCGAATCCATGGGGTTGTTTGACAGTACCTCTTCTTGGATGTATCCATTCAAGAACGCACTCTTGACATCTATTTGGAAGAGTTTAATGTTGCTTAGACTTGCAAACGCAAGTAACAATATAATTTCTTCTAGTCGTGCAATGGGTCCAAAGGTTTCTTCATAATCTATTCCTTCTTGTTGATCATAACCTTGTGCAACTAGCCTAGCCTTATTTCTTGTAATATTTCCTTGTTCATCCATTTTATTCCTAAAAACCCATTTCGTACCTATTATTGATTTATTTTCGAGTTTAAGTACACGTTGTTCCTCGTGAATTGGTTTTATTCCTCATGCATGTCAGCTATCGGAGATATATCACCTAAGGCTTCTTTTACATTCTTAGGTTCTAATTGTGAGATTAAGCTATGTCTTTCAAATTGACTTATATTTCTATGTGTTCTAACCCCAACACTTGGATCCCCAATGATTAATTCTTTAGGGTGTCACCAATTCCTAGATTGACTAGGTTCACCCTCATTTTGTTCAAATGTTTCATTAGTGTGAACGTTGTCGTATACAATTGAATCATTATTATCTTCCAATTGCAAAGTCTCTTCATTTGTTTCATCTAAGAGTTCATGCATGTCTTGTTCAGGAGGAGTTGGTTCTAGATGATCTAGTACAGGCTCAAGTAAAACATCATCATCATCAAACATATTTTCGACATTATTCTCTTGTTTATGTTGAGTTTTATCACTAACATCAAAGCATGCATTTTCATTGAATTTCACGTGTATAGATTCAATTTTTTTCTAGATGCATGATTATAACACCTATATGCTCTTGAGTTAGTTGAATACCCAACGAATAAGCATTCAATAGACTTTTGTTCAAACTTGTCTAGATTATCCTTAGTGTTCAACACAAAACACTTACATCCAAATACTTTAAGATAATCTATTTTAGGTTGTCTATTGTTTAACAATTCATAAGGTGTTTTATTCAATTTCTTTCTAATAGAAAGCCTATTTATTATATAACATGCACAACTAACAGCTTCAGCCCATAAATATTTTGGTACTTTATTTTCACACAGCATTGTCCTAGCAACTTCTTGAATAGTTCTATTTTTACGTTCAACAACTCCATTGAGTTGTGGTGTCCTTGGTGGTGAGAATTCATGTTTAATTCCATGTAGTTCACAAAATTTGATTACGTCTTTGTTTTTAAATTCTCCATCTCTATCACTTCTAATTCGTTTAACATTTTCTTTGTAAATGTTTTCAAGTTGCTTAATAAGTGTTTCGATTGCTAATGGAGCATCGTCTTTGTGTGTTAAGAACAATGTCCATGTGTAGCGTGAGTGATCATCTACTATGACACACACATAGTAGTGTCTACCTAGACTTCTTGTCCTACTTGGACCAAATAAGTCTAAGTGAAGCAATTCTAGTACATGACTAGTACTCACTTCATGTTTTGGTTTTAATGTTTCTTTAATGTGTTTTCTTTTAATACATGATTCACACATTTAAAAATTATCTAAGTCAAACTTAGGCATTCCTCTACTTAAATTCTTCTTAGATAATTTCTTAATGGTTGAAATTCCTATATGGCCTAATCTTCTATGCCATAAATTCACATCTAAGTCATGTGATATTAGACACTTAACCTTAGCATCTAACATGTTATCTAATGTAAGAGTATAAATATTACCATCTCTATTTCCTTTTAATACCATTTCTCCTTTTTCATTTATTATATCACAAGAATTGGAAAGAAAAGAGACATTATATCCACAATCTATAAGTTGAGAAATACTTAATAAATTATAAGAGAGATTACTTACTAACAATACATTTCGTATTTGAAAATGTGTTAGGGTCCCCAATTGTTCCTTTTCCAACAACTTGTCCTTTTTTGTTGTCACCGAATGTTACTTTTCCTCCATTCTTGATATGTTCCAACTCGGTGGATAGTTTGGGGTCGCCCGTCATATGCCTCGAACATCCACTATTTAAAAATCATTTGGTTTTTAGATTCTGTGACTTTGCCTCCTTTTCGCATTCCGCGGAGACAAAGTTTTAGGTACCCTTTATTTGGGTTCTTGAATGTTAGGGGCACCATTCTTGTTTAGATATCCCTTAGGTATCCAGACTTGAACATACCTTCTAGGCACATTTTTGACATAGTTTGAATATAAAGGATTAACATATATTTGACCATTCCAAAAAGATGTTGCATTGTCATACATGTTATATCTTTGTTGATAAGTACTATGTCTTGGCCGATTTAATAGTGTGTATAAGGCATGTGACTTTGTTTCTTATATGGTGCTCTATATGTATGTTCATATGCATTTCTATAAGACTTATATAAGTGTTGTTTAGATGCAAAGTTTTGCCTAGATGTATGTTTATATGCGTGTATATATGTAGGTGTGTTTTGTATTTTTGTCTTGATATAAGTAGAAGAAGGTGTAGAAGAAGATGTAGCAGGCAAAGTTGATTTTGTTGTATTATACGGCAACTTTGTACTAGATGAGACAAACTTAGTCTTTTTATCTACTTTTATATTTTCTTCTTTATATCCTAACCTGGTTTTATCATTGCCATACTTTTGTGAAGACATTAGTGTATCTAACATATTTGCACCAGATTTAAATTGTTCTAACATTTTTTCTAAGTTAAGTTTAGAAGACTTAAGTTGTACTATCTCATTTTCACAATTTCCTAACTTAGATTTTAACATACTATTTTCAGTTTTTATTGTATGTTCATTTTTCCTGTATGATTCAATTTTATTCTCTAAAGAATCAAGAGTATTAGTAGACTCTTGTTTAAAAGATTCTATTTGATCGGAAAATTCCAAGTTGGACGTCTTCAACTTGTCATTTTATTCAATTAGTTTCTTCTTTTCTTTAGAGAGCCTCTTACAGTGAGCATGCATTCTTAAAAACTCTTCATACATTTCATCAAATGTCATTTCATTTTCAGAATCACTATCAGAAGAAGAACTTACCTCGTTGGGTACGAAGCATACTTGAGCTCCTCAGTGTCCGATTCTGAGTCGGATGAGTCACTCTGTGTGCTCACCTTCATTGCTCGTTTGTTTTTCTTTGATTTGGACTCCTTTGCCTTGATTGCTTGTGCCTCTTTGTCCTTGACTTGTTTATTATTGTTATTTTCCTTATTTTTCTTTGTTGGCAATCATATGAGATATGTCCCTTTTTACCGCATTCATAGCACTTTAACTCTCTATTATACCATTTGTTGTTAGAGTTTTTTTTCTTATATTGAGAAGAAGAAGAAGAAGAAAGTTGTCTATTCCTATTTGGACATTTGAAAAACTTTCTAAGTTTTCTAGCTATCAATATCAAGTCATCGTCTAATTCAGTATCACTATTACTATCATTATTACTAGCATGTGTGTCAGTTGTTTTGAAAGCTATTGACTTACCAGATGGCTTAGACGATTCAGACTTTCGTTGGTTTAATTTTACCTCGTATACTTTAAGTGAGCCTATCAATTCGTCCATTTTTGTGATCGATTTCGTCTCTTCAATTGTCGTGACCTTTGGATCCCATTCAGCAGGAAGGCTTCGTAGTACCTTTTGCACCTTTTCATTGTTCGTGAATGATTTGCCTAAAGCTTCAAGAGCATTGAAAATGTTAGTAATTCTCAAATCCATAGATGTTATAGATTCGTCCGGCAACATTTTGAATGATTCTAACTCAGTCATAAGCATGTTGGTTTTTGATTCTTTTACACCGCTTGTACCTTCATGCTTTAATTCTAATGACTTCCACATGTCATGTGCACTTGTGCAATTTGATACATATCCTGCTTCAGAATTCGTAAGTCCATTTAAAAGCAATTGCATGGCTTTAGCATTCATAGACATTTTCTTTTTATCTTCAGAAGACCATTCACTTTTATATTTTTCTACTTCCTGTGTGACTCCACTAACTTGTACAATCTTCATTGGAATGTACAGCCCATCTTCAATTATAGACCATAAATCGATGTCTATAGACATTAAGAATAGCCTCATTCTTAGTTTCAAATGAACAAAATTATTGTCATCAAAAAGAGGAGGACGTTGTGTGGACATACCTTCCAACTCACCTTTGTGAGAAACTATGGCCATTGTATGTACCTTTGGTTTGAGATTAGCAGGCTACAATGAGTAATTGATTCTTGGCCTTGTATTGTTTGTACGGTGTTGAATCTTGCTTCTTTGAGTGGTGTAAACCTCGCTCTGATACCAATTGTTGGACCGTGCACCTGCAATAAACACCACTAGAGGGGGCGAATATGTAGAGAAAAAGGGGTTTGAGTGATTTTCAAATGCATGATTTAAATGTGCACAAAAACGAGCATAAGATATAAACGTGCATAAGTGTACATGTGTGCATGATAACTTGCCATTACTTGCCTTATTTAGCTTATATATTATGTTGCCGTACTAACGAGCCATGAAGCATTAAAGTTTACATCATATGGCGAACATTTGTTGAGTTTATACTATTTTCAGGTGCCACCATTAATGAACTAAAGTAGTTCATTAAGTGAAGTACTTAGTTTAATAAACTAAGTAGTTCATTAAAGGAAGATTCATTTGGAAAAGGCACAAAGGCAACAAGGCCAAGGAAGGAAAGTTCTCTCCTCCTCCCCATCTTATTAAACACGCCACATATACATAATATATATATATATATTCAGATTTTTTGAAAAAGGCACGTACACATGTATTCCAACGTACTACCGACACGTTATATATTTTACGTACGTACGTTAACGTCACACCACTATACTTAACTCATATTTATGAGTATATTCAGGTCCTATATCATATGATATAAGATATGGTGATGACAAATTAAATACGACACGATAAAAGGTTCTAAACCGAAATTTGTCGTATCGGGCGAATACCGAAACTTCGCCAACGTGTCACGTACTTGCCATAAATAAATGGCCAGCCCATATACATCAAAATTTATTAAAAATTTCGTGCCATACACTGTATATTGAGACAAAAATACTTTCCATGTTGGCACACACAAATTATCCCACATTTAGGCCAAAATGTGAAGATTCCAATTTTATTTTTGTCACATGTTTAAGGTACCACTTTAAATCAGCCAAGTGCTGGAAATTAAAGTATATATTATATATATTATGTATAACATAATATATATAGCATGTGCAAAAGTTGGAATTTAAGTTAGAGAAAAATCGGGTAATCGATAAATATCGAAAATTCGGTTTTCTACGCACTTGACATGGAACGTTTTTCTTGAACATGATGTGGCACGTATCTAGACACTTTTTACACATAATATACATCTTAAAGTGTTCTAGAAAATTAAATTAAGGGCTGATTGGAATATTACATGTGTGTATTATTAAATGTGCACTATTTTTCAAAGTTAGCAAAAATAAATTTCAGCACATGTATATACATACTCAACGCCACCTACAGCTGAGATGGAGCACATGTGGAGCCTCGTTGGCATGTTGATTGGTCAAGAATCAATCATACAATGTTGATGAATCAAAGAGAGAAGCTACAAAAGTGTTTATTTCAGATTTTCCATGTCATCAAATGATGACAACATTGAGCCAATCAAAAGGTGCCAAGTAAGCAATGACTAAATGATGGTCCAATGGAGTGATGCCAAGTAAGCAAAACATTGTCACCATGATGTCTCACACTCTCTCAAGCAATTAAAAGGAAATTTTCAAGAGGGGGAAGAGCTCAAGGGGGACGGCCATTACATGTTAAAATGGAGAGAAGAAGAGCAAAACAAGAACAAGAACAAGTGTTGCAAATTGAAAGATCAAAAGTGTTCTAGCCTTCTTCTTCTACATCCTCTTTCTTTCTTTCTTTCTTCTTGAAAGCCTATTGTTTCCATATCTTTCAATCTTGAATAGGCTTCTATTAGACCACCACATATTCCTTATCTTTGTAAAAGATTGATCAAGGTGTGATCAATCTTCATTCTTGCGAGGTGGTGGTGTTCGTGCGCAATTGTATTTATCATACAAGGTTTGTAAAGGGTTGGAGTTGGTGTGTAACTCCATCAACCCTGTGGTAAGGTGTTTTTGAGTTGTGTGATTAGTGTGAACCAAGGAAGGTGTTCCTTGAAGACTGGAGTAGGTTGTTGATAACCGAACCAGTATAAAATTCTTGGTGTCATTTACTTTCAGCACTGATTTTCTGTTTCAGCACTGTTTACTGTTTTTAATCACGTTCGTAAAAATAGTAAACGAATTTCAAAAATTACAAAACTTTCAGAAAACATAGTCACACGTTCTAGGGTTCTTTTGGCACAAGTTTCAACCCTTTTGGACAAGTATAAGTCATTCAAACGTCCAGAGTTCTGAGACTAGTGCAGTCTGATTTTCAGGCTTGCAAAGGTTGAGACTTTGATCGTATTTGACTAACTTCCCAAAAGAATTTTTCAAAACTGTTTCAACCCATTTAAATATAACATATAAGGGGTTAGTGGTTAAATTTTCAAAGCATTCGGAGTTGTGTACAAATTGGAATAAATTTTTTAAATCAGTGTATCGGTTCTGGCAGATTTGCGCAATCTGACCACCGACGAATTTTCAAGGGGTTAGAGGTTGAATTTTAATCTGAAATTTTTAGAAGATACTTATAACATCTGAGTTTAAGTTCTCTCCAAATTTCAGAATTTTTGAAGACCTGAAACCTAGTTTTCAAAATGTTTTAAAACTGGTCCTGAAAACAGAAACTGTTTTCAGAACTTGAATTGTTCAAGTTTAAAGAAATTTTAAAAACCACATTTTCCGCACCCACTATTCAACCCCCCCCCCCCCCTTCTAGTGGTGCCTTGCAGATCCTACAATTGGTATCAGAGCGCAGGAACACTCACTTCAAAGGATCCAACGATTTAAGTGAGATGGCAACCACTAGTGACAAAACCGAGCAAGAAGGTATGTCAAGCCAAATGCCTCCACTATTTGAAAATGAGGTAAATTCTGATTCTGACTCGGATTCTGAACTATCTTATGATGATTTATATGCTGAATATCTTGAATTACATAAGTTTGCTAGAACTCTTGCAAAACAAAAGAAGCGATTAATTGAAGACAAGAAGATGTTAGAATCTTCTAACGAAAATCTTGTCGCTCAATTAAACGATTCAAAAGAAGAGTCGTCTTGCATCATAAATTCATTAAGGTCTGAAATTTCATCATTGACATCCGAGAACACTGAAATGAAATCCAAGATTTCAAATTTGAAATCAAGGAATACCGAACTAGAGAAAATGTTGAAACAATTTGATACGGGATCCAACATGCTAGATCGCATTATTTTATCACAAAAACATGACAGTGATAAAACTGGATTAGGATACAGCGAGACAAACGAAGCATCATCTAAAACATCCAAGTTTGTTTTGTCTAAGAAAGTAGACACATCAAAGGCATACGTAGCGCCTAAAATAAAGCAAAAACCCCCTCTCCCCACATCTCGTGATATCTCTTCTTCATCTCATACGAAGTATAATTATGTGCCGTATAAATATGAGAAGAAGACTAGTACACCATTTATCTCATCACATCGTGCTTCTTATCATACAAAGAGAAATCACATGCCATATAGAAAGCCACTGATGCATATGCAATATTCATATCATAAAAATGCATCTAGATCACTCCCCGTGCATGCAAACCAAAAACGAAAACCATACTATATGCATGATGGGATTCTTGGCCAAAGGCCAAACGTATTTGCCCCCAACGGATACTATGTTGCATTTTCATCATCTTTCTCACCTTTTGGAAGACCTAGAAAGGTCACCCAAATTTGGGTACCAAAAGGGACATTTTCAAAGGGTTGAATAAATAACCCTTAAGAACGCACGTAATATGAAATGCATAATTTTTTTTCAGGCATCTTTTGATTTACTTTTCAAAATAAAGGGGGAGAAAAAGCATGATTTGAGGGGGAGAGAGAAAGACTAATTGCATAAATTAAAGGGGAGAGAGAAAGACTTTTATGCATAATTGAAGGGGGAGCGATAGGATCTAAATCATGTGCATAAGTTATTTTGAAAATCATCAAAAGGGGGAGATTGTAGAGAAAAAGGGGTTTGAGTGATTTTCAAATGCATGATTTAAATGTGCACAAAAACGAGCATAAGATATAAACGTGCATAAGTGTACATGTGTGCATGATAACTTGCCATTACTTGCCTTATTTAGCTTATATATTATGTTGCCGTACTAACGAGCCATGAAGCATTAAAGTTTACATCATATGGCGAACATTTGTTGAGTTTATACTATTTTCAGGTGCCACCATTAATGAACTAAAGTAGTTCATTAAGTGAAGTACTTAGTTTAATAAACTAAGTAGTTCATTAAAGGAAGATTCATTTGGAAAAGGCACAAAGGCAACAAGGCCAAGGAAGGAAAGTTCTCTCCTCCTCCCCATCTTATTAAACACGCCACATATACATAATATATATATATATTTTCAGATTTTTTGAAAAAGGCACGTACACATGTATTCCAACGTACTACCGACACGTTATATATTTTACGTACGTACGTTAACGTCACACCACTATACTTAACTCATATTTATGAGTATATTCAGGTCCTATATCATATGATATAAGATATGGTGATGACAAATTAAATATGACACGATAAAAGGTTCTAAACCGAAATTTGTCGTATCGGGTGAATACCGAAACTTCGCCAACGTGTCACGTACTTGCCATAAATAAATGGCCAGCCCATATACATCAAAATTTATTAAAAATTTCGTGCCATACACTGTATATTGAGACAAAAATACTTTCCATGTTGGCACACACAAATTATCCCACATTTAGGCCAAAATGTGAAGATTCCAATTTTATTTTTGTCACATGTTTAAGGTACCACTTTAAATCAGCCAAGTGCTGGAAATTAAAGTATATATTATATATATTATGTATAACATAATATATATAGCATGTGCAAAAGTTGGAATTTAAGTTAGAGAAAAATCGGGTAATCGATAAATATCGAAAATTCGGTTTTCTACGCACTTGACATGGAACGTTTTTCTTGAACATGATGTGGCACGTATCTAGACACTTTTTACACATAATATACATCTTAAAGTGTTCTAGAAAATTAAATTAAGGGCTGATTGGAATATTACATGTGTGTATTATTAAATGTGCACTATTTTTCAAAGTTAGCAAAAATAAATTTCAGCACATGTATATACATACTCAACGCCACCTACAGCTGAGATGGAGCACATGTGTGTAGGATCTGCAAGGCACCACTAGAAGGGGGGGGTTGAATAGGTGGTGCGGAAAATATGGTTTTTAAAATTTCTTTAAACCTAACCAATTCAAGTTCTGAAAACAGATTCTGTTTCCAGTACCAGTTTTAAAACGATTTAAAAACTAGGTTAGAGGTCTCCAAAAATTATGAAATTTTGAGAGAACTTAGCCTCAGATGTTATGAGGGTCCCCTAAAAATTTCAAATCAAAATTCAACCTTTAACCCCTTCAAAAACCGTTGGCACTCAGATTGTGCAATTCTGCCAGAAACGGTAGATGGTTTTGAAAAATTAATTCCTATTTGTGTGAATGTCCAAATGATCTGAAAATTTGACCAATAACTCCTCACACACTATTTTGAAATGGGTTGAAACAGTTTTTGAAAATTCTTTTGGGAAGTAGGTCAAATACACCCAAAGTCTCAACCTTTGCAAGTCTGAAAATCAGACTTCACTAGTCTCAGAACTTTTGATGTTTGGATGACTTATACTTGTCCAAAAGGGTTGAAACTTGTGCCAAATTAACCCTAGAACGTTTATGTATGTTTCTGGAAAATTTTATAATTTTTAGAAAACGTTTACTATTTTTGCGAACGTCAACAATATAAGTAAACAGCGCAGAAACTGAAACGTAAATGCAGAAAGTAAATTGCACCAAGAATTTTATACTGGTTCGGTTATAAACAACCTACTCCAGTCTTCAAGGAACACCTTCCTTGGTTCACACTAATTTCACACACGCAGTACACCTTACCGCAGGGTTGATAGAGTTACACCTTAACTCCAACCCTTTACAAACCTTGTATTGTGAGTACAATTTGCACGAACACCACCACCTCGCTAGAATGAAGATTGATCACACCTTGATCAATCTTTTACAAAGATGTATGAATGGTGGTTTCTATGAAGCCTATTCAAGGATGAAAGAAATCAAATACAATAGGCTTATTACAAGAGAAGAAAGAAAGAAGGTGTAGGAGAAGAAAGCTTTTGCACTTTGATCACTTTTGAATATGATTCTTGGTGTTGCTTTTGTTTGTTCTTCTCTTCCCCTTATAGAATGTCTTGGCCGTCCCTTGCACCCCTTCTCCCCTCTTGAAACTTTCCTTTTAATTGCTTGAGAGGGTGTGAGACATCATAGTGACAACATTTTGCTTACTTGGCATCACTCCATTGGACCATCATTTAGTCATTGCTTACTTGGCACCTTTTGATTGGCTCATTGTTGTCATCATTTGATGACATGGATATTCTGAAAAAACACTTTAAACATGTGCCAAATAATCAATTATTAAATCATGCCAAAATAGTCACAATATGTCATAAAGTTTGAGACACAAAAAATCCTCCCTTCCACCCTTGAAAAAATCGGCCATATCATAGTGTTAATGCTGAAATTTTCAGCATTTACCACATGCAATTAAAACTGAATTTCTTCCATTTTTCTTTGAATTTCTTCCATAAAAATTCATCCATCATTTAAGGCAAGTCTTGCTACAAGACTAAGAATGAATTTGGACACCAATATAGGGCAAGATTCGCCCACACCATCTTCACACATGCTGAAAAATTTCAGCATGTGTGATATAAAGAATATCACACTAAATACATTTCAAATCATTTCCATAACTCATTTGATTTATTCCTTAATGCAAAATTAACAAAATATACTCCTTAATGATGAAGAAATCGTCCAACACTAGTGTGACATGCTGAAATTTTCAGCATGTGACATAAGAGAGGTATATGATGAAAACTTACCTTTTGTAGCTTCTCTCTTTGATTCATCAACATTGTATGATTGATCCTTGACCAATCAACATGCCAACAAGGCTCCACATGTGCTCCATCTCAGCTAGGGTGACGTTTTGATGTGTATATGCATGTGCTGAAATTTATTTTTGCTAACTTTGTAAAATAGTGCACATTTAATATTATACACATGTAATATTCCAATCAGCCCTTAATTTAATTTTCTAGAACACTTTAAGATGTATATTATATGTGAAAAGTGTCTAGATACGTGCCACATCATGTTCAAGAAAAACGTTCCATGTCAAGTGCGTAGAAAACCGAATTTTCGATATTTATCGATTACCCGATTTTTCTCTAATTTAAATTCCAACTTTTGCACATGCTATATATATTATGTTATTCATAATATATATAATATATACTTTAATTTTCAGCACTTGGCTGATTTAAAGTGGTACCATAAACATGTGACAAAAATAAAATTGGGATCTTCACATTTTGGCCTAAATGTGGGGTGATTTGTGTGTGCCAACATGGAAAGTATTTTTGTCTCAATGTACAGTGTATGGCACGAAATTTTTGATAAATTTTGATGTATATGGGCTGGCCATTTATTTATGGCAAGTACGTGACACGTTGGCGAAGTTTCGGTATCGCCCGATACGACAAATTTCGGTTTAGAACCTTTTATCGTGTCGTATTTAATTTGTCATCACCATATCTTATATCATATGATATAAGATCTGAATATACTCATAAATATGAGTTAAGTATAGTGGTGTGACGTAAACGTACGTTCGTAAGATATATAACGTGTCGATAGTACGTTGGAATAAATGTGTATGTGCCTTTTAAAAAAATCTGAAAATATATATATATTATGTATATAAGGCGTGTGAAATGATGTGGGGAGGAGGAGAGAACTTTCCTTCCATAGCTTATGTTGCCTTCATGTCTTTTCCAAATGCATCTTCCTTTAATGAACTACTTAGTTTATTAAACTAAGTACTTCACTTAATGAACTAATTTAGTTCATTAATTGTGGCACCTGAAAATAGTATAAACTCAACAAATGTTCGCCATATGATGTAAGCTTTAAAGCTTCATGGCTCGTTAGTACAGCAACATAATATATATGCTAAATAAGGCAAGTTATCATGCATACATGTACACTTGTGTGTATATATATATATATATATATCCATCGTTTATATATATATATATATATATGTATTCAAATTTCTTTATTTTGAAATCACTCAAACCCTCATATTTCTACAATCTCCCCCTTTTGATGATTTTCAAAATAACTAGTGTACATGATTTAAGTGTTATCTCTCCCCCTTGAATTATGCACAGATTTGAAATTTGAATTTCGAATTTCAAATCCGGCTCCCCCTTGATTCATGCAATTAGGATCAATCAGTGATCTCTCTCCCTTAAATCTCTCTCTCTCCCCCTTAAATCAGTGATCTCTCTCCCTTAAATCTCTCTCTCTCCCCCTTAAATCATGCTTCTCTCTCCCCCTTTATTTTGGAAAATTAATCAAAAGATTCCTGTCAAAAAGGAAAGTAAATCAAATAATATCGCATTAAATCACATCAACAGGAAGCATGCCTAATTTAGAACGGAGAGATTCAAATGTGGCTTGATTTAAGGCCTTAGTAAATATATCCGCTACTTGTGATTCTGTGCGTACGTGATCTATGACAATATTACCATTGTTAACGTGATCACGAAGAAAATGATAGCGAACTTCTATATGCTTAGCCTTAGAGTGTAATACGGGGTTCTTAGACAAATTTATGGCACTCATACTATCACAATATATAGGAATTTTATCTACGGTAATTCCAAAATCCGAAAGTTGTTGTTTTATCCACAACAACTGTGTGCAACAAAGGCTAAGAGCCATATACTCAGCCTCAGTAGTGGACAAAGCAACACTTGCTTGCTTTTTGGAAAACCATGAAATAAGGGAATTTCCTATAAATTGGCAAGTTCCGCTCGTGCTTTTTCTATCTATTTTGCAGCCATCATAATCTGCATCAGTGTAAGCATGCAAGTCGAATGTAGAATCCTTATCGTACCAAATACATAAGGTGGGCGTGTGCTTAATATAGCGAAATATTCTTTTTACCGCATTTAAGTGTGACACCTTAGGTTGACTTTGAAAACGAGCACACATGCATACGCTAAACATGATGTCAGGCCTACTAGCAGTTAAATATAGTAAAGAGCCTATCATAGATCTATATAATCCATTATCAACATCTTTACCATGTTCATCTTTGTCTAATTTAGTAGTGACACTCATAGGCGTGGGGGATGGTTTCAAATTTTCAAAATTAAACTTCTTGATCATGTCGTTTACGTACTTAGCTTGGCTTATGTGAATTCCTTTACTCGTTTGCTTAATCTGCAAGCCAAGAAAATAATTAAGTTCACCAACCATAGACATTTCAAATTCAGCTTTCATACAATTTTCAAAATCCTTAACAAGTCTATGTGAGGTAGAACCAAAGATAATATCATCTACGTAAATTTGAATAATAAGTAAATCTGATTTTTCTTGTTTCAAAAATAGTGTACTATCTATAGTACCACGTTTAAAATTATTTTCTAAAAGAAAAGTAGCAAAACGATCATACCATGCTCTAGGCGCTTGCTTTAGTCCATATAGTGCCTTCTTTAATTTGTACACGTGATCAGGATGTTTCAAATCTTCAAAACCGGGTGGTTGCTTCATGTATACTTCTTCTTGTATAAATCCGTTTAGAAAAGCACTTTTGACGTCCATTTGATACAATTTAAAATCTTTCATGCAAGCAATAGCAAGTAAAAGTCGTATAGCTTCTAAACGTGCTACGGGTGCAAATGTTTCATCGTAGTCTATTCCTTCTTCTTGATTATATCCTTGAGCTACGAGTCTTGCTTTATTTTCTTTCTTATAGATAGGCGATTTACAATATAGAATGCACAATTTACGGCTTCTGCCCACAAAAACCTAGGCAATTTATTTTCGCAAAGCATGGTTCTAGCGATTTCTTGTAGTGTTCGATTCTTTCTTTCTACTACTCCATTTAATTGTGGAGTTCTAGGTGGCGAAAACTCATGCTTAATTCCTTTTTCTTCACAAAATGAAATCATCTCTTTATTTTTAAACTCACCGCCTCTATCGCTTCTTATTCTTTTCACATTTACGCCGTATTGATTTTCTAGTTGTTTAATTAATTTAGCGATTTCTACGGCGCTATCATCCTTATGTGCAAGAAATAAAGTCCAAGTATAACGAGAAAAGTCATCAACAAGTACACATGCATAGTGACGCCCACCAAGGCTTGTAGTACGACTAGGACCAAACAAATCGATATGCAATAGTTCTAGTATTCTAGTCGTGCTTATCTCATTTTTAGGCTTAAGTGACTCACGTGTTTGTTTGCCTTTTATGCAAGATTCACACAACTGAAAGTTGTCTAAATCAAGCTTAGGCAATCCCCGTACTAGGCTCTTTCGTTGCAATTTTTCTAGTGTAGAAATACCTATGTGTCCTAGACGTCTATGCCACAAATTCACATTGGGTTCATTTGACATAAAGCATTTAACTTTAGCGTCTACTACATCATCCATAGATAGTGTGAATATGTTTCCTTCACGTTTTCCTTTTAAAACGGTTTCTCCATTTTTATCTATTATATTACAATAAGGGTGAGTAAAACACACATTGAAACCATTGTCAACAAATTGAGAAATACTAAGAAGATTGTAAGATAAGTTGCTTACCAAAAACACGTTGGAGATTTGGAGTGTATTCGGATTTCCAATCGTACCTTTACCAATGATCTTGCCTTCATTGTTGTCTCCAAAAGTCACGGATCCGCCTTTTGTGACTTTCTTTAATTTGGAGAAGAGGCTCGGGTCACCTGTCATGTGCCTCGAGCAACCACTGTCAAGGAACCACTTTATTGATGTTTCTTTTGATGAGTGGTCTCCCTCATTAGACGCCTTTGAAGCGAAGCAAACTTGAGCGGTCTCCTCTTCGGTCTCAGTTTCAGAGTCTGATGAGTCACTCCATGTGGAGGCCTTCAGTGCACGTTTCCTTTGTTTAGGATCTGAGACGGGTCTATTTTTGTTCCGCTCCTTGTCAGGGTACTTATTAGTTTGCTTTTCTTTGTTTGGGCAGTCATATGATAAGTGTCCGAGTTTGCCGCATTCATAACATTTAATGTCCTTATCATTTGACTTGTTTTTATTTCTCTTAGATGTAGTGCCCTTGTTTTTATTTCTAAATGATTTTCTCATGAATCTTCTTAGTCCTTTTGCCAATAGAATTAAGTCATCATTATCCGATTCGGAATCACTATCATCTATGTGATCGGAGGGAGGGGAGACGTATTCATTTGATTTAAAAGCAATTGTCTTACCTTGTTTGGTTGATTCCGATTTCCGAATAATGAGTTTGTTTTCATACACTTTTAGTGAACCAATGAGTTCTTCCATTTTTATTGACTTAGTCTCCTTGCTTTCTTCTATGGCAGTCACTTTAGGATCCCATTCTGAAGGGAGGCTCCGTAGGACTTTCTGTACTTTTTCCTGCGTTGTAAAGGCCTTACCAAGAGACTCAAGAGAGTTATAGATGTTAGTCAAACGAAGATCCATATCAACAATTGACTCATTAGGCAACAACTTGAAAGACTCAAGAGTAGACATAAGCATATTAATTTTAGACTCTTTGACTTGACTCGTGCCTTCGTGTTTCATTTCTAAGATTCTCCACATTTCTTGTGCACTCGAACAATTGGACACATAACTAGACTCACTCTTACTTAAGCCATTTAAGAGTAATTGCATGGCCTTAGCATTCATACTCAGTTTCTTTTTGTCTTCACTAGTATAGTCTTGTCTTGTTTTAATTACTTCTAGTGTGACTCCATCTACAATGGACAATTTAGACGGGACATATGGACCATCTTCAATTATTGACCAAAGGTCTATGTCTATAGCCATAAGAAATAATTTCATCCTAAGTTTCCATTGAATAAAAGACTCACCGTCAAAGAGTGGAGGCCTTTGGCTTGACATACCTTCTTGTTCGGTTTTGAGATTTGTGGATGCCATCTCACTGAATCGTTGGATTCCTTGTCGTGAGTATTCCTGCGCTCTGATACCACTTGTAGGATCTGCAAGGCACCACTAGAAGGGGGGGGTTGAATAGGTGGTGCGGAAAATATGGTTTTTAAAATTTCTTTAAACCTAACCAATTCAAGTTCTGAAAACAGATTCTGTTTCCAGTACCAGTTTTAAAACGATTTAAAAACTAGGTTAGAGGTCTCCAAAAATTATGAAATTTTGAGAGAACTTAGCCTCAGATGTTATGAGGGTCCCCTAAAAATTTCAAATCAAAATTCAACCTTTAACCCCTTCAAAAACCGTTGGCACTCAGATTGTGCAATTCTGCCAGAAACGGTAGATGGTTTTGAAAAATTAATTCCTATTTGTGTGAATGTCCAAATGATCTGAAAATTTGACCAATAACTCCTCACACACTATTTTGAAATGGGTTGAAACAGTTTTTGAAAATTCTTTTGGGAAGTAGGTCAAATACACCCAAAGTCTCAACCTTTGCAAGTCTGAAAATCAGACTGCACTAGTCTCAGAACTTTTGATGTTTGGATGACTTATACTTGTCCAAAAGGGTTGAAACTTGTGCCAAATTAACCCTAGAACGTTTATGTATGTTTCTGGAAAATTTTATAATTTTTAGAAAACGTTTACTATTTTTGCGAACGTCAACAATATAAGTAAACAGCGCAGAAACTGAAACGTAAATGCAGAAAGTAAATTGCACCAAGAATTTTATACTGGTTCGGTTATAAACAACCTACTCCAGTCTTCAAGGAACACCTTCCTTGGTTCACACTAATTTCACACACGCAGTACACCTTACCGCAGGGTTGATAGAGTTACACCTTAACTCCAACCCTTTACAAACCTTGTATTGTGAGTACAATTTGCACGAACACCACCACCTCGCTAGAATGAAGATTGATCACACCTTGATCAATCTTTTACAAAGATGTATGAATGGTGGTTTCTATGAAGCCTATTCAAGGATGAAAGAAATCAAATACAATAGGCTTATTACAAGAGAAGAAAGAAAGAAGGTGTAGGAGAAGAAAGCTTTTGCACTTTGATCACTTTTGAATATGATTCTTGGTGTTGCTTTTGTTTGTTCTTCTCTTCCCCTTATAGAATGTCTTGGCCGTCCCTTGCACCCCTTCTCCCCTCTTGAAACTTTCCTTTTAATTGCTTGAGAGGGTGTGAGACATCATAGTGACAACATTTTGCTTACTTGGCATCACTCCATTGGACCATCATTTAGTCATTGCTTACTTGGCACCTTTTGATTGGCTCATTGTTGTCATCATTTGATGACATGGATATTCTGAAAAAACACTTTAAACATGTGCCAAATAATCAATTATTAAATCATGCCAAAATAGTCACAATATGTCATAAAGTTTGAGACACAAAAAATCCTCCCTTCCACCCTTGAAAAAATCGGCCATATCATAGTGTTAATGCTGAAATTTTCAGCATTTACCACATGCAATTAAAACTGAATTTCTTCCATTTTTCTTTGAATTTCTTCCATAAAAATTCATCCATCATTTAAGGCAAGTCTTGCTACAAGACTAAGAATGAATTTGGACACCAATATAGGGCAAGATTCGCCCACACCATCTTCACACATGCTGAAAAATTTCAGCATGTGTGATATAAAGAATATCACACTAAATACATTTCAAATCATTTCCATAACTCATTTGATTTATTCCTTAATGCAAAATTAACAAAATATACTCCTTAATGATGAAGAAATCGTCCAACACTAGTGTGACATGCTGAAATTTTCAGCATGTGACATAAGAGAGGTATATGATGAAAACTTACCTTTTGTAGCTTCTCTCTTTGATTCATCAACATTGTATGATTGATCCTTGACCAATCAACATGCCAACAAGGCTCCACATGTGCTCCATCTCAGCTAGGGTGACGTTTTGATGTGTATATGCATGTGCTGAAATTTATTTTTGCTAACTTTGTAAAATAGTGCACATTTAATATTATACACATGTAATATTCCAATCAGCCCTTAATTTAATTTTCTAGAACACTTTAAGATGTATATTATATGTGAAAAGTGTCTAGATACGTGCCACATCATGTTCAAGAAAAACGTTCCATGTCAAGTGCGTAGAAAACCGAATTTTCGATATTTATCGATTACCCGATTTTTCTCTAATTTAAATTCCAACTTTTGCACATGCTATATATATTATGTTATTCATAATATATATAATATATACTTTAATTTTCAGCACTTGGCTGATTTAAAGTGGTACCATAAACATGTGACAAAAATAAAATTGGGATCTTCACATTTTGGCCTAAATGTGGGGTGATTTGTATGTGCCAACATGGAAAGTATTTTTGTCTCAATGTACAGTGTATGGCACGAAATTTTTGATAAATTTTGATGTATATGGGCTGGCCATTTATTTATGGCAAGTACGTGACACGTTGGCGAAGTTTCGGTATCGCCCGATACGACAAATTTCGGTTTAGAACCTTTTATCGTGTCGTATTTAATTTGTCATCACCATATCTTATATCATATGATATAAGATCTGAATATACTCATAAATATGAGTTAAGTATAGTGGTGTGACGTAAACGTACGTTCGTAAGATATATAACGTGTCGATAGTACGTTGGAATAAATGTGTATGTGCCTTTTAAAAAAATCTGAAAATATATATATATTATGTATATAAGGCGTGTGAAATGATGTGGGGAGGAGGAGAGAACTTTCCTTCCATAGCTTATGTTGCCTTCATGTCTTTTCCAAATGCATCTTCCTTTAATGAACTACTTAGTTTATTAAACTAAGTACTTCACTTAATGAACTAATTTAGTTCATTAATTGTGGCACCTGAAAATAGTATAAACTCAACAAATGTTCGCCATATGATGTAAGCTTTAAAGCTTCATGGCTCGTTAGTACAGCAACATAATATATATGCTAAATAAGGCAAGTTATCATGCATACATGTACACTTGTGTATATATATATATATATCCATCGTTTATATATATATATATATATGTATTCAAATTTCTTTATTTTGAAATCACTCAAACCCTCATATTTCTACAATGTGGAGCCTCGTTGGCATGTTGATTGGTCAAGAATCAATCATACAATGTTGATGAATCAAAGAGAGAAGCTACAAAAGTGTTTATTTCAGATTTTCCATGTCATCAAATGATGACAACATTGAGCCAATCAAAAGGTGCCAAGTAAGCAATGACTAAATGATGGTCCAATGGAGTGATGCCAAGTAAGCAAAACATTGTCACCATGATGTCTCACACTCTCTCAAGCAATTAAAAGGAAATTTTCAAGAGGGGGAAGAGCTCAAGGGGGACGGCCATTACATGTTAAAATGGAGAGAAGAAGAGCAAAACAAGAACAAGAACAAGTGTTGCAAATTGAAAGATCAAAAGTGTTCTAGCCTTCTTCTTCTACATCCTCTTTCTTTCTTTCTTTCTTCTTGAAAGCCTATTGTTTCCATATCTTTCAATCTTGAATAGGCTTCTATTAGACCACCACATATTCCTTATCTTTGTAAAAGATTGATCAAGGTGTGATCAATCTTCATTCTTGCGAGGTGGTGGTGTTCGTGCGCAATTGTATTTATCATACAAGGTTTGTAAAGGGTTGGAGTTGGTGTGTAACTCCATCAACCCTGTGGTAAGGTGTTTTTGAGTTGTGTGATTAGTGTGAACCAAGGAAGGTGTTCCTTGAAGACTGGAGTAGGTTGTTGATAACCGAACCAGTATAAAATTCTTGGTGTCATTTACTTTCAGCACTGATTTTCTGTTTCAGCACTGTTTACTGTTTTTAATCACGTTCGTAAAAATAGTAAACGAATTTCAAAAATTACAAAACTTTCAGAAAACATAGTCACACGTTCTAGGGTTCTTTTGGCACAAGTTTCAACCCTTTTGGACAAGTATAAGTCATTCAAACGTCCAGAGTTCTGAGACTAGTGCAGTCTGATTTTCAGGCTTGCAAAGGTTGAGACTTTGATCGTATTTGACTAACTTCCCAAAAGAATTTTTCAAAACTGTTTCAACCCATTTAAATATAACATATAAGGGGTTAGTGGTTAAATTTTCAAAGCATTCGGAGTTGTGTACAAATTGGAATATATTTTTTAAATCAGTGTATCGGTTCTGGCAGATTTGCGCAATCTGACCACCGACGAATTTTCAAGGGGTTAGAGGTTGAATTTTAATCTGAAATTTTTAGGAGATACTTATAACATCTGAGTTTAAGTTCTCTCCAAATTTCAGAATTTTTGAAGACCTGAAACCTAGTTTTCAAAATGTTTTAAAACTGGTCCTGAAAACAGAAACTGTTTTCAGAACTTGAATTGTTCAAGTTTAAAGAAATTTTAAAAACCACATTTTCCGCACCCACTATTCAACCCCCCCCCCCCCTTCTAGTGGTGCCTTGCAGATCCTACAGAATAGTGGTTAGCAGAAATTACAATACAACCCTTTGTAAAAATCCCCTTTGAAAACAGAATCTGAGACCACCTCAGATTCAGAACCCGTTTTTGAAAAATTCAAAAATAATTGTACACAACTCCAAAAATTATGAAAATTTTTAGAATATAACTTCAATGTGTTAAAAAGACTCTGTCCAAAAATCAGACAAACATAACATTGTTTGTCCCTTCAAACAAATAAAAAAATTCAGATGGTCAATCTGGACAGAATTAGATAGAATGTTGCTGAAATTGGAAAACGTATTTCTTTGAATACTCAACCAAAAAGGTTGATCTTTATGTAAAACCACTCCTTAGGATGTCTAGTTTATGTTTCCAAAAGTCCCTCTCCTTGAATAATTCTTGATTAATACAAAATTCAAGTTTTCTCAAAACTGGTTAGATTGCAGCCAGATTGGAGCAGTTATCTTGCAAAGACTGAAAGACTAACTTTCCCTTGCTCAAATCAAGTGATTCTTGTTGCAAAAGAAAGCTAACAGTCTGAAGTATAACTCCACCAAAAATCACGAATTTTAAAAGTGTTTAGCTATTTTTTCAAATTGTGAGAAGTTGTATGAAAACTGCAGAAAAACGGACAGAAAACAGAAATGAAGAAACAAGACAAGAATACCGAGAATTTATCCTGGTTCGGTCAATGTGACCTACTCCAGTCCCAAGGAATACCTTTCCTTGGATTTCACTATGAAATGAATCACCTTACAACAAGAACAAAGCTTGATCCTTGGATTATACACCAACCCTATTCAAGACTTGGATAATCACCTTCTATGCAACAGTCAGTTGCAACACCTCTACCACCTATTGATATAGCCTTATACAAATGGCTAATCAATATTACAAATGAAGCTCAAGAGTCTTATAGCTCAACAAAAACAACAAGAACATCTTTGCTACAAAGAATGGAACAAGAACAACAACAAGAAGAAAATGATAGCTAGACAATTCAACAAATGCTTGTGAGCTTCAAGTGTGTTTCATCTTCTTCACCATTGCCTCTATTTATAGTGTGAATTGAGCCTTGGAGATAAGACTTCTAATGTTTCACCATCTTCATCATCAAGTCCAAGTATCTTCACATCATTGGTTGGCCTTGTACACTTGGCAAAATAAGACAACATAATTGGTCCATCTTGGCAACTCTATTTGGCCGATCTTTCAACTAAAAATAGTCTTGGAATTATCTTGTAAATGTGAAGATAATATGGCCATAACAACTCCACCATCTTCTCAACTCTTTGACAAGATAATAGGCATGTGGGCATTTACAATTTCAAACTCAAAAATTCAGCTCCAAGAAGACTTAGTAGCCGTTGGCTACTTGGAAGTTTTTCCAAAAAATAATCTTGATCAAAATGTAGATAATAAGAGAGGATAATACCACTAAAATATCCTCAGCTCCAAGCAAGATAATAGGACATGCGAGGTCTTTATTTTGACTCAAAAATTCTGCTGAAAATAGCCATGTAACCGTTGGCTATATTTAAAAATATCTTAGTTGGCAAAGCTCCTTTTTGGTTGGTCCACTTGTCACCAACCTATAAAATATGTACACCATCATATCCACCTGATTAATCATGTTTTTAAGCATACATATATGTGTAGCAACTCAGATGTTTGAAGAAGAAATCAATAGATAATAGTTGACAAGATTATGTCAACGTGTAACATCAAAATTCCCAATATTTCTTCTTGAATGTTGTGATCTTTTCCACACCTTGAACACCTTTAATATTTCTGAATAATGATGATAAACATGCTCCCATAACATATATAAGAGTGTCTTCAAGAAAAAAATAGAATGTGACATCTCAAATCGTCACATATCCAGCTATAATCAATAATATCATCATGTGAGAGAATAAAATAAAGAATCACCATATTATCTTCAAATTAATAATAACTCAGCTTCAGAATGAAGATAATAATATGCTCAAGAGATTCTTTGAGTAAAAATACCAAAAATACCCTTGGTGTGAAATGACCAAAATGCCCCTAGTATGTGAAAACTCCAGAAATGACCCCGATGGTCAGAAATAATCATGATATCACCTTTGTCATGATAAATAGTATAAGAAACTCCAGAAACTCCAGAAATGACCCCGATCGATCGAAGTACCTCAGTTTCAGAGATTGATGTCTCACAATAAGGTTCAGAATTTGTCAATGACCTACATTGATCGATCAAAGTGAGGGTTCAATGTACATCGATCGATCGATGTTTCCCAGGTTTAGAGATCGATGTCTCACCGTAAGGTCTTAAACTTTCACTGCCTTACATAGATCGATCGATGTGATAGATCCCTCACTGTGCAACAACCTGAGAGATCTATGTCAACTTCTTCAACTTTTTCGATTTTTAATCACATATAACACTATGTGTGACATTTTTAAGCATTCACCACTTAAAATCATGACTTTGAAAATTATCCAAACATATTTCTTAACAGTACTTGCCATATATAGATGGCCAGCCCATATACTTTAAAAAGAGCCAAAAATTTCGTGGCTTACATGATATATTCAGCCATGAAATCATTCCAAGTTGGTACACACAAATCACCCCCAATTAAGGCCAAATTATGGACATTTCAAATTCAACTTTTTTTGTCACATGGGCCGCTTATATCTCAGCCTTATGAGCTGAATATTTAATTTACTTTATGTATATTATGTGCGACATAATATATATAATATGTGAAAAAGTTTGAATTTAATCAGAGAAAAATAGCGTAATCGATGAAAGTAAAAAAATTCGGTCTTCTACGAACACAATACATGGAACGTTTTTGGCATGACATGTAACATGTATCTAGACACTTTTTACACATTCAAGACACGTTAAAGTGTACTAGAATATTCAAATAAGGAATGATTACTATTTACTATATGTGTGTAATTATTGTGCATTATTTTACAAAGTTTACCAAAATGAAATTCAGCACATGTTGAAGACAAGTTACACGCCATTCTCAGCCTAAATAGAGCCTATGTGGAGCTTAGTTGGTATATTGGTTGGTGAAGAATATGCCACACAAGGTTAGTGACATAAAGGAGAGAGCTACACAAGGTAACAATTCAAATATTATGCAAATGTAACACATACTGAAAATTCAGCATAAGACACTTAGTGCTGGCCGAATTATATGTATTGAAGGTGGCAAATTTGCTTCCCAAAATTGAGGGGATTAATTGTTAATTATTTGGCAACATTATAAACTGTATTTGGCATATGTTTTTACACTTTAATCTCAGATTTTACAGCTACTAAATGGTGACAAGATTCATCCAATCATAGAGTGTCAAGTAAGCAAAGCCAAGACATTCATCCAATCATGTTGTGCCAAGTGAGCAAGATGGTGTCATATCTACACAAGACAATCTACCAAAGGCATTAAAAAGAATTCTCAAGGTGGTAGAATGACCTAAGGGGGCGGCCAAGATGAATTAAAAAGAAGAGAAGAGAGCAAACAAGAGTAAGACAACTCTCATTGTCTCTCAAGTGCAAAAAATCCACTATTCTCTTCTTCTATATTTCTTTCTTCTTGTTCTCTCAAGCCTATTGTTCTTATATTCAAGATATTGAATAGGCTTTGATTATACCACCATACACACCTCATTTGTTGTAAAAGGTTGATCAAGGTGTGATCAAACCTTCATCCATTCGGTGGTGGTGTTCGTGATCGGTGCGATTGATTGTATTGTTTGTGAAAGAGTGGAGTTGGTATGTAACTCTAGCAACCCTTGTGGTAAGGTGTTTTTTTGGTGTTTAGTGATAACCGAGGAAGGTGTCCTCGAAGGCTGGAGTAGGTTGAGAATCAAACGTAAATAGTTCTGAGACCAGTGCAATCTAATTTTCAGACTTGCAAAGGTTGAGAACATCAAAGTATTTGACATACTTCTCAAAGGAATTTTTCAAAACTGTTTCAAATCATTTAAATAAATTTCTTAAGGGGTTTGTCATTAAATTTTCAGACCATTTGGAGTTACCAATTAGTCGGAATAAATTTTTCAAGTCGGAGTACGGTTTCTGGCAGATTCATGCAATCTGATCACAAACGTATTTTCAAAGGGTTAGAAGTTGAATTTTAATCTGAAATTTTTAGGAGATACTCAAAATATCTGAGAGTAAAATCTCTCCAAATTTCATAATTTTTGGAGACCTGTAACTACGTCTTTAAATTGTTTCAAATCATAATCTGAAAACAAAAACTGTTTTCAGAAGTGGGGTTTTTGGGCCAAAAGTTTTTAAAAACAAGAATTTCTGTACACACTATTCAACCCCCTTCTAGTGGTGCTATACAAGTCCTACATAGAGAACCCTACTTGGCTTGTGGCTGTCTCTTTACAATGCGTCTATGATGAAAGAGGTCCAGAAGATGGAAGAGTCACGATGGTTTAAGGTGGTTGTTGGTCGGATTTAGGTGGTGACAATGATGTGAAGGATTAGGTGCTTTCAAAAGTATTAGATCTGATAAAACAGGAGAGGTGGATGCACCAAGTGTTTCAGGGGGAGTGGTGGTTTGATGGCTCTACGGTTTTTCGGTGAGATGGTGAACGAGAAGGAAATGCGACGCCCTTGTGCTGCTGCTATTGTTCGAGGTAATCGGAGGAGATGATGATAACGATGAGTGTCAGAATCTAGAAAGTGAGGCGACTAATTTAGGGTTAGACATTGTGTAATATATTTATATTATATGTAATATATAATTACATGAAATATATATCATAAAAAAAAGGTCTGGTCTAGTTTTTATAATTTTTGAATTTTTATAACTAAAACCAAACATTTAAGCCGATTTGATTTTCAAATAATTTTAAACCGACTGCAGTTTTGTTCGTCTTGGATTGGTGTGACTTCGTCAGATCAGAGGTAGTGAGACAGAAAGTGAGGTATCCAATCACGCACTGCCAAATGTACAAGTAATTTTTTTTAAAAAAAAAAATTTAAACTTCTTCCTTTTTGTATATGTAGCAGTGCATGGTTTGGGGCCTCATATTTTGCTTCACTTTTTGTCTTTTGATCAACCGGAATTCGTCCTCCTAAAAAATTGTTTTATTTGTCACACGGAGATAACCGGCACGATAAGAAACCCGTTTCTAGAACTCGCGACCCGTTCCGTTTCCTCTGCCTCTGTCAACAGTGTCATTTCTGGGGTTTTATTTTTGGTTAAAATAGTACAGAAGGAAACTGGGAATTTGCCTAAGAAGATGGTAGTAATTGAGCCTGTAGCTGTTGAGAATGGAAAAGGTGGAGAAATTCCGGCAAAGCCGGGGAGGAACGAGTCGTCATCGTCAACTTCAGGTTACGCGTCGGACGGTTATGAGACTGCCAGCGAAACCGAGTTGGACCGCGATGATGATGCCGTCAAGGAGGAGAAACGAGATGTCGTGGAAGCGCATTCAGGCGAAAGACACGCAGAGCCTTCTTTGAAAGGAAGCGGAGAAGAGAAGCGAGTAGAGGAGCAGAAAATTGCGTCTAATGAAGAGCAAATTGATGAGGTACAATTTTAGTTTTGATATCTGCATCTTTAAATTGGTAAATGACAAGTTTTAAGCTTTTTTACTGCTTACGTTGTTCGAGTTCTTTTCAATGCCAGAGATTCTGAATCGTGTTAAATCGTGTTTGGAGGTTTTGTTTTTATCATAGTTTCGTTGATTCTGCTGTATTTTTCAGAACTTGAAATTGAAATTGTCTTTTGCCATTTAAACTTTTGGCTTGAAATCTGGGAACTTATAGTGGAATAGAATTGGCAGTTTGATACTGATTTCTGTCAGATGGATTGAAGTATAGTACTTTAGCTTGATCACACATGAGCTCTGTAAATTTATCCAAGAGATTTGCATGTTTATATCAAAGTCTGTTTTTTGTCATGGAGGTGATTTTAGTTGAAACCAAATTAGGGAATTAGGTGAAAGAGACTGTATTAAGGCCGTACATAAATGGAAAAGAAAATCTAGGAGATTTACCTACACTCCCCAGGAGTTAATCATTGCATAGGGAAACATACTGTTGTCTACCATCCTGTTTCTGACAATGTTAAATACAATATGAATCTTCATCTCACATCTTTTTTTTGTACTTTCTCTTTCAATCGCTTTAACATTTGTGTAAGCATTGTTGATTGGGGTTGCATACATTTTCCAGAGGAAGGACTCTTATGTTTCTTGGCATATATGTTTTCATCTTGGCAGAAAGTACTTACGCAGGCAAACAGCGCAAAGCTTGAAGGCAACACGCTTTTCAAGGATGGACTCTATGAAGAGGCGTTGGCCAAGTATAATCTCGCTTTGGAGTTAGTGCCTGATCTGCCCTCATCTGCTGAAATGCGCTCTATATTTCATGCAAATCGTGCTGCATGTTTCTTCAAACTTGTATGTGGAAGCACTTTTTAAATTGATTTTAAGTGTGCAGCACTCTTCCTGCATGATATGCACCTCACTTTACAGCTGTGATCAAGTTTTGCTTTATGGAACTTTTTATGCAGTAAGGTTATACTTTTGTTTTCTTGGTATGTTATAACCAGAACGGTATATATATTATTGTTAATCTTTTCTTAATTCATTGAAGTGCGTGCGAAATATTCTGTAGATTCGTATCAAGATGTTTGGGCTACTATACTGTCAAAGAAGACTGAGCTGCTGTATGTTACTTGATTTTTTTGTCTCCTGCAATATGCAACAGTGTCATTTTTATGCAATTTGGGGATGTGAACAAAAACTAATAAGTTACCATTTGTCCAATAGCTCAAACTAGTACAACAACATTACCCATTGCTTTAGAGGCTCCCGTCTATGGCGGGGTCGGGTGGTCGGATGTATGCAACCATACCCATGTGTTAGAAACACACAGAGGTTGTTATCCGATGATCCATAATGATGCGTCAAGCTGTGTCAATCAACTGCTACTTCACAATATAAGAATTGCAGACAATTTAATGAATCATTTTGCTTTATTCCATCATATTCCAAAGTCAAGGAAGAGTGTGTCAATTTGGGGATGTGAACAAAAACTAATAAGTTACCGTCCAGTACTGGCTCAAACTAGTGAGATTAAAATATTTACGCGTATTTACATTACATACTCCGTCCATGCCCATTAATTTCATAGTGCCATTTAATGAGAAGCCCAGTGGTAAATGACCATCACCAGTTTTTTACTTTCTTTTTTGGCATAATGTTTCTTCACTGCTTGTTGTGATGTATTAAAAAAAAGAAGTGGGTTGCGTTAGGTTAATTACAAAAAATAAAAAAATAAAAAAAAGATAAAAGAAGTGGGTTGCGTTAGGTTGACAGCTATTGTAAAGCTTTATCATTTCAATAAACATGATCATGAATCAAATAAGAAGTTGCACTAATGCTAGGATGTTCCTCATGAGAAATGCACCATATGGTCCGAATTAGTTTGTGTCAAGGCAAGGACTGCTGCATCTGTTGGGCTTGGATGTAGCGTCAAATAAGCAAGGGTCCCCGTTGCATTGTTCGAAGGCGACTACAATTGAGCCAGAGCCATTGCATCTCCTAGATAACTAAGATGCAGTGAAAAATAAGCAAGAGCTTTGAGGCTGTAAGTTATATATTAAGAGAGAAAATAATAAGTTAGGAGAGTGTTAGACTAGGAACATAGAACATTGGAACTTTAACGGGACAGAAAATAGATATAGTGGGCACAATGATAAAGAGAAAACTAAATATTTTATGTTTACAAGACACAAAGTGGATAAGTAAGAAAGCTAGAACGTGGGCAAGTCAGGATTTAAACTCTAATACACGAGAAAAAAAAAATAAGATAAGAAATGGAGTTGGGATTATCGTAGGTGCCTCACTAAGAGACGAAGTAGTAGGTGTTATCAGGAAACAATATCAAATTATAGCATTTAAGTGGATGCTTGAAAAAAGAACAATTATCATTATTTGCATATGCGCTCTTCAAGTGGATTTAGATGATGTTATAAAGGTTTAATTTTGGGAATATTTAGAAGTCTTAGTGCGTGAAATTCCAAGAGGTGAGAAGATTTTTATAGAAAGAGATTTAAATGAACTTGTAGATAAAGAGAATAAGGATAACGATGAGGTACATGATGGATTTAGTTTTAGAAATAGGAACGATGAAAGAAGATCAATGTTGGATTTCGCTATAGGGACTAACACATTTTTCTAAAAAAGAGATGAACATTCAATTACATTCAAAAGTGGGTCAAATAAGTCGTAGATAAACTATTTCATGACTCATAATAGAGTTAGAAGAGCTTGTAAGGACTGTAAGGTGACCAAAGGAGAAAGCTTAACAATGCAGCACCGTTTTATATTGTTGGATGTCTGTATCCGGCATAAAAGATTGATAAGACAAAGGTTTTTAGAATCCAAGATAAAAGTGTAGAATTTAAAAGAAGCAAGTCAAGCAAAGTTTGGAAAAGTAGTATTAGAATAAAGAAGTCTTAAGAAATTCAAGCGGTGATACAAATGAAGTGCGGGAGGATGCAGCGGTAAGGATAATGTAAATGGCAACAAATTTACCTGGTGAGTCAAAAGACCGAGCACCTACAAGAAGGAATCTTAGTGGTGGTAAGGAGAAGTACAGGACAAAGTAAAAGTCAAGAGAACTAATTATAAGACACTTCAACACTGCAGAAATCAAGAGAATTGAAAGAAATATAGGCTGGCCAAGAAAGATGCTTAACAGGCCGTTACTAAAGTACCAAGCCAAAGGCGTTTGAAGATTTTACGAGGGGTTAGATACAAATGAATGTGAAATAGATGTGTATAAAATTGCTAGAGCGAGAGAAATGAAGAACGAGATTTAACTCAAATTAGATGTATTAAAGATGAAGATAGTGAGGTTTTAGTAGAGAAAAAGGCGCTAAAAGATAGATGGAGAAGATACAGTGGGTTTACACTTAGGATCTGCATTAAGTTCATGCTTATTTGTTTTAGTTATAGATGAGATCATTCGACACATTCAAGATAGAGTTTCGTATAACATGTTATTTGCACATAACATTGTGTTTGTGGATGAGATTCGTAAAGGAGTCAATGATAAGCTGGAATGTTGGCAGAAGAGAATAGAGGAAAAAGTTAAAATTGAGTTGAAAGGAAGTTAAAAGACATCAGTAAGACCTGCACTACTATGTGAGTTTGAATGTTAGGCAGTTAGCTGTGAGAATGAACAAAGAATGCGAGTGGCGAAAATAAAAACATTAAGATGGATGTGTGGACATATAAGGAAAGGTAAAATAAGAAATGAACATATAAGGAGAAATGTTGAGGTGGTCTTATAGATTATAAAATGAGGGAGTCAAGGTTAAGATGGTATGGATGTATGCAAAGGCGTCTGGGCAGTGCTAAACAATAATGAGATGTATCTTAAACGTAGAGAGGGACACCAAAAAAGTTATGTAGTGAGACGATAATGAAGGATATGACTTTCATGACAATTGGAGAGCATATGGTCAGTGAAAGAGCACAATTGAGACAATTGATTCATGTTGTCGATTTCATGTAAAGAGTGTAAAATTTAAGTGAGAATTTTAAGTAATTAGTCCTGAATCACGGTTGAGATGATATGATAGTTTTGAACGTTGTATATTGAAAAGGTGTATATTCTGTATTATATATTAGGAGACATACAAGTAGGGTAGGATTTAGATTACAAGTTAAAGAAAAAAGCGCAATAGAAATGATCGCTGCTAATCCCGCGTACTGAGAAAATGGATCGAGTGTTGTTATTGATGTGTGAGGTGCTGATAAAAACGAATAGCAGATTATGAAATTGGCCGATTTCATATGAAGAGTGTAGGATTTAAGTAAGAATTTTAGGTAATTAGTCCTAAACCACAGGTGAAATGATATGGTAGTTTTGAACGTTGCATATTCTAAAGGCGTATATTATGATATGCATTATATATTAGGAGACACAAAAGGAGGGAAGGATTTAGGTTACAAGTTAAGGAAAAAGCGTAATAGAAATGATTGCTGCTAACCCCACGTAGTGAAAAAACGGATTGAGTGTTGTTGTTGATGTGTGAGGTGCTGATAAAAGCGAATAGCAGATTGTGAAATCGTGAGACAAGAAGTCAGGTCTGAACGACAGAATTAGGCCTAGAAGGAAGACTGAAATCTCTTGATCCAATCACATTTGTAGGCCTTGTCACCTCTCTCCTGGCGAGATGTTTGTCTTACTATTGTCATGTTAATATTTCATGTATTTTTGTAGAATTAGCCAGGATATTCTCGCTTGTGTTAGAATCTTCACAGCTCGTTCATGTGCCGTATGATGGGGATCATAACAATATATGAAACCATTGCATATTTTGTTTGTCACAGATTTCCCTCTAAAATGTTTATGAGATATTTTCGCATTACCAGCTTGTAATTAGTTCTTTATTTTTATCTATTTGAGCTATTCAGGGAAAGTTTGAGGAGACAATTAAGGAGTGTTCAAAAGCTTTAGATCTCAACCCCAAGTACGTTAAAGTTTTGCTTAGAAGAGGAGAGGCATTTGAAAAGCTGGAGAACTTTGACGAGGCAATTGCCGGTATAATTCAGTAGAATTGATGAACTGACCATATAACTGTCACTTATCTGTCTTTTTCCCCCTCTGAGCTGTGTGTTATCTGGTTAGTCCTTTCATCTGTTACTGTTGGTTCTTGAGTGTTCATTAAACTTTACTTGGGCATGTAATTTTTTTCTTGCAGACATGACAAAAATTTTGGAAGTGGATCCATCAAATGACCAAGCTAGAAGAAATGTCATTCGATTGAAGCCAATGGCAGGTGCAAAGCGTGAAAAACTGAAAGAAGAAATGATAGGTAAGTTTCATTAATTTGTCAAACTGAACTTCAGTTTCTTGGTTAGAAAAGTTTGTTAGGTATCATATCACCTGGTTGGAACAGTTGTGAAATAACTTTATCACCAACACCTCCTTTCCTACAACCTAAACAATGATACAGTAAAAGAATAATGAGAATTTGCTTCTGATCTGCCACTTTTTTAATCTGTTTTGTGTCCTGCTCATTTCGTTCTGCATGGAGTTTCTAACATGCAGCAAGCTTTTATGATCAATGTTCTGCCTTTAATTTTAAGTTAATGATGTTTATATAATTTTATAATGCTAAAAGCTTGACAATTATGTCCTTGGGTACTTTAATTGGAGGTTACGTTTCTTTCCTCTCTGGACAACGTTGTAGCTACAGTTGTGATCAGATATATGCCTGATGTGCTAGGTGATGGTTTTCTAGTATTTCTGGGCCTACCTGGCTTGTGCTGTAACCGGATGCTTCGTTAAACTCAGTTCGTCTTCTTTGCCTTAGTGGGAAATGAAAGTCAGTTTCGTTGAAGTAGTACTTCTGCTATGACTTGCTTATGTGAGGCGTTCCTATTACGTGGTATGTGATTATGGTGTTTGGCGAATCTGGATTCACCATCCGGATTGTAGACTAATTTGACTAATCTGATTCGACATTCGGCAAGCAGTTACGCTGAGGTTTTTGGTAAAGATGGAAAAAAGAGGTTCTTTGGTAGGGAATTCGAAGAGGTCATAGCCGTGATATCATTTACTCTGCCGACGTTCTAGGTTTCAATGAGTTGGAATTGCAAAAATTCTCATTTATTCCTAAAATTTCAAAGATAAAAAACCCCATCTTGCCTACTTTTTTCTTCATTTTCATCTCTGTTTTTCCAACCTTCCTCCTGCTAAATTCTCCCTGCGTCTCCTTCGCCGTCTACCTGTTTTCTCCTTTAGGAAGCTTCTCCCTGTTCTTATTTCACCTCCGTCCTAACTCGGAAGTAAGTTTTTCATCTTTCTATTTTTTGGTGTTCAGTACCATGTCTTCTTTTTCTCAACCTACTGATTCTCAAAATGTGTCAAAAACACTCTCCTATGTCCAGACGGTGTAGGAAGGTACGAATCTTGTATTTTTGCGGAGAGGACGGTTTCAGACAATAACCCTCCCCTCTTCGACGGCTTAGAATGATCATGGCGCCTCTACTGTCCCCAACGCGGATGTTAAATCTAGCAGCGCTGCTCCGGCAACGGAGGTTCCAGCGCGTCGCCTGTGTCAAATTCCGAGCAATAACTTATACGTCCTGATCTGTTGACTCTTCAACTCTTTTCTTTGATAGTCTCTCGGAGTCTTCCGTCTCTGAAAGTTCAAGACTCCCTTTATGCATTAAACCCATTTGATCTGATTGAAATTTGCTGGATTTGGAAAATTGATATGCAGCTCGCCGCAACAACTTTTGACGGGCTCTTCAGAAAACTGAAGCCACTATTAGAAACCAAAACATGGGGAAGCTCGAAACGGCAAATGATAAATGATGTTCTTCCGGATAAACTTTTTCACATTGTTGCTTGTGATGCCAGTTAGAGGCTCGGTCTCAATCCATTTCGTGAAATAATCAACAACAATAATTATATATTAAACTGATCCAACAACGTGAGGTAAAGGTCCTACAAGGTCTTCTCACTGAAAGAAAGACCATGACTTATAATCGAAATCATTTCATGGTTGGGCACATATGTTACAGACATTTCTTTACTAACTCAAGAGCATCGCGCTACAGGGCCGCCCAATAGTAACCGACTAAATAACATTTGCGCACCCACGACCTTGACCCAGAATGATTGCCGCAAATGTCTATGTGGATTTCTCGAAGAATGTAATCTCCTTCCTCTAAGACACACTTTAACCACGGCTGAGAGAAAAGACTTCCTATACAAAACTCCATAAAGAGAGCATACCTGACTGTTTTGATGCGCAACCTTCAAGCCACTTGTCGATCGTAGGTTGAATTCCGTTCTTTGAGAAGTTCACTATCTCGTCCATCCAAGCGTTATGGTAGTCAGCTTGCGATACTTCAATTTGATCATATAGGTCCGGTTCTTGACAAGCTTTACCACGATTTTCTTTCATGATGCATTTGGGATCGAAGATGTCAGACGAGATAATGCATTAGCTCTATTGTTAGCTGGGTCTGACTATGTGCTCAATTTCAAAGTTTTCAAATGTCGCCTTAAGTTGCTGAACCTTGAATAAGTAGTGTTTCACATGATCTTTTGTTTCATAATCACCATTTACTTGAGTCACTATAAGTTGGAAGTCATTGCATATTTTAATTTTTTGAGCCCCCAATTTGCGTGCAAGGTTCATTTTTTGAGCCCCCAATTTGCGTGCAAGGTTCATTCCTGTGAGTGGAGCTTCATACTCGGCTTCATTGTTAGTTGATTCAAAATCAAATCGTAGAGTATACTCAAATTCCTATCCCCTTTGGACTGATGATAAGGAAGCTTGCTCCGTTACCATCTTGAGATTAAGAACCATCCACAAGATAGTTAATTGATCTTCTTCTGGCTGTTCATCTTCATTAAAAATTCATACTACAACAAAATCAGCTGAAATTTGGGTTTTAATGGCTGTCTGAGGGTGATAATCAATACCATATTCAGCCAAATCCACATTCCATTTTGGTGATCAGCCCGACATTTCAGGTTTAGAGAGAAGATGTTTCAATGGCTGATCAGTGACGACCACAATAGAATGAGTATGCATGTAAGTCCTCAATTTCTTGGCAGCCACGACTAATGCTAAGACTATTTTCTCAGCACTAGTATACCTAGTTTCAGGTCTATGTAATGCCTTGCTGACAAAGCAGATTGGCTTTTGAACGGCGTCCTCCTCCCTAAGGATAACATCACCGACTGACTCATGACAAACAGCCAAATATATGTACAGGGTCTCATCCGAAAACGGGAAGTTAGAGTTGGCATCTCAGCCAAATAATCTTTCAACTCGTTAAAAGCTTGCTTGTACCTATCATGTCCTTGAAATACATTTTTCTTTTTTAAAATTTGAAAGAAAGGTAGCGCACGCTCTGCAAATCTGGATAAGGATCTACTGAATGCTGCCGTCCAGTTTGACGCTATACCTCTATAACATTGCATGGGGTTGCATCCCCCTTAAAGCTTCAACCTTGCTGGGGTTAGCCTGAACCCTTTCCGTAGACACCATGTATCCCAAAAACTTTCCACTTCGTACCCCGAATGTGCACTTTTGGGATTTAACCTCATCAGTGAATCTCTAAGGATACTGAAAACGTCCATCAAGTTTTGTATGTACACATCAAGAGCCGCTCTTGATGAACTTGTCGTCAATATAAACCCCCATAATGTGGCCGGTTTGATCACTAAACAAAGAATTAATCAATCTTTGATAAGTCGTTGGTGTATTTTTTTTAACCCAAATAGCATAGTGATGTAACAATAAGTGCCTCTTTCAGTAGTTAAGGAGGTTTTAGCCTGATCTTTATTAGCCATGCAATTTGATGATATTCTTTGAATGTATCAAGAAAATTGAAGATTTCATGGCCAATAGTTATGTATACTAACCTGTTAATGTTTGGCAAAAGATAACAATCTTTTGAACATGTTTTATTTAGGTCGGTGTAATCAATACACATTCTCTAGGACCTATCAGGTTTTGGCACCACCAACGAGGTTGGATAACCAGATTGGATAGAGGACTTTCATTGTAAACTTGATGGCAAGTAGCTTGCTGACATCTTCGGCAATTACCTTGTTCCTTTCAAGAATTAAGTATATATTCTTTTGCTTGATAGACTTGACCTTGGGATCAACGTCAAGTTTGTGCTCTATAAGGTTTGTGGGTATGCAGGCATATCCTCGGCCATCCAATTAAGAATAGTTGCGACTTAATAAATTTTGAAGCTTTCTTCATATCTCGGTAGGCATCCAAGTTCCATTAATAATTACATTCTGGCCGTTCATGATCTAAAATGGAATCTTGAAATGCATCATCCGACTCTAATTTCTCATCGGTGGGACAATATAATCCAATCTAACTTGTTGTGTAGAAAGTTAATTGCCTGTAAGTTTCCATGAACAATGACCACCTTGGTTCGGGATGAGAACTTCATGCTAACACTTGCAGGGGTGAGATGATAGCTTCCAAACTCATCAACACTGGCCTGCCGATGAGGATGTTGTATGGCGACCTTTCCTTTACAACAACAAAATATACCTAAATACGTTTGCATTTTGGGTATTTACCAAAATTAGTCGACATTGTGACCATCCTTGTTGGCAGCACTACCATACCTGAAAACCTGAACAAAAGTGTAGATATGGGGCACAAGTGGCTATCCTGTAGATCCAATTGCTGAAAGACATTATAATACAGTATACTGGCTGCGTTTTCCATATCGACAAAAACTCAGTGCACCTTCACAATTTTGTCAGACTCGAGATTGAAAAGAATGTCGATCACCAATCTTGTGTTGGCATATCTTGAAGGAATGGGATCATTAGGTCCGTAAAACATTTTACTTGCCAACTTGGCTTTCTTCTGAGGCGGATTGCTTGAAGTTCCTGCTACTTCCGGCTCTGGCCTTGTCTTAGACAAATCAGGCCCACAAGAAATTGTATAAATGATTGTATTAATTTGAGGCTGTCCTGTAGCATCAGGTTCTTCCTGCTCCTCATCCTGATTATATTTTCTACGCCGATGTGGCTGATCTTCCTTGCCTATTTTATTTGGAGGAGCTTGGCAAAAATCCAACCGGTTATGTAATCGTGATCGTGGGTCGTAAAATTGCTATAAGTGTCTTGCCTCAATTAATCGCTCAATCGCTTGCGCCAACTACTTGCAATTTTTAGTATCATGACCAATGTCGCGATGATACGTACAGTATAGCATAGAGTGTCATATCTGAGACCCGTCAATACTGGCAGGTTTTCTCTGAGATCTTGATTCGTCATCACAGCAAGGATCCTTTCTTTTGAGGCAAACAAGGACAAACCCTCCTTGCCTCGGCTTCCCAAGCGATCAAACGCATTACGCTTATATTTGGGGTCTATTCGGACCTCTTTCTTTGTCTCGAGTCGACCAGGCTAGCGATAAGCATAATTCGCCTCTGGTTTTCACCTATTGGGCTCCTCCTCGGACAAATTGGTGGGCCTTCTCTAAACACTCTCTCAGAGTTTTGGGGTTCTCTTCAGCAAGTTGAGACTAAAGACGACCTGCTCATAGCCCGTTGGTGAAGGCTGTAACCATGATTTCATTGCTACGTTCCTCGACCCATAGAGACTCGTCCGTGAAGCACTGTATGTATTGCATAACTCACTCAGCTGCCTTCTGCCTCAAAGTTATCACACGAGAAGATTTTTTTGTTGAAAGGTTTGCAAAACACAAATTGTGTCTTGAACTTTTGGGACAGTTGACGAAAAGAATATATAGATTGAGATGCAGCTTTTGAAGCCATTCCTGGTCTGGTAAATTGGAAAAGCTTTACATTTCAGCTCATCAGGAACATCCTTTAAACTCATGGCTATTTGAAACTGAAAAAAGTGGTCCGTCGGGTCAGTGGTGCCATCCTATACCTCCATTTTGGGCATCTTAAAATTATTTGGAATATAACATTCCACAATATCTTTAGAAAATGGGCTTTTTTGAACATTCATTTTATACTCTGGTTGGCCGAACTGGAACTCCTCATCCAGGCGAATCTGATAATGTTGCTACGTCACTGGAAGGTTATGCTCTTTTTTAGAGTGATGTGACCTCACTTATATAGGCTTTTTTGGATGGGACAACGGTGCAAGCTGAGTTTTTTTTTATTGCTTTTACCTCTTTCATCGACCATAAAGTCGTGCCTTGCTTTGGACGATTGTTCTTATGACCTTTGCTTCCCATGATAAAACCACTTGGGAGGTTTTCATATATAGACATGGTCTCTTGATCTTTGCCTTTAATTTATTTTTAGCTACTGCTAAAAAAAAAATCCATGTTTTCAGCGATATAGCATAATGCGCTCATGTTCCTCTTGGGTCATCATTCGGGGGACATCTAGGTTCAAAATCTGTCTGCTGGAGGCCTACCTCCGACTGGCGGCTTAACGTATCCCTCTGCTTGGGTCGGTGCGATGTCTCTCCATCAAAGTGATTGTTCTTATCCATTTTCAGAAAGATGATGTATAAGCTTCAAGCAAGAATTAAATAGATTCAAGCCGATGAAGGTTCAGACCTTCCTTCTAGCCCCAAAAATGGCCTACCTGGATTCATCATCAAGATTGTAGACTAATTTGATTAGGGTATAAAATTAATTGAAATGTCAATTTTTGATTGGAGATAGTAATTCTAGATAGAGAGGTGAGGGTTGGACAATTAAGATATAACCATAATTTTGCAAAGAAGAAAATTGTTAGAGGCTCTATTTTAGGGTAAATCTTCCGATGCTCAAGTTAGTGTAAGATTGATCTATGATGAAGCTCAATTGGTAATTGAATTTAAGAGAAACATGTCTCTGTTATGAGTGGCTTTAGAATTATTTCTGGGACCTCTGCTGGTGAACATTTTAGCCCTTTATTAAATCTGAATATCCAATGCATGTTGTGGAGGTGTATGGTGCTGCCATGTGTCCTGCTCCACTGGCGTCTTGTTTCTGCATAGCTGACACGTGGTGCCACGTGCTGAGTTGCGTGGCAAGACTGACGCCACATGGTATGCTACATGGTCAAACTGTCTTGTCTGGAGAGTGTTTCTTTAACTTGACACAGGTCATAAGCTTCACGTGCTATGTTAATGGCTGACCAGATGTGGTCGGGCTTTACTCTATGACCAAGGTGGCTATTACGACTGAGACGATGTCTATGGCCGAGACCACTTACTCGAAACTGACGAGGCTAGCCTTGCGCTTGTTTTGTTGGTGCGAGCCTTAGGTCCTAGTCAGTGTCGGAAAGATTTTTTGTATCTTCTAAACCGAGTTGACTTAATTGTAATTGGACTTATCTGACGGAAGTGAACCTTTTCTTTACTGGATCAACAGTTAGCACTTAATAAACCCCTTTTCTTTACTGGATCAAGAGTTAGCACTTGATAAACCGAACTGTTCCACTTGTTTTTTTAATCAAATGTTGGTTTTGTCCTCATCAAATTTTTGGCTGACCTTAAGATTGCAAGAAGTGTTCCCTTTGTTTTGGGTGTTATTTTTTAGTCGTGGTTTGTGGGGAAGGTAGTGACAGATTCTTTTAACTTGTTCCTCATCCCCCCACCCTCAAACCCACGCTCCACCCTTCCAACCCCAAAGCTGATGTTTCTCCTTCATGATTATTTCTTCTGTTGTCATGTTGCTGAAATCTCGTCCGTCCTTTTGTGCAGGGAAGCTGAAGGAGATGGGAAATTCAATTTTAGGCCGATTTGGAATGAGCAGAGACAATTTTAAGGCTGTACAAGATCCAAACACTGGCTCCTATTCCATCTCATTTCAGCGTTAGTCTTGTTATTACCACCTTATTAACCCTTTTTGGTTGGCTCAGCATGATGATTATTACACCGGTCAAATAGTAACATGATATCTTTCATAGCTCTGCTCTTTCCTCTGAAGGTCCGTTTCTTTGGGGTGTTTAGAATGGTTTTATTGGAACCCAGAACATGTTATGTAGAAGCAAGTCAAAGTCTATTGCTTTGCGCATTTCGGGCGTATGGTTTTCCAGTGATTACTTCGTTGTCTGATTATAGTGCACTATTTATACAAAATTTACACTAACAGTGGTTGACGGGAAATATTATCTTAGATGTGATCTTGTCAATGGTAATCCTGTGAAAGAGGAGGTTGCTAGTTGAGCACGTTGGCTGCAGTGTAATTGCGGTTACTGCCCATTCTTCACTTTTTAGTTCACTTTATATTTATGTTATGATGTGCTTACTCATATCCCATATCATTTTAATATATACCCTCTCCGTCTGCTGTTTGTAACTTAACATTCTAAAAGAACATTATTTGACCTGTTGTCAAACCATTAGAACTATTATTATTATTGAGAATATTTTTAGAAGGTTGCATAATCATTTAAAGATTAATATAGATAGTGGACGAAAAAAGTGTTCCTAATTTGGAATATTGAAGTGTTCCTAATTTGGAATATTGAATTTATTTTGCAAACATAATCATCCACCTTAGCATCTCCAACCATAAATTTTGCAACATTGAATTAATTTAATTTGGGTAGGCGCTGGTCAGTAAAAGTTCCGTAATGATTTTTTTCCGTGTCCCACCAGAAATTAAAAGGAGATTTTTTTTTTTATCTCATTCTGAAAAAGTCGCATTGCAATTATAAATTTGTCCATTGTTCGCATTTAATGCGTATAACACCAACAACAACATTAGTATATTGTTTTAAAGGCTCGTATATTGCAAGGTATAGAGGGTCGGATATACACAATCAAATTTATGTGTTAGAATCATATGGAGGTGGTTTCTCGATGACTCATAATAAAAATTGCATCAAGCTGTGTTCATTAACTGCTACTTCACAGTATAAGAAACGTAACCGATGCGTATAACACTGACACTGGCTTATTTCTTTTCTCGGTGTTTTGAACACAGCCAACAGTGGCCCTTAGCCCAATTTTACAATAACTAAATGCGAACATCATGATTCTGGTGTTCTATAACACTAATATGTTTTGACTTACGAGTAACCAATAATTACATTCATAGCTAATCTATATATAATCAAAGCACTAATTACGGTTCATGTATCAATAAAAGCAACTTCTCAGTTTCCTCGAACATATTCGTTCCTTTATATTTACCTCACATTGTGAACACGTTGATCCAATAGAACAAACAATTTTTTTCTGGTAAGAGACTATTCCAACCTACATTCCTCCCTTCAGTTACTAACCAAGGATGACAACTGTAGCGCCCCGCTCCCGAACTCTAACATTAGGAACAGTGCACCCGCCGTATCTCACTAAGGAGAATACAAAGCGTCGAATCAATCTCTTACTTGTCAAAATGACGTAGAAATTTTTTTCGCAGAAACGTAAACCATAACATATATTAAACTTCAGTAACCGTCATTACATTGCTAAATAAAAATTCTGGGAATAAAAGTAGTAAAGTAGTATGTGGAAAATCCTCAAAGTATAAATAAGAACAAAACAGCTGCAGAGTCCCCTCATATCCTAGCTGCAGCTCTCAACCAGCCCACTCTGCTATGTCCATCCCGTCCTCAACGAAGATGTGCTTATAGTCCTCATCCGGATCACCTGGAAAGTAGGGGTGAGTGACAGAAAATCACCCAGTAGATGCCCGCCTCAAACCAATACAAAACGTGCATACCGAAATGACATAGCCACATAGCACATAGATATAATATAACCACATAGCATATAAATATAAGATAACACGCATAAGATAAAGTAAATGCGGTAAGTAAAGCACTCCACATAAAAATGCGCAAGTACGTGATGCATGCTCAATCAACGTGTCACATGCAACGAGAATCATGTCATGCAATATGCCCCTAGACCTATATGCAATGCATGCCCCCGGGTCCTAACTCCAGCGTCGTGGTCTCTAGCCACCACTTGTCGTTTGGACACCCACGCCCTATAGACGCAGTATGTCTCATGACCCTGGTGCCCTATAGACACGGCAAATCATCCCGATACCTACGCCCTATAGACGCAGTATACCTCATGCAATGCACGTGTCATGAATGCAACAGCAAAAGTCGCCGGGGGCCCGTACGCCCATCCTCACCATCTCCGGCACTCAATATTTAGTTTAGTAAATTTTAAGAACATTGAAAAGTTGTTATTTAGCATCCCCCTTATTTTCCATTAGCTTGTATTAATTTTCTAGAATTTTCTACTAATTTTCTCTTATCTAACTCCATTTATTACTAATTATTTTTAATTACTTACATTTACCAAAATTCAGAAATTAAGTGAAAATAATTTAATTTTAACCTTTTATATTTTATGAAATTTATTTAGAATTTTCTGATAAATAAATATTTTTTTTGGAATTTTAAACTAATTTTAATTAATTATTTATCATTTATTCCTTTCAGAAATTAATTTTCAGATTTATTTATTTTTTAATTTCTGGTTTGGGCCGGCCTGCTGGCCTGGTCCGGTCCGCTGGCCATCCGGTCCGGTCCGGCAGCCAGGCCGGTCCAACAACATTTTCCCTCTCTTTTTTTTTATTTTTTTATTAAATTATATTTCCTTCTAACCTTTATAAAATCTTCGTTTTAACTCCGATTGACTTCAAATCAGTTGCGTTGGACTCGTTATAACGAGGCGCAACTTTTGGGAGTGGACACGTCATCACGTGTCCGGACGCGCCGTCAGGGGCCGCGCGTGGGCCCCACGCGCCACCCCCTGAAACGCGTCCGTCAGACCCTTTTTTCGACTTTCAACCCAATCCCAACCTATTCCGGGCTAGATGAACTTATTCTAAGGCCAAACGCAATTTTAAAGAACCCTAAGTGTGAAAATATTCAACCTTTTGATTTCATTCATGGTGTTCTCAATCCGAATCACAACAACCATCAATTTCAATACACACGCACATACACATATAGACATAAACAACACATCTCATGCTTTTCCATATAAAACAAGGCAAAATTCACATATTAAACAAATAAACAACGAATCACATAAATATATCATCAAAGCATGCATGTATTATACCCGTTTGAGGGGGAAGAGACACCTACCTTTTTGACGAATTAACTTCCTACGCGGGATTTCTTCTTCTCAAACCCTTCTTTTCTCCCTAATAGCCTTGGATGATAATTTGTAAAAAAACAAGAGACCAATTTTGGCCTAAATGGTGATGGCGGCTGGAGGGGTGCTTTTGCACCTCTCCTATATATATATTTTTTTATTTTTTTTCTTTTGCCGTTACCTAATGCAATGAGATGTGTGCATGTTTGCTTTTATATTTTTTTGTGTGATATATATATATAAATTTAAAGAAAAGGTTTAGGATAAATTTGTTAGGTATTTTCTTTCCAAATAAACTTAGGATATACTAGGCAACACATATCCTAATTCCAAATCTTAAGTAGTCTAGGAGTTATCCCATTATTTTCTTTCTCCCTTTATCTCTCTTTTTTCCTTAAAAATGATGGGCGTAACATTCTACCCACCTAACAAAAAGTTTCGTCCTCGAAACTTGACGTATCTTATTCGAAGAGTGTGGATATCGCTCTCGCATCTGCTCCTCAAGCTCCCAGGTCACCTTGTGCTCGGTGTGATTAGCCCACTAAACTTTAACGTAAGGGATGACCCGTTGTCTCTATACCTGGTCTTTGCGATCCACGATCCTGATAGGAGTCTCCTCATATGTCGTGTCTGGCCGAATCCTCAACGGTGGTGCATTTAGAACATGGCTCGGATCCGTAACATATCTTCTCAACTGAGAAACATGGAATACGATATGCACTTGAGCCAAGACAGGGGGTAGCACCAGTCGGTAAGCCAAGGTACCGACCCTCTCAAGTACCTCATACGGACCAATGTAGCGAGGTCTCAGCTTACCCTTCAGACCAAATCGTGCAACCACCTTCATGGACGACACTATCAAGTAGACCTTCTCGTCCACAGCGAACTCTAGAGGACAGCTCTCGGAATCAGCCCAACTCTTGCTTCTATCTTGGGCAAACTTGAGTCTATCACGTATCAATTTCACCTTCTCCCTAGCCTGCTCAACCAACTCAGGACCGGTGATAACGCGCTCGCCAACCTCATCCCAATGAACAGGAGACCTGCACTTACGCCCATAGAGCGCCTCAAAAGGTGCCATGCCGATGGCACTTGTGATGGCTATTGTTGTAGAAGAACTCAATCAACTTGATCAACATCCACTATCGTACATCTCTGAGCATCACATCCTCCTTATGCGCCTCCTTGATCCGCTCAATCAGAGATGGTGTAATGACTAAGGCCGCCAGAACATTAGCAGTGGAATCAACAATGTCGAGATCAAACTCTGTCATCTCTTTCTCTAGTGGCGTCCGTCTGGCGTGATTAGACTTTCTACTCAAAGCATCTGTAACTCGATTTGCATTCCCCGGATGATAACTGATGGTCAGGTCATAGTCTTTCAGTAGCTCAAGCCATCTCCTGTGACGCATATTCGGCTCTTTCTGTATAAATACTTCAAGCTCTTATATTCTATGAAGAATTCGCACTTTACACCGTATAGATAATGGCACCAAATCTTTAATGCAAACATCACTGCTGCCAGCTCCAGATCATGAGTTTGGTAATTTTGTTCATATTGCTTCAACTTCCTCGAAGCGTATGCACAAACCCTATCTCTCTGTATTAGCACGCATCCTAGCCCATTCTTCGAGGCGTCGCTGTAGATGACAAACCCTTCAGTGTCAGAGGGCTGTGCCAATACTGGTGCAGTCGTCAACCTTCGCAAAACTTTTCTCACACTCGGAGGTCCATATGAATTTGGTCTTTTTCTGAGTCAGTCGACTCAGAGGTGTTGCGATACTCGAAAATCCGTTCACGAGTTTACTATGATAACCGACAAAGCCAAGAAAACTACGTACTTCAGTGACATTAGTAGGTCGGAGCCATTCTGTAATCGCCTCTATCTTCTTTGGGTCAACAGAAATGCACTTCTCAGAAATCACGTGGCCTAAGAAAGTCACATTCTCCAACTAGAACTCGCACTCGCCGAACTTTGCATACAACTTTTTCTACCTGAGAGTCTCTAATACCTCCCGCAAGTGTTCAATATGTGTCTCCTCATCAGGTGAATACACCGAGATGTCTCGATGAACACTACTACGAAACGATCCAACTGCTCCCTGAACACTGTATTCATCAAATCCATAAAGGTTGTAGGTGCATTCGTCAGTCCAAAGAGGCATTACAAGAAACTCGTAGTGCCTGTATCGAGTGCGGAACATCGTCTTTGCTATATCCTCTGCCCTAATCCTCAACTGATAGTAGCCTAGTTGGAGGTCAATCTTCGAGAACATTCTGGCACCCTTCAACTGATCAAATAGATCGTCGACCCTTGGTAGTAGATATTTATTCTGTATCGTGATCTTATTAAGCTCACGATAGTCGATGCATGGCCTCATACTACCGTCCTTCTTCTTCATAAATAATACCGGTGCCCCTAAGGCAAAACACTAGGTCTGATGAACTTCCGGTCCAGCAACTCCTGCAACTGTTCCTTGGGCTCTTTTAACTCTGCTGGTGCCATCCTATATGGTGCCTTCAAGATTGGATCGGCTCCGGGTATGAGATTGATCTCGAACTCTACTTTCCTGCTCGGTGGTAAATCTGGTAACTTATCAGGAAAGACATCCTTAAAATCTCGTACCACTAGAATATCCTCAATCGATGGTGTCTCAGCACTGGCATTTAGAACACATACAAGAAAACTTCCGGCTCCTTTCTTCAATGCCCGAGAGGCCTATGCTGCAGTCATGTAGATTCTTTTTTATGGATGAATTTTTCAATTTGACATCCCCCTGGAAGATAGTCTCTCGCTTATCCGGTGTCTGCATACTGACCTGTTCCTGACGGCAGTCGATGGTAGTACTATATCTTGCCATGAAATCCATGCCCAGAATGATGTCGAAGTCCTGCATCTGGATCGGAAATCAGAGTTGCGGAGAACTCAAGCTCATTAATCTCCAAGTGACATTTCTTGTACTGATAGTGGGATACAAGCACCTGGTCGCTGGCGGCTTGAACACGATAAAGGATCTCAAGATGTTCTGATAGAATACTCATGTTCTTGGCGGATCTCTTGGCAACAAACAAGTGGCTGACACCACTATCAAATAGGACGTAGGCTGGGACTTTGCTAATTAACATCTCACTTATAACTACATCCCCGACCTCCTCTACCTCAATGTCCATCATAACACGCACACGAGCGTTGGTTCGCCCCTTTACTTTCTATTGCATCTGACTTGATGATGGAGGGGGTGCTTGTGCTGGGGTAGGGCACTCTCTGGAATAGAGTGCTTCTGGTACTCCTCCTTAAACTGGGTCCATGTCGGCGGTGGAGTCAGTCTGCATGTCACACACTGCTACCATTGCTCGGTATCACCCTCTAAGAATGGTACGACCATATCAACCTTTAGGCCATCCAGAACCTGCATCAACCTCAACTGCTTATACACATTTTTGAGCCAGATTTCTGCTCCTCTGTTTGTGTTGTACCCCTGAACATAGGTATCTGGCAGTTCTGCATCTTCCGATAGAAAAATCGAAGCCCTCTGGGGTGGTGGTGCTGGTGGTGGCTGCTGCTGCTGCTGTAGGTAAGCCATTTGTATCTGCTGTTGGGCCATCAATGTAGTCAACATGGCCAGGGTATCTGCAAGGACCTGAGGAATGGTCCCCTGACCCTGCTAATCATCGCCATCATGTCCTCCGTTTCAAGCTGGCGGCTCGCGTCGTGGAGGCATTATTCAGAATTTGAGTTCATGAAACGAATACAGATTTGTCGATAATAAATTGAAAGGTGGAACGCGGATAAATCGATAATTAGACAAGAAAAGCTCATCATCGACACACACCTCCCATAACCCGATCATAACTTAGGTCTAAAATCATCTCTCAAGTCTACTTTGTTTATTAGGGCTAAAATCGTCATTTTACAAAAGATCGTGACTTACGTCTAGTGATCTAGTTAATCCTAAGTTTCCGAGGCGGATCTGAAGCCTCGGCTCTGATACCACCTGTAGCGCCCCGCTCCCGAGCTCTAACATCGGGAACAGTGCACCCGCCGTATCTCACTAAGGAGAATACAAAGCGTCGAATCAATCTCTTACTTGTCAAAATGACGTAGAAATTTTTTTCGCAGAAACGTAAACCATAACATATATTAAACTCCAGTAACCGTCATTACATTGCTAAATAAAAATTCTGGGAATAAAAGTAGTAAAGTAGTATGTGGAAAATCCTCAAAGTATAAATAAGAACAAAACAGCTGCAGAGTCCCCTCATATCCTAGCTGCAGCTCTCAACCAACCCACTCTGCTATGTCCATCCCGTCCTCAACGAAGATGTGCTTATAGTCCTCATCCGGATCACCTGGGAAGTAGGGGTGAGTGACAGAAAATCACCCAGTAGATGCCCGCCTCAAACCAATACAAAACGTGCATACCGAAATGACATAGCCACATAGCACATAGATATAATATAACCACATAGCACATAAATATAAGATAACACGCATAAGATAAAGTAAATGCGGTAAGTAAAGCACTCCACATAAAAATGCGCAAGTACGTGATGCATGCTCAATCAATGTGTCACACGCAACGAGAATCATGTCATGCAATATGCCCCTAGACCTATATGCAATGCATGCCCCCGGGTCCTAAATCCAGCGTCGTGGTCTCTAGCCACCACTTGCCGTTTGGACACCCACGCCCTATAGACGCAGTATGTCTCATGACCCCGGTGCCCTATAGACACGGCAAGTCATCCCGATACCTACCCCCTATAGACGCAGTATACCTCATGCAATGCACGTGCCATGAATGCAACAGCAAAAGTCGTCGGGGGCCCGTACGCCCATCCTCACCATCTCCGGCACTCAATATTTAGTTTAGTAAATTTTAAGAACATTGAAAAGTTGTTATTTTGCATCCCCCTTATTTTCCATTAGCTTGTATTAATTTTCTAGAATTTTCTACTAATTTTCTCTTATCTAACTCCATTTATTACTAATTATTTTTAATTACTTACATTTACTAAAATTCAGAAATTAAGTGAAAATAATTTAATTTTAACCTTTTATATTTTATGAAATTTATTTAGAATTTTCTGATAAATAAATATATTTTTTTTGGAATTTTAAACTAATTTTAATTAATTATTTATCATTTATTCCTTTCAGAAATTAATTTTCAGATTTATTTATTTTTTAATTTCTGGTTTGGGCCGGCCTGCTGGCCTGGTCCGGTCCGCTGGCCATCCGGTCCGGTCCGGCAGCCAGGCCGGTCCAACAACATTTTCCCTCTCTTTTTTTTTTATTTTTTTTATTAAATTATATTTCCTTCTAACCTTTATAAAATCTTCGTTTTAACTCCGATTGACCTCAAACCAGTTGCGTTGGACTCGTTATAACGAGGCACAACTTTTGGGAGTGGACACGTCATCACGTGTCCGGACGCGCTGTCAGGGGCCGCGCGTGGGCCCCACGCGGCACCCCCTGAAACGCGTCCGTCAGACCCTTTTTTCGACTTTCAACCCAATCCCAACCTATTCCGGGCTAGATGAACTTATTATAAGTCCAAACGCAATTTTAAAGAACCCTAAATGTGAAAATATTCAACCTTTTGATTTCATTCATGGTGTTCTCAATCCGAATCACAACAACCATCAATTTCAATACACACGCACATACACATATAGACATAAACAACACATCTCATGCTTTTCCATATAAAACAAGACAAAATTCACATATTAAACAAATAAACAACGAATCACATAAATATATCATCAAAGCATGCAGTATTATACCCGTTTGAAGGGGAAGAGACACCTACCTTTTTGACGAATTAACTTCCTACGCGGGATTTCTTCTTCTCAAACCCTTCTTTTCTCCCTAATAGCCTTGGATGATAATTTGTAAAAAAACAAGAGACCAATTTTGGCCTAAATGGTGATGGCGGCTGGAGGGGTGCTTTTGCACCTCTCCTATATATATATTTTTTTATTTTTTTTCTTTTGCCGTTACCTAATGCAATGAGATGTGTGCATGTTTGCTTTTATATTTTTTTGTGTGATATATATATATATATAAATTTAAAGAAAAGGTTTAGGATAAATTTGTTAGGTATTTTCTTTCCAAATAAACTTAGGATATACTAGGCAACACATATCCTAATTCCAAATCTTAAGTAGTCTAGGAGTTATCCCATTATTTTCTTTCTCCCTTTATCTCTCTTTTTTTTTCCTTAAAAATGATGGGCGTAACAACAACAATCACCAAACTATTGAACAATTAAAATAAGAACACGAACGCCTTCTTGAGGAACGTGAAAATTATCTTACGAACTTTGGAATCATGGTGTTGAAGAAGACGGCATAGAGGATGAACATTCTTGGAAATCTCGTGCAGCAAAAAGGGAGATAACAAGGATCTATAATTTGCTTAAGGCCATCTCCAATGGGTGCACCAAAACACTCATTTGGCGCAAAAATCATCTCCAACCAAACACCTAATGGAACACCTAATAGTTGAAAATGAATACTGTTGTACCAAATAGATGCAACACTATTCATTGCACCGAATCACTATTTATTCGCTACATCACAATTTTAATTACCTTAAGAAAATTTTAATTTCGTTATAAGAATTTTAATTTTCTTAATTTCGTTATAAGAAAAAAGAATTTCTTTAATTCGTTAACAAATAATCCACCTCAGTTAAATTAATGAATACTTACGCTAAATTTATATGAACGTTAAATTTGTTTTAAATTATTTATAATAATGAATTAAAAATAAAATGATAGAAGAATCTTTAATAAATATTCTTATTTGATGTTGGATTTGGTGTTTGCGGTTGGAGTACTTTTTTTGTGTGCATCAAATAGATAATTTGATGTAAAATTTGATGTTTTCGGTTGAAGATGGTCTAAAGGCATAGATCTCAATCAAAAATACGTCGACACTTAGCTCGAAATCCAAGGCCTAAAGGACAAACACTAACATTCCTCAACTATATTTGTGGACCAACCTGTACTTGTGAGCTTTGAGGCATCCGCTAAGAGAGTTCCTAAAAACTCCATCTTTCTCCCCGTGTTGATTTGCATGCACCATCCTCATTTCTTAAAAAAGGTGTACAAACCTTGCAAAATACTATTATGTACATGTTGTATTTCAAGTTTGTTCAATTGCAAGCTCCTTAAAATGTCTTTCTTTCATAATATGTAAATATTTGCCGCACATTTAACATGTTACATCTTTTCTTACAGCATCTTTCAGGTGTATTGATCATCCCATGACGTGTCTGTAATGAGAAATACAAGTATTCTATTTTCATAGGAAACAATAGAATTATTTCAAATTGCTCAAGTAGATTGGTGATCGTGAGAGGTGTCCTTTCTACAAAATTGTTCAATTGTAAGGCAAACTCATAGTGATCACCCTCTTTTTTTTTTCTTTCAAATTTTCGATAATCTCACATATATTACTCGAGCTGTCTTCATCATTATATAAAGATTCGGCGATACTGAGTAATTTGTTTTCATTTGGTCACCGCTTTTGGAATAAATTTTGAACATGGTCAAATAGTTCACCCCTTAGGTAGTCTACTATATTTTCACTAGTAGTATGGGATAGACATTCAAGAATACCATGATTATTAGAAGTACTAGGATCACTACCATTAGCCTGAGTACCACATAATTGAAGACTATAATCCTTAATAGCCGAAGTAGAATTTTTAGTAGTATTTGTAAAAGGATTACTTGTGGTACTACTACTTTCGAACGATGTATAAGCTGTATCACCAGAACTTGAGTCAAGACCCTTTTCATCAAAGAGAAAAATGGGTCCCCTTTCATCCAAGAGAAAAATAGCATCGAAAGTTGTTTAACATATTTTTTTTTTCATAAAAGATTTCCTCCATACAGAAAGAAAGTTGGAGTAGAAAATAAGTATAGAGAGTTCTGGTTGGTTGATAACCAAAGTGTATAGTAAAGAAAAGAATGTTAAGTTGTAAAACGTTTTGATGATGAAAAGATGTTTTGAATGAGTTAAATTTATATTTGATGCATGATGGGAAAACACATTTCCAAAGATGGTTGAGATTGGAACTCAACTGGGACATCGATCTCTCAAGGAGGAGACATCGATCGATCGATGTCAGTGACATCGATCGATCGATGTGAGATCTGAGGACATCGATCTCTCCCTCCCAGGACATCGATCAATCGATGTGAGATCTGAGGACATCGATCTCTCCCTCCCAGGACATCGATCGATCGATGTGAGATCTGATGTAGCGCCCCGCTCCCGTGCCCTAGTATCGGAAACGGTGCACCCGCCGTAGTCTACTACAAAAACTACAAAGCGTCGTTCAATTCTCTTACACGTCAGCAGTGACGTAGAAAATTTCGCAGCGGAAACGAAATAAATAAAATAAACATTTTTTATTTATTCATTTCAAATTCAACATCAGATAAATACCACGTCTAAGTTTATTATTACATTTCAACATAGAGAAAATAAAACTGCCAAATATATTATTTTCTAGCTCTAACTACCCCACTGTCCGCACTCAGCTCCGTCTTCTATGTATATGTAGTCGTACTCCTGCTCACCTGGGAAAAATAAAGGGGTGAGTGATATAGAAATATCACCCAGTAGGTTCTCACCTCCTTCCGAACAATTTCATATATGGCAACAAATAGCACGTAGCACATGTATAAACATGAATAACTATGTAAACAATAAAAGCACCACAACAATTATGCGATGTCATGATGCATGCTTGTGTCACACGCAACGACATCTCCACATGCAAATGCCTGTCTCTCTACCGTGCAATGCATGAACCTCGAGGTAATCCTACCACACACCTCGACACGCCTCACCGGTGTATAACATACTTGTATATGCGGTTATCAGCAGCTCTCTAAAATCACTTCTTAGATGTACTATAATATTTGACTTAATTCTCTATAATGACAACTTATAAACCTCCATTTATACTATTTGACGCGTATCATTCAACTCATTATAGTCTACAATTTTGAATTCTTAACTCGTCATACACGATTCATCTCCTAGTTACATGTCCCAAAATAAATACGTCCAAAATATCCATAAGTCCTCCGATTTACTACTCATTACACTTCATATATATAGAATCAAGCCTCAAAATCAATTCTTATATACTCACGAGCTAATTCTATGATCATGTCCTTACTTTCCTCAGATATAGCATCAACATCCTAGTATACGAAGTATGTGCATGGACATATTTTCTTCGCTTTAAAGTAGTTTACAAAACTATACCTCTAACTATTTGAAATAATATACATTCTAATTTTTTTTTTCAAACACAAGACCCACGGTATCATAGATTTGTTTTTGCAAAGCGGTGTCTTTAAATGACCATTCGTAAAATAACGGTACAACGTACTTCGCAAAAGTATTTTGATGAAATTGCATTAAAACAATCGAAACACCACCATCGCAAAGTTATTTTTTTTACAAAACGATTTGAGCACGGTGTCTTTTCCTTACCAAAGAAATACAAATTCTGAAAGCTATGTTTTGTTTCCCAAAACGAAACAGTTGAAAACTCAACAATTATAAGGTTTCATAAGGTAATTTGGATAAGGTACTTCTTTTTTTTTCTCCAAAAAGAAGTAGATATATTTTGAATCTATTTCTGCTTCACAAAATTAAATATGTTCATCAGAAGCAGATCAATCTATTCAAAAGCATTTAATGATACAATACTTGCAATGTTGATAGTTGACAATAAATTTATTTTAGCAAAATCAATATAGCTAAACAAAAGTTTGAGAAATATAAGAGGTGTGTAAATATATTGTTGTTTGAAAACATCTATATTTTGAAATATATCAGTCTTGTCAGGGGCAGTCGAAATTCCATATATGGCTATAAGAATTCAGAAAGCAATATAGCTTTGTAAGGAAATATACCTATAAAAAGATTGAAAGTAGTTGAAATATTTAGAAGCAAAAATCTTTGAAATGCATTTAAAATATATAACATATCTTGGTGTACGTGTTTATAAGAAAACGTTTATTGCTTGAAAAATAGTCCAATACTTCGTAAAATTTTCTAAGCCACACCTATGTCAGTGAAAATCCACATATGCACCGTTTCATATAAATCTTTAACTTAAGTTGCTCAATCCTAGCATGGCACGCTAAATATTGATCGACTTAGGACATTCTAATCCACCACGCTTCCGCTGTGCCACACTGATCTACCGTATTTCTTTACTTAATTATTCAACCGCTAATTCTAATTTAGTTAGATCTCAACAGAAAAGCACCTATTACTTATTCATACTTATTCTATTTCAATTCAAGCCTACACGATATTTAGTACTTACGTGTTCCTATGAATCAACACTTGTACCCTTTTTTTTTGTAATGCTTGCTTATCACTATCAGTCAATATCCCTAGTATGACTAATATCTTTGGCCTGTTTTGGTAACCCTAAAGTTTAACATCTTAATCATAACGATAAGCCCCTTTGTACGATATTCTTTGCTAACTCTACTGATCATAACACTTATAAATCGTTATACTTAGTCTCTATCATTCTACTATAAATCATTTCTTAGTAGCTAGGGTCTCATCTTAGACCTAGTCATGTTCCGACACTACAGTCAAGGTAGAGGCGTGAATCCGCTTTATTTATCGTAATGGTACCGGGTTTGCAGGAATCAGATCTAAGAAATTATACGAATGGTTATGATTAACACTTAGATAAGGCAAATAATTCAGAGTGGTATGAAGTGCCCTAGGTATACGTGGCATATCCCTTATCCGATCATCACTTAGGTCTAATATCATGACTTTTTTTTTTCTAGAGTCGATACTTGATATGATTATTTCTCACGTCTAAAATCATTACTTAATTCTAAGATTCATGCTTAGAATATAATCACACTTACGACTAAGATCAGTGATTATGTTCAAATCATCACCTAATGTTCAGGTCGTAACTTAATTTCTAAGATCATAGCCTAAATTTATGCTTCCGCCATGGACCTGGAGCCATGCTCTGAGGATCGCACTGTCAATACATAGTACTTCTTGAACTCATCCTGAAATTAAGTCCAAGTGATCGGGATGTCTGCTAATTCAGTCGCTGCTGCCGTTGTGCTAGGATTTTGGTCATGGTGACCATGGCACCTGTAAGTGTTTAGGGAATAACCCCTGATTTGGGTGGTTAATATTGTCTTGTTCATGACTTATCGGCATTTTATGGTATTGAGAACAGCCGAAATTATTTATTTATTTGATTCAAGCTAAGTTAAGAGGTATTGTAGGAATTTCTAATCGCTTATGGGGTGCATGCAAAAGTTTAAGGGCAAAATTGGTAAACAAATAGAGAAAGACGAACTAACGCTCTCACACCCCTTAACTTGATCATGACTTAACTCTAAGATCATCTCTTAAATCTACTTTGTTCATTAGAGGTAAAATTGTCATTTTAAGGAAAAAATCAGAGCTTATGTCTAAGTGATCTAGTTAATCATGCGTTTCCAAGGCGGATCTGGAGCCTCGGCTCTGATACCACCTGTAGCGCCCCGCTCCCGTGCCCTAGTATCGGAAACGGTGCACCCGTCGTAGTCTACTACGAGAACTACAAAGCGCCGTTCAATTCTCTTACACGTCAGCAGTGACGTAGAAAATTTTGCAGCGGAAACGAAATAAATAAAATAAACATTTTTTTATTTATTCATTTCAAATTCAACATCAGATAAATACCATGTCTAAGTTTATTATTACATTTCAACATAGAGAAAATAAAACTGCCAAATATATTATTTTCTAGCTCTAACTACCCCACTGTCCGCACTCAGCTCCGTCTTCTATGTATATGTAGTCGTACTCCTGCTCACCTGGAAAAAATAAAGGGGTGAGTGATATAGAAATATCACCCAGTAGGTTCCCACCTCCTTCCGAACAATTTCATATATGGCAACAAATAGCACGTAGCACATGTATAAACATGAATAACTATGTAAACAATAAAAGCACCACAACAATTATGCGATGTCATGATGCATGCTTGTGTCACACGCAACGACATCTCCACATGCAAATGCCTGTCTCTCTACCGTGCAATGCATGAACCTCGAGGTAATCCTACCACACGCCTCGTCAGGCCACACGCCCCGTCGGGCCACACGCCTCATAGGGCAACACGCCTCGTAGGGCAACACGCCTCGTAGGGCCACACGCCTCGTAGGGCCACACGGCACATAGGCCAATGAAATGCTCGTGCCATGAATGCAAATGCATAATCATGCATAATCCGGAGCATCCATACTCATATATATGTCCGCGCCCATACACGTGCATATATACGTGTATGCATACTCCCACACATCATATATCAATAATTATTTTTCAAACCCATCCATAAAACTATACTCACTTCAAACACAATTTCCTTGTAATAATAATTCTCTCTTAATTATTAACCTCTCTTTATAAATTTATTTATTCATTTATGGGTGAAGCTACTTGAATTTGGCTTTTCAAATTATCCTCAAATATATACTTAATGGTTATGTTTTCATTGTTTATATATATACGTTTTCATTGTTTATATATATACATATATATACCTCATACTTGTGTATGTACGACATCAGACGAGTCAAATTCATGCACACTTCACACAATTTTCATATACCAACAATATCCTTCTCGCAAACACTACCCTCATTTAAACACATATATAATAAAATAGAATTTCACATTCCTACCAAATAAACAAGAACAAAGTATGTCCAGTGTTTTTTTTTTCATTTATATTATTTAGTTCATGGGCCGCTGGCCCTTTTTTTTCCCTTGCCAACCAACAATTTTTTTTTCCTTTAATTGTATACACATACACCCAGCAACCATAATACCACATCGATTGCAGCAAGTATTTTCACAATGAATTCACACTTCTGAGCGTAATACATGAGATAATCATTCCTATAGACATCGACAGCACATACATATGCAATATATATACACACGCATATACATATACATATATGTACATTTTCATGCTACAAAGAAAACAACCAAAACATATAATACATCAATGCCAAATACACAATAAATAACACATAGCAATTAATTCATATATGAAATTGACTCAAAAAGAGAGAGCCACCTACCTTTTTGGTTGTAAGCTAACAAATTTGGTGGTGTTGTAGTGGTTGTGATGGTGGTGTTGGTGGTGCACTTCCTTCTTCCTTCTCCTTTCTTTTTCTTTTCTTTTCTATATTCTTTCTCCCTTTATTCCTTATTTCTCAGATTATTGTGCTACTGTGTGTATTTTGCTTTTGCCAAAAATGTAGAGGCCGAATGGCCAAATTTATTTAAGAGAGAAAAGAAAAGATTCATCCCCTTTGCTAATTAAGATAAGGGAGTCTTAAGAGTATTAATGATGTGGATATTTGAAAGGTTTTTCTTTTTATTTATTTAAAAATATTATGTCCTTTCATTTTTCTTTTATTATTCCTATTATCTTTTTTTTAATTTTTCATTCTAGTGTTATTTGTTTTTTTACGGGTTATAACATCTGAGGACATCGATCTCTCCCTCCCAGGACATCGATCGATCGATGTAGGATCTGAGGACATCGATCTCTCCCTTCCAGGGACTTCGATCGATCGATGTCCTCCAGAATTCGAATTTTCTGAACGTTAGAACAAAATCCAAGGCAGATTTTTAAGGTTTTCTCTTTCCAATCTTCTTCAAACTTCTTGTGGACTTTAACCCAACCTATTACATGCTTCCTTGACTATTGTATACATGTCTAAGATTCTCTAGGGTGGCTATCCAAGATCAAATCACTCCATAGGGTGGCTAGAGACTATTTAGGCATTATCTTGACATTTTTGAAGATGAAGACTTGGTGGAGAGCCTCAAAAACGTGGTGAACTTCATCTATAAATAGAGGAGGCTTGGATGAAGCAATCACACACTTTCAACATCATCTAGCTTTATTTACCATTGTTGTATATTTCTCTCATACTTGTAAATTTGTTTAAAGCTTGTCTAGCTTTTCTTTGATCTTCATTATTGTATATTGAGAGAAAAAGAGTCAAGCACAAGAGGAACCATAAATATTTGATCTCTTGCTTGTGCTTAGACTTGTGAGAAAGTGTGATCCTTACCATATTTCTTCAATCCACTGTGAGAAGTTCTTGAGGAAACTTTTGTTGAAGTTGTGAGGAAGCAAGAAGTTGTTCTTGCTAATAGCTGTAGTTGCTGTGGTTGCACAAGTGTGTTGTGCAAGAAGTTGCTGTTGTTGTGGCTTACACTAAAGTGTTAGTGTAAGTGTTGCTGTGGTTGTTCTTATTGTTCATAATAAGAAGAGTAGTTGTTGAAAATCCACTTTGGAAATAAAGTGGTAGTGGAGTAGAATCATTTACGATTCGAACCACTCTATATCCGGTGTACTCATTCACTACTTCTCATCTCCATTCTTGCTCTGATTTTGAATATCCTTTTTGAGTCTAGACAAACGAGAAAATTCCGCAAAAAGGGCCAAACACTCTATTCACCCCCCTCTAGAGTGTATTTCGGACCTAACAATTGGTATCAGAGCCTAACCTTGATTGCTTGGCCTATCTTTGCAAGTAGCAAGGTTAAAGATCATGGCAATGACAACCTCAACCTCAACCTCAACCTCTTCATCTCCCAAGCCTACTGCACTATTTTCCAGATCAAACACTAAGGCTCCTATGTTTGATGCCCAAAACTATTCTTTATGGAAATTTCGAATGATCAATCATTTGAAAGGCTGTGGATTTGATATATGGAGAGCTGTTGTCAAAGGAATTGAAGTTCCTATGATTACCAACTCAAAAGGAGAATCAATGTTCAAAGATGAGGATGACTACACCGACGAAGAGAAGGTAAATTTCGCCATCAATGGCAAAGCTTTTGACATTCTCTCAAGTGCTCTTACCACCACTGAGCTCATTAGACTCCAAGGTCTTGAAACAGCCCATGAGGCATGGAAAAGGCTTGAAATGATACATGAAGGAACTGAGCAAGTAAGAATGGCCAAAAGACTCATGCTCATGAAGGAGTATGAGATGTTCGGAATGAAAAGCGGTGAGAAGATTGAGGAGACAATCGATCAATTCACACGAATAGTGAATCAACTCTCCATGGTTGACAAGAAAATCTCAAATGAAGATCTTGTCTAAAAAATCCTCAACTCTTTGCCAAGAGAATGGACACCCAAAGTCACCGCCATCACCGAATCAAAGAATCTCAAGACTCTTACCCTTGATGAGCTATCCGGTAATCTTCTTACTCATGAAATTCTTATTGATGAAAAAAATAGGATGAATCCCATCAAGTCTACACAAACATCACACAAAGGATTGGTGGTAGAGTCCGATGAATCAGATGAGGAAGTTGCCCTTCTAGTAAGAAAATTTAGAAGAATGGCAACTAGAAACAAAGCTCAAGCAAGAAAGTTTTTCAAGAAACCATCTAAAGAAAAGGAAGCAAGTGAAAATTGCTATAGATGTGGTCGACCCGGTCACTTCATTGCCGATTCCCACGTAAAAGAGCTGCAAAAACAAGAGAAGAAGGTTTTTCCTCAAAAGAAGAAAGCCCTCAATGCGGAGGTAACCACGTGGGATGATCTTCTTTCGGAATCGGAAGGAGAAGAGAGTGAAGATCAAGGTGTTGGACTTGTGGCAATGGTTGACAATCCAAAGTTTCAACATACTTGTCTTATGGCAATTGAAGATGACCTTGAGGTAAATTCTAACCCTTCAAATTTGCATGATGAAATAGGAGATTTGCAAGATGACTTTGAAAAATTAAATTTGAAATATAAGCATTTAAAGAAAGAATTCAAGAAATGTATTTTAGAAAATAAGAGCTTGCATGACAAAAATATTTTGATGTTTCAAGAGCATGATATCATACTTACCATGCATAAAACCGTAGCTCTTGAAAATGAAGAAATTAGAAAGGAATATGAGAAACTAAAGTTAGACTTACAAAGACTAACAAATGGCAAAAACAACTTAGACATACTACTTGGAAATCAAAGAATTGGAAATGATAAATCCGGTTTAGGATTTAACTCATCATCTTCCTCTATTAAACCTAAGTCCTTAAAGAAAAAGGCAAACAATAGAAAAACACAACAAAATTTATCAACTTCTAAACCAAAGCTTGTACCTACTTGTTTTTATTGCAACAAACTAGGACATGTAAAGAAAGCATGTAGAGCTCGATTTGAGAGCACATATGTTTGGAAGCCTAAGGGTCGAAAAACTAACCCTAAAGGACCCAACCATCAAAGGGTACCAATGCATACATCTTTTGGTTTTGTAGGCTCTCAAGATAAATGGAGTAGCCAAAGAAGAAGGAACCAAATGGCTTATGGACAGCGGATGCTCAACTCACATGACCGGAGACAAGACGTTGTTCACCAAGCTCAAGCTCCAAGATGGTGGAACGGTGCATTTTGGCAATGGGAGAGCCAAAATCCTTGGACATGGAGAAATTGGTAATTCTTCCTTTACTATTAATAATGTACTATATGTAGAAGGGCTTAAGTACAATTTGATAAGTGTTAGCCAACTATGTGATGCTAATTTTCAAATTGAGTTTGTGAAAAGAAAATGTGTTGTGAAAAAGAACGATAAGATTGTTTTCGAAGCTATTCGTAAAAATGATGTTTACAAATTTAGCACACATGATTTGATATCACAAAATGTTTCTTGCCAAGTTGCCAAAAATGATTTGACTCAACTATGGCATAGACGACTTGGACACATTAGTTTTAAGAATTTCAAAGAGATTTGCAAAAATGAAAAAGTCCAAGGTCTTCCAAAATTAAATTTCGAAAACCATGGCTTATGTGACACTTGTCAGAAGGCAAAGCTTGTTAAAACAAGTTTCAAGCCCAAAAGTGAAATCTCCACCACCAAACCTCTACAATTGCTTCATATGGATTTGTATGGGGATATTGGTACAGGAAGTCTAAGTGAAAAACATTACACCTTTGTGGTGGTAGATGACTATTCTAGGTACACTTGGGTAATGTTCTTAGCTAAAAAGAATGATGCATGTCAAGAATTTGTAAAGCTTTGTAGGAGATTAGAAAATCAAAGAGAAGACACAATTAAGGAAATTAGAAGTGATAGAGGTGGTGAGTTTGATGGAGAATTTCAAGAATTTTGTGTATCCAAAGGGTATGGACACAATTTCTCAGCTCCAAGAACTCCTCAACAAAATGGTGTTGCGGAAAGGAAAAATAGAACACTTCAAGAAATGAGTAGAGCCATGCTAAACGAATTTGAGCTACCCAAATATTTTTGGGCCGAAGCGGTAAATACCGCTTGTCATGTGATCAATAGAGTTTATTTGAGACCATTTCTCAAAAAGACTCCTTATGAGCTTTGGAAAGGTCGAGTACCAAATATTGGTTATTTCAAGGTTTTTGGTTGTAAGTGTTTTATACTTAACACCAAAGACGACTTGGATAAACTCGACTTCAAAGCGGATGAAGGAATCTTTATGGGTTATGCTCAAAATAGTAAGGCATTTAGAGTATACAATAAAAGAAGCATGAAAGTTGAAGAATCAATCCATGTCAAGTTTAGTGAACTCACTGAGGATAAATCAAACATTAATGAAGATGATGATGATGAAGAAATAATTGAAGTAAGTCACATAGAGAAGTTTGAGAATCCAAAAGGTAATATCGTTATTGACCTTAGGATTGATCCTCTTGAACCTAAGGTGGAAGATGAAGAAGTAGGAGGGGATACCTCAAATTTACCGGATTCATATAAGTATAGGAAAGATCATCCTAAAGAGTTGATACTAGGTGAAACTAGCCAAGGCATAATGACTAGGAGAAAATTCAATGAAAATGCCTTTATTTCACAAGTTGAACCTAAAAATATAAAGGAAGCAATAAACGATGAAGATTGGGTATTAGCTATGCAAGAAGAATTAAATCAATTTGAAAGAAGTGATGTTTGGGAATTTGTTGCTAAACCCAGTGATCATCCCGTAATTGGCACTAAATGGGTATTTAGAAACAAAATGGATGATAAAGGAAACATCACTAGAAACAAAGCTAGGTTAGTAGCCCAATGCTATAGGCAAGAGGAAGGCATAGACTATGATGAGACTTTTGCCCCCGTAGCTAGGTTAGAAGCTATTAGGATGTTATTAGCATATGCATGCTATAAGGATTTCAAACTATATCAAATGGATGTGAAATCCGCATTCTTGAATGGAATAATTCAAGAAGAGGTCTATGTAGCTCAACCTCCGGGGTTTGAAAGTCATGATTATCCAAATCATGTTTTTAGACTCAAAAAGGCCCTTTATGGACTTAAACAAGCTCCTAGGGCTTGGTATGATAGATTAAGTAACTTCCTACTTGAAAACGAGTTTTCAAGAGGAAAAGTCGACACTACTCTTTTTATTAAAGAACAAGGAAACCATCAATTGCTTGTTCAAATTTATGTTGATGATATCATATTTGGTGCTACTGATGACTCTCTTTGTGAGCATTTTGCAAAATTGATGGAAGGAGAATTTGAAATGAGCATGATGGGTGAACTCAACTACTTTCTTGGTCTACAAATCAAGCAAACTCAAGATGGAGTGTACATATCTCAAACAAAGTACACAAAGGATTTGCTCAAGAAGTACAAATTCGAGGATGGAAGAAGTGTGAGCACTCCGATGAGCACAAGTACAAAGCTTGACAAAGACGAAAAAAGAAAGCCAGTTGAGGTAACCAAATATAGGGGTATGATTGGTAGTTTACTTTACTTAACCGCTAGTAGACCGGATATTTTGCATGCTGTGTGCTTATGTGCTAGATTTCAAAGTATGCCTAAGGAATCGCATTTAGTTGCCATCAAACGTATCTTTAGGTATTTAAAAGGAACTTTGAACTTTGGGTTGTTTTATCCCAAAAATGGATGTTTTGATTTAAGAGGGTATAGTGACTCCGACTATGCCGGAAACATTGTTGATAGGAAAAGCACATCCGGGACATGTCAATTCCTTGGAGATTGCTTAGTTTCTTGGTTTTCCAAGAAACAAAATAGTGTGTCACTTTCCACGGCGGAATCCGAATATGTATCGGCCGCTTCGTGTTGTGCACAATTACTTTGGATGATCAACACCTTGAACGATTACAATGTTAAGTTTGATAAAGTTCCCATCCTATGTGACAACACATCAGCCATAAGTATAGCGCAAAATCCAGTTCATCATAGTAGAACAAAACACATTGAGGTGAGACATCACTTCATAAGAGATTGCATCCAAAAAGGATTGGTATGCATTGAGTTCGTTCCAACAAATGACCAACTGGCGGATATTTTTACCAAATCACTTCCCACCGAGACATTCGAATCAATTAGAACAAGATTAGGGATGATAAACCAAGGATAGAAGGATCAAAAATATAGATTCCTGCATACATTGATCAATCTATGTTGCAGTCTCAGAGACTGCTGTAAATAAAGACATCGATCGATCTATGTCTAGGACATCGATCGATCGAAGTCCCAGACATCGATCGATCGATGTCTGCGCAGACAGGGGTATTAAACCTGCAATCCTTTTTTCTCCTCTTTCACTTTCATATTTCCCAAACACGAACCCTAACCCCCTCTCTGCAGAAACGAAAAATTCTCTTCACCAACATCCAAAATCCATCTCTAAATATAAATTTCTTTTCATAATCTCTCATTTTCACTGCTGAATCTCATCATTCCATACATTTTCCTTCCACATCCGAACCATAACTCAAAAATGGCACCAAGAATGAAACAAACTGCAAAAAGGAAACGAACCTCTGAGGAAGAAGAAGTTACGCCACCCCAATCAAATCCTCAAGTGCCAACGGGGTCTAGGACACAAGGATTGAGGAAGAAGGCCACTCCATCTCATAGCACAATGTTGACTGAAACAAGAAGCAAGCTAACCATCAACAACTTTCCTTGGCTCAAGTCCTCAGAATACAAAGATGCTTTGAAAGAGCCAACTGGTACAGGTAAATTTGCCTATATCAATCTTAGAGCTCAAATGGTTTTCATTGAATGGGAGCGCAAAAAGAGGGCAACCATTCCATTAAAATTGCTCAAAATTGAAGATATTTTGAGCAGTGAAGAATTAAAACCAATTATTGATTGGTTTGATGTTAAAAAATGGAGACCTGTCTGGGAGGTCTCACAGATGACCACCATGTCTACCTGGTATACTAGAATGTTTTATGCAAATATGTGGGTAGATTATAAACATGGGGAGCCTTATGCATTGAATACAATAGTAGAAGGGAACTTGTTGATGTTTATATCTAAAACATTCAACGAATTGCTTGAGGTTCCGGATGAGGGGTTGAACGACTTTGATCCATGGAAATGGGATTCCTTCAAGTATCAAATTTCTGAAAATGAGGTTAAATATTTTCTTGGCTTTCACCCCACCAAGAATACAAACGACATGCCTTTGGTATATAGAGTTTTACTTGCCATTGTCACTTTTTGTATCAATGGAAAATCGGCAAAACTCCCGAGCAATTTAGATTTTTACGTTGCGTATCGTATTGCTATGAAGGAGCCCTTAAATTTTGGGGAGATTGTGTTTGCCAATATGTTGGAAGCCGCCACTAAGAAATCAAAAGCGCTTCCCTATAGCAATCTCATATATAGATTGCTTAAAAAGGCAAACGTGGAGTTGAATGATGATTTCACAGATCAAATCACCAACAAAGACTACTATACAAAAGCTAACATTCAACAAATCCACAAATCACGGAAAGAGGCTCAAAAACGGGGTGGACAACAACAAGAAGAAGAAGAAGAAGAAGAACATGAAGATCCTATTCCTCCACCATCCCCTACCGAACCTCCCATGGAAACCTCTTCTCATCCATCACCACAACCACCCCCACAACAAACATCCACATCCCAAAAGGCCAAAGGAAAAGCCCCAATGGCGGCAGAAAGTGATTCTGATGACGAGTTTGACGCAGAGGCCGAAATTGCCGACGTTCGTCATACCCTTGGTCAATGGGGAGAAGACTTGGCCACAGAAGCAAGCCGTATTGATGACCTACAAAAGGAGTATAAGAATTTTCAGGAACGTATAAACTCCATAGAGACAAAGGTCAACACTCAAGTTGCAGAAATGAAAACAGAGTTAGCCGTGCAGAAGACGAAATATCAAATGTTAAAAGAAAAGCTCAAAACGGCTCTCTCTGGATTGTGTTTTTCCTCCGATGAGGAGTAGTTCTTTTATGATTCCCCATTCCCTAGCAGTTATACATATTTTGCAAAGTTTGAGTTTACGTTTGTATCTCAACACTTGACATTTCTTAATGGTATTTATCTTCTCGTTTTGATATCTCTCAGTTTTTGATGCTTTCAAAAAGGGGGAGAAGAAGGCGTTGATAATGGCTTGGTATGGTTTTGGCAAGATTTTGGCATATTAGTTTGGCATGCTAGTTGATAATGGCTTGGTATGGTTTTAGCATGATATGGTTTTGGCAAGATTTTGGCATATTAGTTAAAGATATATTGGCATGCTAGTTGATAATTTTTTGATGGTTTGATATTGTCGGCATAATGTTTTGTTGGCAAGCATGATTGGGCATTAACATATGTATGGCATATTTTGGAAAAATTGGTTGAACATGTTGGCATGGTTTGGTTAAGCATGGATATCCACATGTTGGCATGGTTTGGTTAAGCATGGATATCCAAATGGCTAGACTTATATTGGGTATTTTTTTTCATCACATAACTTAGCTTGATAAGATGAATCTGGTATAGCATGACATGAAGTTCTTTGATATACCTTACATATGAAACATGATGCATAGGTTGAGGGGGAGCATGAACTAAGGCGGAGCTGTAAAATATCAAGTTTAGTTGAAAAGTATCAAGTAAAAACATCTTTTGAATTATGGTTTTGAAATCATCAAAAAGGGGGAGATTGTTAAGTTGTAAAACGTTTTGATGATGAAAAGATGTTTTGAATGAGTTAAATTTATATTTGATGCATGATGGGAAAATACATTTCCAAAGATGGTTGAGATTGGAACTCAACTGGGACATCGATCTCTCAAGGAGGAGACATCGATCGATCGATGTCACTGACATCGATCGATCGATGTGAGATCTGAGGACATCGATCTCTCCCTCCCAGGACATCGATCGATCGATGTGAGATCTGAGGACATCGATCTCTCCCTCCCAGGACATCGATCAATCGATGTGAGATCTGAGGACATCGATCTCTCCCTCCCAGGACATTGATCAATCGATGTAGGATCTGAGGACATCGATCTCTCCCTTCCAGGGACTTCGATCGATCGATGTCCTCCAGAATTTGAATTTTCTGAACGTTAGAACAAAATCCAAGGCAGATTTTTAAGGTTTTCTCTTTCCAATCTTCTTCAAACTTCTTGTGGACTTTAACCCAACCTATTACATGCTTCCTTGACTATTGTATACATGTCTAAGATTCTCTAGGGTGGCTATCCAAGATCAAATCACTCCATAGGGTGGCTAGAGACTATTTGGGCATTATCTTGACATTTTTGAAGATGAAGACTTAGTGGAGAGCCTCAAAAACGTGGTGAACTTCATCTATAAATAGAGGAGGCTTGGATGAAGCAATCACACACTTTCAACATCATCTAGCTTCATTTACCATTGTTGTATATTTCTCTCATACTTGTAAATTTGTTTAAAGCTTGTCTAGCTTTTCTTTGATCTTCATTATTGTATATTGAGAGAAAAAGAGTCAAGCACAAGAGGAACCATAAATATTTGATCTCTTGCTTGTGCTTAGGCTTGTGAGAAAGTGTGATCCTTACCATATTTCTTCAATCCACTGTGAGAAGTTCTTGAGGGAACTTTTGTTGAAGTTGTGAGGAAGCAAGAAGTTGTTCTTGCTAATAGCTGTAGTTGCTGTGGTTGCACAAGTGTGTTGTGCAAGAAGTTGCTGTTGTTGTGGCTTACACTAAAGTGTTAGTGTAAGTGTTGCTGTGGTTGTTCTTATTGTTCATAATAAGAAGAGTAGTTGTTGAAAATCCACTTTGGAAACAAAGTGGTAGTGGAGTAGAATCATTTACGATTCGAACCACTCTATATCCGGTGTACTCATTCACTACTTCTCATCTCCATTCTTGCTCTGATTTTGAATATCCTTGTTGAGTCTAGACAAACGAGAAAATTCCGCAAAAAGGGCCAAACACTCTGTTCACCCCCCCTCTAGAGTGTATTTCGGACCTAACAAAGAATATCCCTTATGGGTTTAGGACTTCCTTTCATTAGAGATGGTTTGGCTATTGTTCTTATATAAAAGAAGTAATTCGTGCTTCTATCTTCCCTGAAGCAAAGAACTTAACAGCACTAAGGCTATTTATTTAAACAACCAAGGGAAGGGAGGGCAAGGAAGTTAGGTTAGAATAGAATTAGCGGATGTGAGAAGGAGCTTAAATCTCCATGATAAGTATATAGAGAATGAAAGTTGCGGAAAGGAGCTAGTGGTTATCATATAATATGATAAAGGCTGCACATTCATAAGCCCAACGATGACATTCTTGTGAATAACTCGTGGTTGGATTGTTGGTCCTATATGGTGTGTTCTTTTTAGTCCCAAGTATTACACGTGCTCCATCACTATTCGTTTCAAAAGGTTCACAAGGATGCAATGCAAGAGGTCAGAAATCAAGTTGTTTTTTATGATAAGAAGAGCCGTTATCTTATGTGAACTTAAATTTAGGGATAACATTTACACCTCTTATGTTTAGACGTAATTACAATTATACCCCTTTTGGTTTAAAACTCAATATCTAAATTGCATGTTTTTGGACTAAATTGTAAATAAGAGGTTCCAGTTAAGGTTAATGAAAATTATACTATTAGTTTAGGGTGTAAAAGTAAAAAAGTTTTAAAGCAGATGGCTGTGAGGAATCATATGTGAAATCATAGGGGTTCGAAAGGAAATACTTTTTTGTTAACATTGACAGGCAATTGTCTTGTCCAATTTAGTCTAAAAACATTGCTGGTGTAAAGGTCGAGTTTTAAACTGCAGGGGGTATAAAGATGATTATACCTAAACACATAGGGTGCAAAATTAATTACCCTTTAAATCTATAAAATCCCAAAATACCAATAATGTTAGAAGACGACTGTCGATATATGATGGTTAGATACCCATGGTCATTATCTCTTTAAAAGCTCTCGATTACAAACTAATGAGAAAGACTTCCATCTCAGGTATACCATCAACAGAGAAAGAAAAGGACTGGCAGAAAGCACGCTAATTAATGATATCTCTTTTTAGTCCTAGTTAACCAAGTTCATTCCTAGCCCCAAGCCATGTCTTTGTTCACAGTAAAGTAAATCCTGACATAGTTCAAAAGGCTGAAAGGAAGTAAGAGGCATATCAAAAGACAGTTCCTCAAATAGAAGATAAACTGTAGGAAGCAAGCTACATACTTGGAGCGAGCGAGAGGGCATGCTACATACTTGGAGCGAGCCTATAAGCAAGTTATGCATGCTTAGCAGAATCACATGCTCCAAAAAGATCTCTTGATAACAAAAAATTTAATGACTCACAAAAAGACACAAAGAACAACAAATAATACAAAGAACACGATAAAGAATATGAAAAAAATGAATAATACGAAGAATATGAAGAACGAAGATAATAACAAAGAACCTTGTCAGACCCTGCGTGTGAATGCAGCTTTTTAACGACCCTTCTTAGACCTGCTAATTATCTATGTTAAGCAATCTTTATTTGGTCAGCAATCTTCTTGCTAAGAACCTTTGTAGACCCTTGAAAAGCTTCTTGAATGACACGAGAGATGAATCTATATCACGACTCCTGCTCAAAGAATTGATTGAATTCAAAAGGCTGAAGCTTGAGTTTACAAACTACAAAAACTCGCAAGAGCAAAAGGCTCAAATTCTCAAATTTTATTGATGAAAAAGATGATCAAAATAGTGTACAAGGAGACCTTTTTGTAGGCTCCAATACTCCAAAGCCAAAAATAAAATGAATACCATATCTAATTTTTCTTATAAATATCCTATCTAATTTTTTGTAGAAAAAAGTAACCTAAAAGAATAAATAAATAAATAAACACACAAGAGATATAAGGAAATTTTGGCCATTGAAATACATAAGAAGTTGGTTGGTCCTAAGACGCGCATCATTGCCCTCCTCATCAAAAGGTTTCGTCTTCGAATGTAAATTTTGTTAAGCTTCTTGGACTTCAAATATATTATCCCAATGAGGCTTGCAGGGTCTTGCAAATTCTTGGTCCATTTCAATTGGAATTCAGCTAAAATCAATCTAATAGATGCTTAAATCTCCCTGGCTCTTCCACACGTGAATGGAACTCCATCATGATAAACTAGAGCTTCATGTACATCATCAAAAACGTGTGTCTCCTCTGCCACGTTGATTGGACATGATTCAACTTTGTTAGGATCATCGCCAATGCTCCTCGAATCTGCACTAGAAGAGAGAATTTTAGCGACGAATATACTTGTAAAAGAAAATGTAAAGCTAAGGTACTTAAAAAAAAAGCTAGTTTACTTCCAACCCCACCAGGATCGAATATCAATATGATAAAGGATATGTTTAGTAAGGCAAAAAGAAACTTAAACTCAAAGTAAGAACCAATTTTTCTTATTTAAAGCATTTAATGCCTACTTTATTTTAGACAAATACTAGACAAGCCTATTCGGGTATTCTGGTGACGTTATTATGGCTGTGATCAAAGACGCAGTACCAAATATGCCCTTAGAAAGTTCCTTTATCTTTAAACTTTCCATGTAATTGTATTGCCTCTTTCTAACATGCTTTATATGCATCACAACTTGTACCGAAACCTTACTTTGTACAGAAAATGGCAACACATTAAATGGCTATGAACACATAATGGGACAAAAACTTAGCACCTGTAAATCACGTTCCCATGTTAGACCAATGGTCACCAAGTTATTCTCATTTGAAGAGAAATTCCAACTCGCAGAAAAAGGTCCATTTTGAAGACATGCTTGAAAATATAAGGAACATTGAAGACCAATTCAATAACTAGACCATAATTCAAACTTTTACACATATATATCCAATCTTCTGAAGCAAACACATAGGTAACCTAAATAAACTCAAACACTATTGGAATTCTTAGGCATAGACGAATACAAATCAAGACTTTTGAAAATAGAATTCTTGCTGGATTCACACAGCCTTTCACAATAATCCACAAAATAAAAGAATATCTCATGTTAGACGATATTATTAGTGGGTATTGTTGTTGTTTATCTACACTTACAATCATAGATTCCTCTTCTTGTACAATTTCAACTTCATTCTCATGCAAATTCTCAATATGCAAATCCATAGTTTTATGAACAAGAGTTTCATACAAATCAGCGTCATCTTTTTTTGTTATTCATATAAGCGCATATCAGAGGCAAGGTCATGCAAATCATGATCAAGAATATATATATATGTCGTCAGACAGTTTATGTGTATCTACAAAAATTTTGTGTAAGAGGTCAAAATAATCCTTGTTTCTCAAGTTCTTGGAAATGACGTCGGAGTTCTTGAATTTCTTTTATTTTATCATGTGTCAGCTTCTTTTCATATTGGTTTGCAAGCTAAAACATGTGATCAAGATTATTAATTCTCACGTGGTGTATTTGATCAGTAATATTCTTATTCAACCTAGCCATAAATCTTATAATCGTTATTTTTTTTCATGCTTGTTGACATATTCATCATATTGACCATCTATTTCCATTATAGTTAGATTTTTTGAGAAAAAGATTTTGTACCTCGGTACTTTGTTACAACAATGACTTACCCATTGGTCTTAAGAAAAGCGATCTGTCCTCTCCTCAGACCCTGCACAAACGCTAGAGCCTAGTGCACCGGGAACGTCCTTTGTTTCATGTGACATTTAAGCTTGTCAATGTCACATTTGAAACAATTTACTTCCCAAATTGTGTTAATCACGTTGTAATCGTCATGGGGTTAATTTCTAGTTGTTGCCCGTCTTTTTGACATTTGGGCTTGATTGAATTTTTTTGGTTTTGAAAAAGAAGATTGGGTGCCCTCGGTTGTGGTATTTTTCGTTTGGATAATCATCCTAAAATTAAACACGAAAAGAAGAAAGAGAAAATTAACACAAAGATGAAAGAAAGGGTTATGTTAGTAAAAACAAAACCTTTATTTTCTGCCTTTCCACGCTTATGTACGTATTCACTCAAAATTGGCTTTTACCTGCCCTCAAATAATCTCACCACTCAATGCCTTTTAGCTTTCAGTTTTCCATCAAGTGTTCAAATCTTTTGAATAAATCAAGACCAAACAAGATTTGATTTCTGATTTCCCAAAGGAATATAAACGTTTTCTTCTCCTCTTTTCTTGAAAGGTCTCAAGCTGCAACAATGATAAACAAAAGAGATACAAGTATATATGCAAGAATGAAATCAAAGAAATAAGAAACAATAGTATGCAATATGGCCGAATTCAACACTGAGGGGTTGCATTGACAACTCTTAGTTTGAATGGTCAAATGAAAAGCTAATTATCACCAAAGTATGCTCAAGAGATGAGTGCAAAAATGTTTAGGGTGAGTATGTGTAGCTTGGTTAAGATCAAACAAAAATGTTTTATGGAGTTCTATGAAGCGGACAATATTTAGGGTGAGTATGTGTATCTTGAGTTAAGATCAAACGGAATGTTTTGTGAAATTTTATGAAGTGGGCAATTTTGGTCTCAATAAATTTGCCAAAAAGATTTCTAGCCAAATTTCTTTTCTTTTTCTTTCCTCCTTTTTTCTTTTTTTTTAATCGAAACTTCGTTTTGTAAAAGGAAATTGACCACTTTTATTTGACTGAGGTGTGTTTTTTCCCCTTTTTTGGAATCAAAAATAAAAAAAATAGGAATAAGGCTTTCTAGGTTACCTGCTTGTTTATGGTAGTTGAGATTTGTATAAAGATGGGCAGCAATAATCAAAGAATTACATCCAAATTCTGAAGGAAAATTGCAATAATTAACAAGAACAATAACCAAACAACCTAAGGCATAAGAATTAGACAAAAAGTGGCACTTTCATGAAGAAAAAAAAGGCTACATATTTTGTGAAAGAATCACAGAACCTAATTACATGCAAGTTTAAATTTGCATGCAGATAAACCAAAATGAAGATGCAAAGTGGAATACTTATGACAAGAAAAATCAAGAATCAACATCCGTCTGCCTGCTTGTTTAGGGTGGTTGAGATTTGTATAAAGATGGGCATCAACAATCAAGGAATTACATCAAAATTCTCAAGCAAAATCGCAATACTTAACAAGAACAACAACCAAACAACTTAAGGCATCTAAGTGCAATAAGAATTAGACAAAAGGTAGCACTTTCATGAAGAAAAAAGGCTACAGATTTTGTGAAAGAATCATAGAACCTAATTACATGCAAGTTTAAATTGCATGCAGATAAACCAAAATGAAGACGCAAAGTGGAATACTTATGACAAGAAAAATCAAGAAACAACATTCTTTAGTGAAGACGGCTAGGATTTAAAAAACAAAAGGCATTCAAGATGGCTCTGCTACCACGTAGATACATGTGTAGCGGAATCACATGATCCCAAAAGACTTCTTGGTAACAAGAAATTTAATAAATCACAAAAAGACACGAAGAAAAAAAAGAATATGAAGAATACATAGAATATGAAGAATGAAGATAACAACGAAAAAACCTTGTTAGACTCTACGTGAACACAACTTTGCAATGAATTTTATTAATCCCGATGTTTATCCAAGCTGAGAACCCTCATTTGATTAAAAAAACCTTCTTGCCAAAATCCTTTGTAGATCATTAAAAAGCTTGTTGAATAACATGAGGATGAATCTATATCATAACTCCTGCTCAAATAATTGATTAAATTCAAAAGGATGAAGCTTGAGTTGACAAACTCCAAAAACTCACAAGAGCAAAAGGCTAAAATTTCTTAAATTTTTTTGATGATAGGAATGATCAAATTGTGTACAAGGGGATCTATTTATAGGCTCTAGAACTCATAAAACTTAGCCGAAAAGAAAAGAATTATCCTATCTAGTTTCTTTATAGATATCCTGACCAATTTTCTTAGAAAAAATAACCTAAAAGAATAAATAAATATGAAAGAGGTACAAGGAAATTCTGAACGCCTAAATACAAAAGAGGCCGGTCCTAAGGTGCCCATCAGTAAGTTACATACCTGGAACTAAAGAGAAAAGTGGATCTTAACCAAATACAATCCCAAATTCTTTACAGGAAAGAAAGGCAGTCACAGGCCAGATTGATATGTCCACAAAGACCACCCAAAAAAGCATTTTATGGGTCATATTGATAAAGTCCACACAAGAGATTGCTATAAAATATGTTAGGTTCTTAACTCGGCAAGAGGTGGCTTGCCTTCTACGATAGAAGAGTTCTAGAGAGTACTTATGAACTATCAAATACAACAATCGGTCACCAGCGAAGCCTAATAGCATCTATTATACAAATCAAGCTACATACTTGAAGCGAGCGATTGAGTGAGCTACATACTTTGAACGAGCCTATAGAGTGAGTTATATAAAGAATTGATGAAGATTAGGTTTTTTCATAACCAAAAAAATTAGTAGTCGTCTGTGACACCTTGTGTATTGCAGCAAACAAAATCGTTGATTGGTGAAAACCTTCTCATCAATGAATGAGGTGCTTTTTATGCTCTCTGATGGAGATCTCGACTTCTTGAATCTATTCAATAAATTATATCCATGGAATTATAGTTCTAAGTATTACGCTCGGTCCTTAGTAGTAGAATGGAATTAGTTTACCGGGCTTATTGGAATGTAAAAATAAATAATTTAACTTATCACTACCTCGTTTAGGGTGTTGAGAGTTGTTTTTTCTTTAATTGCTATAAATTTTTGAAAATTAAATAGTCTTTTCTAATCTAAGTCAGAAGAAAAAAGAGAATACTCAAGTATAAAGATAGGGAAAGAAGAGTGAAGAACAAGCAATGAAATTTCTTATTTTGTCGAAGCACGTAAGATTGGCTGGCCATTGAGAACTTGTTCCGATGAGTTTGAAAATGGCTATGAGGCACATGCTTAGTAAGTGAATCGGCGAGTTGGTCAGAAGTATGAATATAGAAAAAATTTACAAGTAGCAACCTTATATTGAACGAAGTGGAGCAAGCTGCATAATTGGAGCGAGCAATGGGCGAGTTACATGCCTTGGTGTAGAAAACCATATGAAAAATAGATGTTCAACATAAAATGTTTGATAGCAGCACTGAGTGGTGACACTATTGGCACTATAGCAGTGGCTTACAATTTTGGACCTAATGGTCAGAAAGAGAGGCTCTCGTTGAATGGAGTAGTGTAATAAAGGGAAGCAGTTGGTTTCGTAGTTTGAGAATTCTGCTAATCCCTAGGATTGTATATTAGAAGATAGAATGACAAGATGAAACAAGTGTAGTTCCTAGAACTAAAGAGAAGAATCCAAAAGAATCGTGTGGAAATACAAGATGTATATATGTATTTGCTTGATGATTATAAGGACATTTTTGCATCATCAAAATCAACGACAAATTGAAGATGGAAATAATTGAATCTAAGTTAGATAGAAAACTCATCAAAATTCTAGTCATGCCTTTGATCTAAGTACTAAACTCATTTTCCAACTTTCTTTTTTGCTTGTTCTAAGTGCTACACTCGCTTCTTCTGTTATAATTTTTCCTACTTTCTTTCTTTTTAGTGATTGATATCAAAGAGAATCTAATAAGTCTTGTCACTCAACTATTCCACGCATGGTGTGCTTTGGTATAAGTAAACCCTTAGATATGTTATTTGATGATAGAGATTTAGAACGAACCAAACCAACAACCTGTATATGTAGAAAAGGGAGCTGGGTGATTAAATTGGTCTTACTACTCGAGGGAAAGAAGTTGAATTTGCTTTGGTAGTCTAATACGTGAACAACTTAGGAAATAATATGTTTACGATTAGCTGGAGCAAGGAAGATTTGGTCTTTGGACTTACACACAATGGCTTCTTAAATAACTATATGAATTATGAATAACGTGTGTAAAACTAGTTTAAACTGGATGTCATTGCTTGTTTTTCTTTTTATAATCTAAAAGGACTCGTCTTTTAGCAACACATGACTAATGGAGTAAGCGGAATATTTGTAGCGAGTCTAGATGACAAGTGTAATATCTAGAATGAGCAAAGAAAAAAAGATTCCTTTCTTCATTCGGTTAAAAATGGCACTTCGTCGTTTTGGGACCCAAATGCGAACCAAACTCATATATTCTAAAACTCATAAATTGTCATACATATTTCGATTCAGATTCTAATATCTAAATACGAACCAAACGCCACCTCAATGTTATGCGATGTAACACTTATCATCAATATAGGACTATACTTTCCAACAAAAGTTACGAATGTATAAACTAACAGACATGAGTCATGAATAGAGTTTCTCTGACGGTGGAAACAAAGCATAGTCTTCAACATTTACCATGTGCCTTCTTCTAGAACTCCTCTCCTGTCAAATTTAAAACAATCAGACTGTGTCATGAATGCAGTATTCTTCGGGTGGTGGTACCAAAGCACGCTCTTCTCCAAACCTTGTTCATTATTGCCTTGTACAACTTATGCATTCTAGTAAACCTTTCTCACGTGTCTCTTTGTACAACTTTTACAGTCGAATTTAAAACCAACTGACATTGTGTAGCACGCTCTTCTCCAAACCTTGTTCATGTATTGCCTTGTACAACTTATGCATTCTAGTAAACTTTTCCCATGTGTCTCCTTGTATAATTTTTGCAGTCTAATTTAAAACAAACTGACATTGTGTCACGAATGCAATATTCTTCGGCTGGTGGTATCAAAGCACGCTCTTCTCCAAACCTTGTTCATGTGTTGCCTTGTACAACTTATGCATTCTAGTAAACTTTTCCCATGTGTCTCCTTGTATAATTTTTGCAGTCTAATTTAAAACAAACTGACATTGTGTCACGAATGCAATATTCTTCGGCTGGTGGTATCAAAGCACGCTCTTCTCCAAACCTTGTTCATGTGTTGCCTTGTACAACTTATGCATTCTAGTAAACTTTTCCCATGTGTCTCCTTGTATAATTTTTGCAGTCTAATTTAAAACAAACTGACATTGTGCCACGAATGCTCGATCGACTCTCAATGGCAGGACCTTATAAACTATAGAAATGCTCGATCGACTCTCAATTGCTTGTGAAAGATAGCTACTCCTCTGCTGATTCTTTATTCGGCTGATTCAATAACAGCTCCCATTTAAGAAGACCAAAAGAGAATAGCTGCCTTTCATGCTTCCTTCTCTTTAGTTCCATGTATTACACTCATTCTGATTTTCCTCCAACATTGGACAATTCTTTTTATAACACCATTTTCACTATTACAGATGTAGGAGTTGAGTGGTTTCTTGGTCCTCTGTCGGTACTTCTGGATTCAAGGAGACGAGAAGTAGGCGAGTTATATACCTGAAACTAAAAAGAAGAAGTACTAATTGTAGGGACCCGTCCCAAAGCCTAGTACTCGAAACGACTCACCCGCCGTATCTCGCTAAGGAGAATACAAGGCGTCGATACAATTCACTTACACGTTATCCAAACAACGTAAATCGATGTCAGCGGAGTTCATAAACTAAAAACCCTCGATAAAATAATCATATTCATTAATACAATATCTAGGCAAATCTAAATCGATACACTGGTCAAATGTAGATAAGCACTAATCTCCAAAATACACAAACCTCGAATATCAAAATACTGCCTCAACTAAGTCTTTGAAAGTCTCGTCCGAATATTCTCAGTCTCGAACTTTCCATTCCCGATGTTTCACGGTATACCAACTCATTTACCTGTCTATCTGCAAAACTGATTGGTAGAGGGGCGGGGGTGAGCGACATACATAGCCCATCAAGTAACCTAACTATATTTACCATGGGATCATACATGGAGAAGCAAGTGTAATAAAGTAAATAAATAGCGATACAGAGAATAACATGCTTCTCTTTGCAAATAAGATTTACCTTTTTTTCCTCTATAATAATCAAGCAACAAAGTCACCCGCAACTAAAGTAGTAATCAAGCAAGTGTTAGCACAACCAAAAACGATGATGCAATTTTCAAATCGATGTGTTGCAATAAATTTCCAAGTTCGATTAAAAACGATCCAATGTTCGATACGATGCGACTCGATAGTTGGATACGATTTTCGATAACGATTTCAAATTCGATTTCGATGCAATGGCCATGACACTTACCTTACAAGTGACTTATATCGCAAGACTTACGAATTGGCCTCCCAATGGTCAATGTGCCCAGGCGGCCTATCGATAATAGTCATATGTGCCTCGACGGTCCAATTAACGGTCATATGTGTTCGAGCGGCCTATCGATAATAGTCATATGTGCTCGGACGGCCCGTTTGTTTGGAACCAATCCAGCTTAACAGTATATTTCCTTTATAAGGGTGATTTCAAAATATGCGATGCACGATTTTTAAAACAATTTTCAAAATATCGATTTTCAAATTTTTTCAACCATCAATATCGATCACATAATTACACATAACCAAATATCAATTGCGATCACACAATTATTTACTCTTCGATACTCGATATTCTATAACCTCCAACTACATGTACATATATGCATATACATGCTCACGCCCATACATGTGCATATATACGTATATACCTACACGCACCTCCCTCAATTACCTACCCATTTTATACCTCATCACCCCACCCACTGGCCGAGAGTTGCCACTTCCTCACAACATGTATATATTTCGGCCTCAACAAGTAAATAGCAGCTGTTGAAAATATGAGTAGTCTGATAAGAGGAAGAGAAGGTGACACCTTGTCAAAGGAAATGGAAGATATTGGTGGAGAATGCAGCAATTAGGGAAAGAGAATGTTCGGATCACTAAATGAGAAGATTAATCCACGGTATGAGTTGGTTGCGAGGGATGTTGAACATTCTGAGATGGAGTACACGTGATCAAACAATGAGGTGACGAGCTGATGCAGGTGAAGGCTGGAGGAGGAAGAAGCTAGGTGGGAAGATTGAAATGGAGAGCGAATTTACTATTTTACCCTTATGATTTGTACTGCACTGAAGTTAGTTATAGGGACTTTCTTGTAATTTTGCTATTTCAGTTAACTTGTTTCCCCTTCTCCCTTGTATAAACTCGTTCGACGAAATGCGATGAATGATCAGAAGTTTGGAGCGGTTACTTCAACCGTTTTTTCTCTCCCATTCTTTCTCTCTTACGAGCTATCTCTGTTCTTCGACTTTCTTCCTTCTCTCTGGTCAGTTGATTGTTGATTAGATTTTCTAATCAACAATCTCATAGCTGTTTGCACCTTGATTGTGCTTCTTGATTGTCTGAGTATTGAAATTTTCACATGGTATCAGAGACGTCTACCTTCGCTGCTTGATCAATGAACTTTGGTACTTTCATGGCTTCAAATCAAAGTTCACCTGGCAGTTCGAGTCATTCTCTTGCTAACGTAGCACCTGCAGCAATACATCCTTAGGAGGATCCTTTGTACATCCATCCTAGAGATAGTCCTTCATTAGTGCTAGTTCAACCGCTTTTGGACGGGAATAACTATCATGGTTGGAGTAGAACATTTCGTAGAGCACTGGAATCTAAGAACAAAGTTGGCTTCATTACAAGTAATATCCTCAAACCTATGGAAACTAGTCGAAGATTTGCTGCCTGGACCAAGGCAAATAATATGGTTGCCTCATGGATTGTAAATTCAGTTGTACCTTCCATTGGACAAAGTGTGATGTGGTTTGATAATGCGTTAGATATCTGGAATGATTTGAAGCATAGGTATGGTAACGCTGATGTGTTTAGGTTATCTGATTTACAAGAGCAATTTTATGCCACAAAACAAGAAGATAGCTCTGTAACAGAATATTACACCAAGCTTAAAGTTCTATGGGAGGAGCTTATGGTGATGAGAGCCATTCCTAATTGTGTATGTAACAGATGTGCTTGTAATATGTCCAGTCAAATTAACAAGTTTATAGAGGATGATCATGTGATTAGATTCATAAAGGGACTGAATGATGAATATGAGCCTGTGAAGTCACAGGTACTGTTGTCTAGTCCATTACCAGATTTGAAAACCACGTTTTCTATGGCAGTGAAGTTGGAAAGAAAACTGCATTATTCTGGAAATCACAGTCAGTTTTCAAATAATCAGTCTATAGTTCTTAATACTAATGGCATGCCTAGGTAGGGTAACTATGGAGTTAGATCTGGTAGTCCTAGTGGTGGCACTGGTGGTTGGCAAAAACCTGCTGGTAGAGGTTTTAGAAAGGATTTCCAGAACCAGAAATCTGGCTACAATCCTAAAGCACCTGTATGCACCTTTGTAACATGGTTGGACATACAGTGGATAGATGTTATAGGAAGCATGGTTTTCCTCCAGGATATAAAGGGAAAGGACAAGTAAACTGTGTGGGTAATGAAGCTAGTATGCCACAAGATCCATCTCTGTATAATCAACCTGATTATTATGCCTATCAAGTTAATGAAGTTGTGAATGACAATGTTGCACTGACTTCATCTCAGACTCTTTCACTCACTCAGGAACAATATATGCAGTTGATCAATTTGTTGAATGAGCATAAGGACAGAGGAATTTTGGTGAGTCCAAATGCTACAGAGATGGTAAAGAATCAACATACTATTTTGTCAGCTCAGCAAGTCAGTGACCCTGGTAAGTGGAAAGGTAATGTAATGTTTAATATTTCTAATATGTGGATTTTGGATTCTGGTGCTACAGATCACATCTGTTGTTCTCTTTCTCTTTTTGTATCTTATCAACCTGTAATTGGCATATCTGTTAAACTACCAAACAATCTATCAGTCACTGTCAAACATATTGGGACAGTGACTGTCCTTCCCAATCTCAAGTTACATGATGTATTACATATACCATCCTTCAACTTCAATTTGCTATCTCTAAGTAAGCTTACTATGGCTGGTGATGTTGACCTTTCATTTCATTCTAGTGTGTGTTATATTCAGGACCACATGAACAAGAAGATGATTGGTTCAACTAAAGTGTCACAGGGGTTATACCATCTAATTGATCCATCCCAGAATAGCACTTCTTCATCCAAATCCTGGCAAGCTTTTGCAGTGTCCACTCCTACTTCTTTTCTTTGGCATTCCAGACTTGGGCATCAGTCATCATCAAGAATGAAGGAGATCAAAAAATTGATTCCTCAGTGGATACTGCTTTCACTCCTGATTCGTGTGCCATTTGTCCTTTAGCAAAGCAGAAAAGACTTTCCTTTCCCATTTCTCAGTCTGTATCTCGCTCTATCTTTTCTCTTATTCACATTGACATCTGGGGTCCCTATAAACACCCCACTATGTACCAGCAACGCTATTTCCTTTCTATAGTAGATGACTATAGCAGATACTATTGGATATATTTGATGAAAACGAAGTCAAAAACTAGAAGCAATATTGAAAGTTTCTGGAACTTTGTACATGTGCAATTCAGTTCCAAAATAAAAATAATTAGAACTGACAATGGTAATGAGTTCAAGATGGATGCATTTTATTCTTCTAAAGGCATCATACATCAGACAAGCTGCATGTACACTCCTCAACAAAATGGAATTGTTGACCGAAAACACCAACACATTTTGAATATAGCCAGAGCCCTGAAACTTCATTCTCAGATTCCCAGTTCTTACTGGGGACTCTGCGTGCAGCATGCTGTCTATCTGATAAACATCACCCCAACTCCCATACTGAACCATAAGACTCCTTATGAGATGCTATATAAACATGCCCCTTCTTATGACACACTCAAGGTGTTTGGATGTCTTTGCTTACACTACCATCAAAAGACAAACTGAGTCCTAGAGCAAGGAAAAGTGTTCTTCTAGGATTGTCTCATAATACCAAAGGCTACATTCTTCAAGATTTGATTTCCAAAGATGTATTCATTTCCAGAGATGTTGTTTTCAATGAGTCAATCTTTCCCTTTTCTTCTGATATATCACACCCTTTTCCTCTTAATTATTCTTCATTCGTTCCTCATCAACCATCATCACCCAGCTGTGGCACTGATTTGCTCCCTCCACCCAGTGCCACATCTAGGGGGCCACATCATCAAGTCAATCATCCAGAACACCAATTCAGCCAATCTAGCCCAGTAGCCAGTCTTCCAGCACAACAGCCAAATCAATCTGATCAAACACCAAATTTCCATACACACCACACATCACCCTTCCATACACATCACACATCACCCTCTTCTCTTGACATTCTGCCATCCTCAAATAATCTTTCCCCCAGCACTCAATCTCATCAATTAATCCATCTCCCAGAACAACGAATTTCTTCAGACACTGAAGTGAGAATCCTAATACATCTAATACATCAGAGTGCATTCCCATCAAATCCATTGATATACAACTTCCCTTAGCAAGGCCTTGTAGAACTAAACGTCCTCCTTCCTATCTACAGCAATATCACTGCAGCCAGGTAACAAATTACACATCTCCACATCCTCTCAACACATATCTCTCTTGATCTGTTATCACCAAAATTCAAAGCATATGTTTTAAATATTAGTGCATGTACGGAGCCTAAAACTTATGCAGAGGCAGCTGGCTATGTTGAGTGGCAAAAGGCTATGGAAGCTGAGTTAGCTGCTTTACAAGACAACAAGACATGGACACTAACAATGCTACCACCTGGAAAGAAGGCCATTGGTTGTAAATGGGTGTACAAAGTAAAGCGTAAGGCAGATGGATCTGTGGAAAGATATAAGGCGAGGTTGGTTGCCAAGGGCTATACTCAACAATTGGGAGTGGATTACCAAGATACATTCTCACCCGTTGCAAAGATGAGCACTGTGAGAGTGTTACTGGCCATAGCAGCTAAGGAAGAATGGCATGTACATCAGCTGGATGTGAACAATGCATTTCTTCATGGTGAGCTGCATGAAGAAATTTACATGATGCCACCTGAAGGATTAAGGTTGCAACAAGACGGTTTGGTTTGCAAGCTAGAAAAATCTCTCTATGGGTTGAAGCAGGCCAGTAGAGAATGGAATGCCAGATTAACAACCTTTCTAATGTCTATGGGTTTTCACAGTCCAGGAATGACTACACCCTGTTTACAAAAAGATACAATGGCTCACTGTTAGTACTTTTAGTTTATGTGGACGATTTGATAATGGCATGTGAAGATCTGCAGGCAATTGAATGGGTCAAGGAGGCCTTACATAAGGAGATTAAGATAAAGAATTTGGGTGATTTGAAGTTCTTTCTGGGTATTGAGGTTGCAAGGTCTTATAAGGGCCTATTGATAAATCAAAGGAAATATACATTGGAATTGCTAGAGGAGTCTGGTTTTTTGGATTGCAAACCAGCTATCAATCCTATGGAGATTCATCTGAAGCTAGCCCATAGAGTCCTAAGATACCTTAAGGGTACAATTGGCCAAGGACTTTTACTGCCCAGTACAGGTGACATGAAGTTGAGAGCATTTGTGGATTCTGACTGGGATGGATGTAGTGAAACCAGGAGGTCTGTTTCTGGGTATTGTGTGTTCTTAGGGGAAGCACTGGTTTTTTAGAAAGCAAAGAAACAAACCACAGTTTCACGGTCCTCAGCAGAAGCAGAGTACAGGGCTATGGCATCTGCAGTGTGTGAGATTCAATGGTTGCTCTACTTGAGTAGAGACTTGGGACTGGAGAATAAAGAACCCGTTGAGATGTTTTGTGACAGTAAAAGTGCTCTGTATATTGCAGAAAATCCAGTGTTTCATGAGCGTACTAAGCACATAGAGATTGATTGTCACATTGTTAGGGAAAAGGTTCAGAGTAAAATAGTGAAGTTGATACCTGTAAGGACTCATTTCCAGCTTGCTGACATATTCACCAATGCCTTGGACAGTAGACGTATGACTGAGCTATTGAGAAGCTTGGAGTTTATAACATCTATGACAAGAAACGCTTGAAGGGAGGTGTTGAAAGTATGAGCAGTCTGATAAGAGGAAGAGAAGGTGACACCAGCAATTAGGGAAAGAGAATGTTTGGATCACTAAATGAGAAGATTAATCCAAGGTATGAGTTGGCTGCGAGGGATGTTGAACATTCTGAGATGGAGTACACGTGATCAAACAATGAGGTGACGAGCTGATGCAGGTGAAGGCTGGAGGAGGAAGAAGCTAGGTGGGAAGATTGAAATGGAGAGCGAATTTAGTATTTTACCCTTATGATTTGTACTGCATTGAAGTTAGTTATAGGGACTTTCTTGTAATTTCGCTATTTCAGTTAACTGTTTCCCCTTCTCCCTTGTATAAACTCGTTCGACGAAATGCGATGAATGATCAGAAGTTTGGAGCGGTTACTTCAACCGTTTTTGCTCTCCCATTCTTTCTCTCTTACGAGCTATTTCTGTTCTTCGACTTTCTTCCTTCTCTCTGGTCAGTTGATTGTTGATCAGATTTTCTAATCAACAATCTCATAGCTGTTTGCACCTTGATTGTGCTTCTGGATTGTCCTGAGTATTGAAATTTTCACAGCAGCAAACAAAAGGAAAGTTATAATTTCAGCCCACCTATTCATATGTACATATATCAAATATCACTTAATATTCTAAGCAAGTGAACATGGAATTGGAACAATCGGCAGCAACAACAATTACAAAAAAAAAAAAAAAAGATAACATATGCATATGCATAAATATAGTCGATACACACACTGTCTAAAAAAAATCCATTTTGGCCACTGTCCATAAGGACAGCGGCTTCCCCACCCCCTACGCAACAACAACAAAACAAACATATCATATGTATATTATATATATATTTAGCGGAATCACACCAATAACCATATACTCGTATAAAATCATTCATCTATGTACAACAAATATAAACATGAATGATCCGGGTCTTGATACGAAAATATAGTCATAAGTTATGCAAAGTCATAGTAAATAGAGGTAGATTACTTATTTTGATTCAAGTATACTATACCGTAACTGGAACTAGGGTTGGATTGGATTCACAATTTTCTTCATCTTGTTCGAAGATACTGCTGCCGACTGCTGTGAGTAGGAGAAAGAGAAAAAAGGAGGCAGCCGCTTGTTTTGTTGGTGCTAGGGAAGGGCGGCTGTTGGACTTAGGTTTCTAGGGAATTTTTTTCCTATTATTGCTGTGTTGAAGGATGGACAGGGTTTCAATTAGGTGTTGTATATATAGATATAGGTATTTAGGTAGTTTAGGATATTTTCCTAAGTTCTTTTTTAAAAAAAAATCGATTCCTAACCATATACCTATTCATTCAACCTAGTTTATTTAAGATAACATTCCATTATTATAATATTTATCCATTTTTTTATTCTTTTATTTACTTTTCCTTTTTTTTATTTTCTTTCCTTTTTCTTCTTATGCCCCTAAGGACACGGGGCATAACATTCTTCCCCCCTTACAATAAGTTTCGTCCTCGAAACTTGTGTACCTTCATTGAGTAAGTGTGAATACTTCCTCCACACTTCTCTTTCAAGCTCCCCTTTTTATTTTTTGTATACCATCAAGGTAATTTTCAAATTCATTATCTATCACTAGTTATATAATAACTTAATCGTTCTATAACTCTAGTATCAAACTCACGTGTATTGTCACCATACTGAGAGTTTCACAATCCAATTGTTCGTCTAAGTGGAATTCCTATCTACTGTCACCAGCAATCCTCTATACTCATTACTTATGTGTACCACAATCTCTAACTTAATCTCCTATTTATAAAAGAACTCATTCCTCATATCGTATGTATTTTTAGAACACCTTTTCTTCTCGTACGATTCAACTTACTCATCACTATCATCACACAAGATGATCTAGCCTTTATAGGGTTCAATCCTTAACTTACTTCTCCATAGTTATAACTTCGAAGTTTCCCTATACCATCGTACACATTCAAGCATACTTGTTTCTATGGATTGTTATTCCTAGTAGCGACATTGCAACTTATCAATTCAATGCTTAATTGTAACTTATCCCCATTCGTTTGATATTCTAGGATTCAACTTAAACAGTCATTGGCATAGGCGCCTCAAAGCACTCTAATCCACCATGCTTCTGCGCGGCACTCCGATCTACCTTATTTCTTTAACTAGTTATTTCATCCTTTACTTATTCATGCTTACGCCACCTATGTGTGTAATTCAACTGATATCATTGTAGTCTGCCGTTTCTGAATTCCTAAGATTAATCATATGTGATCCCTTACCTAGATAGATACCCAAACCCAAGTATCCATCGAGTCCTCCAATATGCCAACCATTATACTTCCTCGACATAGAACCAAGTCTTCAAAATCAATGCTTATATACTTACAGGTTAGTTCTATGATCATATACTTACTTTTCCGGAGATATGATCAACAACCTACATATATGGACATGTTTTTCTTTAAATTCAATAAAACATAAGTCATGTGACCATAATTTGGAATATAGCTTTAATTATTTAAAAATAATATCATTCTATTTTTTTAGACACAAGAACCAAGGTAATATATATTAGTTCTTGCAAAGCATTGTTTCAAGTGACCTCATATAAAAATACTGATGTACTTGTTTGCAAAAGTATTACGAGTAAACCACTTTAAAATAATTGAAATACAACAATCGTAAAATTTTTTATCAAGATTTGAACACGATGTCTTTTCTTTTCAAAAGAAAGATATATATTTTGAAAGCTAATTTTGCTTCACATAAATTATATAAGTTCATTGCAAGCAGATAAATACTTCAAAAGCATTTAACGAATAAAGTGCTTGCAATATCAATAGTCGAAAATAATTATTTTAGCAAAATAAATATAGCTAAACCAAATTTGAGAAATAATATAAGAAATATATAAGCATGTCGTTAGTCGAAATCATCATCATTTTAAAATATATCTGTTTTTCAAAGTTGTCAAGGGTAGTCGAAATTCCATAGACTGTTATACGAATTCGGAAAGGAATATAGTCTTGTAAAGTTAATAGACTACATACAAAGAATGAAACTAATTGAAATAGTTAAAAGCAAAATCTTTGAAATACCTTTGAAATATAGAATATATCTTGGTGTACGTACCGATATGAATATAGTTGGCTACTTGAAAAATTACAATCCAATACTTTAAATCATTCTCATTTTAAGCTAAAGTTCTCCCATGTGCAGTTTCTTATAAGTTTAGTATTTGCCTACTCATGATAAAATCTTAAATTGCCTAATTCCAGCATGGCACACCAAATATTAATCAACTTAGGACATTCTAGTACATCGTACTTACTTTATTGGGCCACTGTATAACGTCATCATTCAACCATTCAACCACAGTATTACGCTTGCACTACTTGATCGTTGCTTACGTATAATCATCTATAAAATTTCCTTATATTGCTCATAACATCATTTATCTATTCCCTCGTTTGCAGCAATTTGTTGGTTCTGGAACTTAAGCACTATATTGTAACTAAAGTTTTCACATCAACTGATTCTTTACTAGTTTCAAGCCAAGTAACCCGACGTTTATAAGAATCGACACTTAACTAAAGATTTATAATAATTTATCATTCCACTATATTTACTATAGTAATACGTGCTTATCTCTATCAATCAATATCTCTAATAAAACTAATATCTTCGAGCTATTTGATAACTCTGAATTCAACAATTTAACCATAAACTATAAACTCCTTTGTACGGTATTCTTCAGTAGACTCTACTGATCATAACACTTATCAATCATTTCTTAGTAACTATGGTTCTACTATAAATCATTTTCTATTAACTATAATCTCATCTAAATTACTGCATCAAACAACGCCTGCAGCAGGGCACTTTGGTCCTGGGCCTAGTTGTACTTCCATTACTGTTGGGATCTTTTTTTGTTACGACATTCAGCTGTGCACGAAATTCATATGTTTTAGTTTCATATATGAAGCATTTAGGGTTTACGGTGATCGGGACTAAGGGGATATCTAAATGGCGTAACTAAACTTAGTTAAGACAACTAATCGATTCGTCTGGTATATCCCAGGTACACGCATCCCACAACCGATCATCCCTTAAGTCTAAGGTCATTACTTATTTCTAAGATCATGCTTAGTCTATAATTATCTCTTATGTCCTAAAGTTGTGACTTATGCTCAAGATCATCGCTTATGGTTAAGATCATCGCTTATGGTCAAATCATCACTAACTTTTAAGATCATGACTTATGTTCAAATAATCACCTGATGTTCAGGTCACCACTTAATTTTCAGAGCTGATACTTCATATCCTCATTACTTAAGTCTAAAATCGTAATTTACGGGCAATGTCATCACTTAGATTCTAAAATAACGTCTTAATTCCAAATCATACTTAGTATATAATCAGTATTTATGTCTATAATTAATGCTTAAGTCGAAGATCAGACCTTAATCAAGATCATCGCTTATGTCTAAAATCGTGACTTACGAGTAGGATCATCACTTAATTTCTAAGGTCACGTTTTATTTCTAATAACATGTCCATCATATAATCATTGCTTATGACAAAAAAAATCGGTACTTATGCCGAAGATCGTGATTTAGGGACAAAATCATAACTTAATTTCTAAGATCATGGTCTAAATTTACTTTTCTGCCGTGGATCTAGAGTCATGCTCTGATACCACCTCTAGTGACCCGTCCCGAGCCCTAGTACTCGAAACGACTCACCTGCCGTATCTCGCTAAGGAGAATACAAGGCATCGATACAATTCACTTACACGTTATCCAAATAACGTAAATCGATGTCAGCGGAAGTCATAAACTAAAAACTCTCGATAAAATAATCATATTCATTAATACAATATATAGGCAAATCTAAATCGATACACTGGTCAAATGTAGATAAACACTAATCTCCAAAATACACAAACCTCGAATATCAAAATTACTGCCTCAACTAAGTCCTCGAAAGTCTCGTCCGAATATTCTCAGTCTCGAACTCTCCATTCTCGATCTCTCATGGTATACCAACTCATTTACCTGTCTATCTGCAAAACTGATTAATAGGGGGGGTGAGCGACATACATAGCCCAACAAGTAACCTAACTATATTTACCATGGGATCATACATGGAGAAGCAAGTGTAATAAAGTAAATAAATAACGATACAGAGAATGACATGCTTCTCTTCACAAATAAGATTTACCTTTTTTTCCTCTATAATAATCAAGCAACAAAGTCACCCGCAACTAAAGTAGTAATCAAGAAAGTGTTAGCACAACCAAAAACGATGATGCAATTTTCAAATCAATGTGATGCAATAAATTTCCAAGTTCGATTAAAAACGATCCGATTTTCGATACGATGCGACTCGATAGTTGGATACGATTTTCGATAACGATTTCAAATTCGATTTCGATGCAACGGCCATGGCACTTACCTTACAAGCGACTTATATCGGAAGACTTACAAATTGGCCTCCCAATGGTCGATGTGTCCAAGGGGCCTATCGATAATAGTCATATGTGCCTGGACGGCCCAATTGACGGTCATATGTGTCCGAGTGGCCTATCGATAATAGTCATATGTACTCGGATGACCCGTTTGTTTGGAACCAATCCAGCTTAATAGTATATTTCCCTTATTCGAAATATGCGATGCACGATTTTAAAACAATTTTCAAAATATCAATTTTCAAATATTTTTTCAACCATCAATATCGATCACATAATTACACATAACCAAATATCAATTGCGATCACACAATTATTTACTCTTCGATACTCGATATCCTATAACCTCCAACTACGTGTACATATATACATATACATGATCATGCCCATACATGTGCATATACACGTATATACCTACACGCACCTCCCTCAATTACCTACCCATTTTATACCTCATCACCCCACCCACTGGCCGAGAGTTGCCACTTCCTCACATGTATATATTTCGGCCTCAACAAGTAAATAGCAGCAAACAAAAGGAAAGTTATAATTTCAGCCCACCTATTCATATGTACATGTATCAAATATCACTTAATATCCTAAGCAAGTGAACATGGAATGGGAACAATCGGCAGCAACAACAATCACCAAAAAAAAAAAAAGATAACATATGCATATGCATAAATATAGTCGATACACACACTGTCTAAAAAAAATCCATTTTGGCCACTGTCCATAAGGACAGCGGCTTCCCCACCCCCTACGCAGCAACAACAACAAAACAAACATGTCATATGTATATTATATATATATTTAACGGAATCACACCAATAACCATATACTTGTATAAAATCCATTTTGGCCACTGTCCATAAGGACAGCGGCTTCCCCACCCCCTACGCAGCAACGACAACTAAAAGATAAAGAAACAAATAAAAGGATGAAGAATGCGTTCAGAATGCTGGAAGCCGATGTCCTTGATGGTTCACGGCGTGTATATTTTTATATTCACAGTATTGTGATTACAACCAAGAGTTTGAATACATTTGAAAAGAAAGATATACATTTGAAAGAAGTTTGAGTATATCCGTACAAACTAAAGTTTAAAAATCTAATCTCTTATCTCCTTTTGAGTTGGTTGTTTGTTGCTTGATCCTTACCCTCAGAATATGCTTTAACACATCTCCGCAAATTCAACGGCGTATCACGGACGTTGAGTTTGTCTAGTAGTGTGAGAAATTGTCGTGAGACAATGGGTTTTGTAAGAATGTCAGCAACTTGGTCCTGTGTACACCGATACCGAACATCAAGACATCCATTTGCTACACGGTCGCGAACAGAGTGAAAGTCAATTTCAATATGTTTGGTGCGCGCATGAAAGACTGGATTAGAAGAAAGATATGTAGCTCCAATATTTTCACACCAAAGTGTTGGGGGACGCCGTTGGTATAGTCCAAGCTCGCGTAGAAGAGATTGTAGCCATAAGAGCTCGGCGGCAGTGGTGGCTAGCGCGCGATATTCAGATTCTGTGCTGGAACGAGACACAGTCGGCTGTTTCCGCAAGCTCCATGAAATGAGGTTTGGTCCAAGGAAAACACAGTAACCGCTGGTGGATTTTCTATCGTCAGTGCAGCCGGCCCAGTCAGCATCAGAATATGCTTCAAGATGATTTGAAGTAGTGCGGCGAAGTAGTAGTCCATGAGTGAGTGTAGCCTTGAGGTAATGAAGGACGCGTTTCACTGCTTGCCAGTGAACTGTAGTTGGGCGGTGCATGAACTGACATACTTTGTTGACGGCGAATGAGATGTCAGGACGAGTCAGGGATAAGTATTGTAATGCACCAACGGTGCTACGGTACTCAGTTGCATCGGGTAAAGGATCTCCTGCGAAGAGGGAGAGAGTGTGGGCTGCACTCATGGGGGAGGACATAGGTTTGGCATGTGCCATTTTGTCCGTTGAAGTAAGTCAAGAATGTACCTTTGTTGTGTGAGGAACAGACCGTCGTTTGTAGGGATGACTTCCACTCCAAGGAAGCAATGCAAGGGACCCAAATCTTTGATAGCAAAATCTGCACTTAGACAAGAGAGTAGATGTTGAATGGCGGGTGGATGAGAGCCAGTAATTATAATGTCATCGACATAGATAAGAATATAGATTATAATATCTGCAGATTTGTAGATGAAAAGAGAAGAGTCGGATTTGGAGCCATGAAATCCGAGTTCTAAGAGGCGCGTGCTGAGACGAGAGAACCATGCACGAGGGGCTTGCTTCAAGCCATAGAGTGCCTTGCGGAGCTTGCATACATGATGAGGATAATGTGGATGAATAAAGTGTTATGCCCCGCACCCTCGGTAGAGTAATTAAGGATAAAAGTGGTTAAGTAAATTGATGACAGTCAAAGGTAATAAATTAAGAAATTAAATGTTGGATTAAGTGGTATTTATGAAGAGATTAAATATTAAAATTAATTAGTATTTAATTTAGAATTAAATATTAGAAATTAATACTTTAAGATAAATAAGATAATAAGATAAAATTTAGAAACTCCAAATTTTACCCTTTCCATATAAAAACTGACTGAACGTCAGTTTCTCTCCTCATCAGGAAAGAAACCGACGTCCATCCATTCCCTAGGCGATTTTCCATCCTTGGCAACCCTAGGTGAAGACTTCTTAAGAGTTTCAATCCGTTCTTTGTTCGTTCTTCAAATCTTCTTCAAGTAATCAAAGGCAAGTAATCATCTTATAAGTTCTTACATTTTGCGAAAGAAAAAGGCCTACTTTTGATATCAAAATTGGATCACCATGCAGTAATTTCTTTATGTGAATTTATATGTGTTTTGGTTTCGGATTTTGGCCATTATATGTTCAAATCATTGTGGTTGTTGTTGATTTTGTGAGATAATGCAAAACCCAATCCCCTTGAATCCCCAATGTGCTATTTGCGGTTGAACAGGGAAAAAGGGAGGAAAGGTGAGATCTTTTGGGCTTGTTTGATGAATGATATGCGTTCTAGGCTTGGATCCGTGATTGGTTTGAGAAGGGTGTGTGTTGGTGAATTAAGTATGGATTGATAGTGTAGTTTAGGCTTGAATGGTGGGAAGAAAGTTGGAAAAACATTTGGGAGTTAGATCTGCAGTTCTGCAGAAAACGCAGTAAGAATTCTGGAGAACGTAGACATCGATCGATCGATGTCTGATGGGTGAGCGATCGATGTGCCTCAGATGGACATCGATCGATCGACGTAAGCTGAGTGAGGGATCGATGTCTCTCAGATAGACATCGATTGATCGACGTATAAGCGTTTGAGGGTTTGATATTCTCTGATGAACTTCGATCGATCGATGTGAGGGTTCGAAGTCACTTCGATTGATCGATGTAGAAAAAAGATGAGAGATTGATGTTCTCTGATGGACATCGATCGATCGATGTGAGGGTATGAAGTCACATCGATCGATCGATGTGAGGGTATGATGTCCTTCAGTTTTGTGGGAAAATAAGGGAAGAAAGAGGGAAGCTAGAGGACCCTTTGTGTGACCTTAGGGACTTCTTAGGACTTGATTGAGGTTAGTCTAAGCCCTGGGAACATGGAGATGGTGAATCAAATGTGGAGATTTTCGAAGGGTATTCGAATCGAACTTTAACATGAATGACCTAAGGGGTTAGGAATGAACGTATGTGGCCTTACAGAGTTCAAAAGGAGGAATGTGAGGGTTCCTATGTTATCCTGTGAGTTCTAGAATCGATGTTTAGGTGATGTTGCCCTGCCGTGAAGTATAAGCTCGAGTGTGTAAGTGAGGTGAGTCTTGTGTGACTGATTGAGATTGAATGTGATTTGAAGTATGTGAATGAAGAATGTGATCCGATATGAGGAGTCTTGCATCATGGCACTTGCATTTGCATAATGTTTTGAAAAGAGCTGTGCTTCGGCACAGGGCATAAAGTTTGCGAAATGGGCTGTAATATGACACGGGATGGAAATATAAGTCATGGAGCATTACAGGATATAAAGTTGGCTGTAATGTGACACGGGATGGAAATATAAGCCGTGGAGCATTACAGGGTATAAAGTTGGCTGTAATGTGACACGGGATGGAAATATAAGCCGTGGAGCATTACAGAGTATAAAGTTAAGCTGTGGTGTATCATGGGATGGAAATATAAGCCATGACCCACCACAGGGTATAAAGTTATGTGACCGGACATTGTGACATGCATGGCACTGTTCTGAAAAGAAATCGCATATGCATTTGTGATTGTGTAGTATAGTGCATATTTTGTCATGTATCACGCGAGTCGTTATGTTATGATTGGCTTGTAACTGGATTGTCATTAAACTGCTAAATGTGTATGAATTACGGTTCTCGCTTTTGTATGCTGCTAGTCTATATTTTTGAAGTTATACAAGACATGTGCCCCCATTAATCCCTTGAATTACCTATTACTCATGTCTTGCCATGTGTTGATCCTGTATGTCTTATAAGCGGGTTACTTGCTAGCGTTTTTCGCTAGGGGTACTACCTTTGTTTTGCAGATGAGTCTAGCTATGATATGATATTCATTGAGGACGATGGCGAGTGGGCAGAATGGGATGCTTAGAGCATGTTAGGAATTGTTTTAGACTACTTCTTGTTATTTCAGTTTTCTTAGTTCATTTGAAGATTTAGATGGCGGCATCCATAAACAGTTATTGATAGTCACTTTATCTTTTGGTATACCGCATTGATGGTTTATATTTATGAGATACGTGTTTCCGCACTTATTCTCTTATGTCATTGATGATGTGTATTCGAGAGATGAGACGTCTTGTAGTCTTCTCAGTAAGCTACGACGGGTGCACCGATTTGGATTCCGCTGTCCGAGTCGGGGCGCTACAGGTGGTATCAGAGCCTAGGCTTTAGATCTACCTCGGAGACCTAGGTTATGTCATATAGAGTCTTAAGTTATGATTTTGACCCTAAGTTGATCCTTAGGTCTAAGTATGTGATCTTAGATATAAGTTTGATTGGGATGGGTGTGTGTGCGAGCGCGATAAAATTTAATCAATAAAGGTTATTTTATTTTAGTTTACGAATTCCGCCTTGTACAACACATATGGGCCTTCAGTGTTTACTTTTGGAATTGCTGAATGCTAATAAGCGTTGATTTTACAGAAAATGCCTCCCCGAAGAGATAACCAAGGAAACGGTGGCAATGGGAACGAGAACCCTCCACCACCACCAGTGTTAGTACCCGAGACATTGATAGACGCTATCACAGTGATGCACAAGGAGTTCCCAGCAACAACAACAACCTCCTCCTCCACCACCTCCTCAGCAAGGTATCATGTATTATATTGGGGAGATGCGGAAGATGCATGCCCCCACCTTTGAAGGGACCACTGATCCAGAGGTGGCCAGATTTTGGTTAGACGAGGTGGAGAAGTGTTTCAGGTTGGTGCAAGTGCCTGAGAACTTAAGGTGGATGTAGCCACACCGTTGCTGATCGGCAGAGCCAACGCATGGTGGAATGGTATTCTGCCCAAGATGACTCCCCCTATTCTGTGGAGACAGTTTGTACAGGCCTACAAGGATTACTATGTGCTTGAAACTGCCATTTTGGAGAAGATGAGGTAGTTTGACAAATTTGAACAAGGGAAGATGTCCGTTTCTGATTACGCCGATAGATTCCATGATTTGGGAAAATTCACGCCCATGGTGTTAGAAAACAACATGATGAAAATGCTGAAATTTGAGGAAGGGTTGAACCCCCGCATACGGACAGCCATAGCGGGGTCTAGCTTGAAAACTTTCGAAGAGATGTTGGATGCATGTTACCGGATGGAAAATGACATGCGCAGGTCACAGCCTAGAGAGGCTCGGGACGAGTCTAGCAAGAGGCCCAGGGAAGAGAGAAGTGGAGGTAGACTCGGACGTTGGGTCAAGATTCCTAGGAAGGGGCAGACAGGGCCAACTTTGAGGGCACCACAACCGACCCAGCCCGACCGCCAAGCACCAGCAGTATGCCCACACTGCCAGAAAAGACACGTGGGTGAATGTTGGAAGAAGTCAGGAGCATGTTTCAAGTGTGGGAAGACGGGCCATAGGATAAAGGATTGCCCCGAGTGGAACCCAAAGCCACAGGGAGAAGCAGGGCCGGCACAGCAGCAGAGAGGCAGGCCCAACGCGCGAGTCCATGCAATGACGGACGCTGAAGTACAGGAGGACACCGACGTTGTGACAGGTACGACTTAAGTTAAATATTAGTTGCTTAAGTTGAATTTTATTTGTTTAAGTTGGAGATTAAATGTGCCTTATGTGAAAACCTTTATGTGCTACACTTTTTGTGTTTAGGTGTGATTCTAGTTAATAAAGTATCTGCGAAAGTATTGTTTGATAGCGGAGCGAGTCACTCCTTCGTTTCTAAGCGATTCGCCAAAGGACTCGACTGTATACCCAAATGGCTTGAAACCCCCTTCAGGGTGCAGGCAACAGGCGAACAAGTGCTGGTTTCCCACCACCAGTACAAAGGTTGTGAGTTGGAGTTGGATGGAAAGGTGTTTGCTGTGACATTAGTTCCAATTCCGATGAAGGATTTTGATGTGATATTGAGCATGGATTGGCTGACCAAGAATCATGCCAATATTGACTGTAAACTTAAGCAAGTAACCGTTAAGGACCCTGAGATGAATGAAATAACGGTATAAGGAAACGTCAAGTTAACAAAAGCCCAAAAGAAGATATACTTGACGGCGATTAAGGCTTTTAAGGCTTTGCAAAAAGGAGCAGAGGGATTTATGGTGTATGCAGTAGATGCTAAGCAAGAAGTTCCCTCCATAGATCAGATTCCGGTAATCAATGAATTTAAGGACGTATTTCCGGACGACTTACCGAGAGTGCCGCCATCGAGAGAAGTGGAGTTTGAAATCAATTTGATCCGAGGAGCCGAACCTATATCCAAGACACCTTACAGAATGGCTCCAGCTGAACTCAAAGAGCTAAAGGGACAACTTCAAGAGCTGTTAGATAAGAAGTTGATATGTCCCAGTGTATTCCCTTGGGGAGCTCCAGTATTATTTGTGAAGAAGAAAGATGGCAGTATGAGGTTGTGTATTGATTACCGAGAATTGAATAAGATCATCATCAAGAACAAATATCCTCTGCCAAGGATTGAGGATTTATTTGATCAACTAAAGGAAGCCCGATGATTTTCAAAGATACACCTTCGTCAGGGGTATCATCAGCTGCTTGTGAAAGCAGTAGACGTACCTAAAACAGCTTTTCGGACTCGATACGGGCATTATGAGTTCTTGGTGATGCCTTTCGGATTGACAAATGCCCCAGCAGCCTTCTTGGATTTGATGAACACTGTATTCCGTGAACAGTTGGACCAATTCGTAGTGGTGTTCATCGATGACATTCTGGTTTACTCCCCCGACGAGCATGCTCATGCTGAACACTTAAGAGTGGTGTTGCAAATTTTGAGACAACAAAAGCTTTATGCCAAATTCAGCAAGTGCGAATTCTGGCTAAGAAGTGTAGCCTTTCTCGGTCACGTGATTTCGGAAGATGGGATTTCTGTGGATCCTAAGAAGACAGAAGCCATCACGGAATGACCAAGACCTACAAATGTGACGGAAGTAAGAAGCTTCCTAGGCTTGGCAGGCTACTACAGGAAGTTTGTTGAGGGATTCTCCACAATAGCAGTTCCATTGAGCCGACTTACGCAGAAGAAGACTAAGTTCGAATGGACTGCTGAATGCGAACAGAGCTTTTCCGAGCTCAAGAAGAGATTGACCACAGCCCCGGTGTTGGCACAACCCTCCGGTACCGACGGTTTTGTGATCTATAGTGACGCGTCCAAGAAAGGACTAGGTATGTACATCATTACAATTAATGCATTGTATATACATATGCTAGCCTTGAATTAACTTTCTGTTTATAGGTTGCGTCTTGATGCAAAATGAACGTGTCATTTCGTACACGTCGAGACAGTTGAAACCATATGAGCAGAACTACCCGACGCATGACTTAGAGCTCGCAGCTGTGGTATTTGCTCTTAAGATCTGAAGGCACTACTTATATGGAGAGAAATGTGCCGTATTCACTGATCATAAGAGTTTGAAGTACCTATTCTCGCAGAAAGAGTTAAATATGCGACACAGAAGATGGTTGGAGTTACTTAAGGATTATGACTTAACCATCAACTATCATCCGGTAAAGCAAATAGAGTGGCCGACGCACTGAGCAGAAAGTCTAGCCACGCTAGACAGTCCCCGTTGGAAAGAGAGATCGAGGAGTTTGGTCTCGATGTGGTGGGTTCAGTAGCGAATGTTCTCACAGCTCTATCTATCAGCCCAGACTTGGTAGACAGAATTAAAGAGGCACAGTATGATGACCCAGCGCTGAGAGAAATCCGCGACAAATTGTCTACGGGACCAGTAAAAGATTTCCAGTTGCGAGGAGATGGAAGTCTATGGTTTCAGAATCGGTTATGCGTGCCAGGAAAATACAAACTTCGAAGGGAATTGCTCCAAGAAGCGCATAACTCGAGGATGTCTATCCACCCCGGGAGCACTAAAATGTACAAGGATCTCAAAAGGAATTATTGGTGGATAGGGATGAAAAGATCAATAGCGGAGTATGTTGAAAGATGTTTGGTATGCCAACAAGTTAAAGCAGAACACCAACGACCTGGTGGTTTGATGATGCCACTAGAGATTCCAGAATGGAAGTGGGAGCACGTGACTATGGACTTCGTGATGGGGTTACCCAAAACCAGAAATGGGAATGAGATGATTTGGGTAATTGTAGACCGCTTGACAAAGATAGCTCACTTCATAGCCATGCCACATAGTACATCTTATGAGAAATTATACAACATATATGTGGATAACATTGTGAGCTTGCATGGAGTCTCCGTCAGTATTGTGTCGGACCGTGATTCCAAATTTACTTCTAAGTTTTGGAGGGCATTTCAGAAGGCGATGGGTACCGAGCTAAGAATGAGTACCGCATACCACCATCAAACGGATGGACAATCCGAGAGAACTATCCAAACCTTGGAGGACATGTTGAGAGCATGTGCCTTGGATTTCAAAGGAAACTGGGATAGCATGCTGAAGTTGATGGAGTTCTCATATAATAACAGCTATCACAGTGCAATTGGCATGGCACCGTTTGAGGCATTATACGGACGTAAGTGCAGGTCCCCAGTTTGTTGGGACGAAGTTGGGGAAAGGACGATCACTGCACCAGAATTGGTTAAACAAACAATCGGGAAAGTGAAAGTGATAAGAGAGAGGCTAAGGATGGCTCAAGATCGCAGTAAGAGTTGGGCCGATACAAAAAGACGACCCTTGGAGATTGAGGAATGCGAAAAGGTTTATCTACGAGTCCCACCTACCAAGGGAGTTGCGAGGTTCGGAATGAAGGGCAAGTTAAGCCCTAGATATATTGGTCCATATGAAGTGATTGACAAGGTTGGAGGAAGAGCATATCGGTTAGCCTTGCCACCGAGTTTGTCACAAGTCACAATGTATTTCATGTGTTTTAACTAAGGAAATACGTATCGGACCCGAGCCATATCCTTGAAGCTCAACCATTGGATATTAGAGAAGATGTCACATATGAAGAACATCCAATGAAGATTGTGGATAGGAAAGATCAAGTCCTACGCAGACGCATAATTCCGTATGTCAAAGTTCAATAGAGTAATCATACGGAGCGTGAGGCCACGTGGGAGCTTGAGTAACAAATGAAGGAATTATACCCACACCTCTTCCAATAAGGTACGTCAGTTTCGAGGACGAAACTTTTTGTAAGAGGGGTGGAATGTTATGCCCCGCACCCTTGGTAGAGTAATTAAGGATAAAAGTGGTTAAGTATATTGATGACGGTCAAAGGTAATAAATTAAGAAATTAAATGTTGGATTAAGTGTTATTTATGAAGAGATTAAATATTAGAATTAATTAGTATTTAATTTAGAATTAAATATTAGAAATTAATCCTTTAAGATAAATAAGATAATAAGATATAATTTAAAAACTCTAAATTTTACCCTTTCCATGTAAAAACTGACTGAACGTCAGTTTCTCTCCTCATCAGAAAAGAAACCGACGTCCATCCATTCCCTAGGCGATTTTCTCTCCTTGGCAACCCTAGGTGAAGACTTCTCAAGAGTTTCAATCCGTTCTTCGTTCGTTCTTCAAATCTCCTTCAAGTAATCAAAGGTAAGTAATCATCTTATAAGTTCTTACGTTTTGCGAAAGAAAAAGGCCTACTTTTGATATCAAAATTGGATCACCATGCAGTAATTTCTTTTATATGTGCTTTATGTGTTTTGGTTTCGGATTTTGGCCATTATATGTTCAAATCATTGTGGTTGTTGTTGATTTTGTGAGATAATGCAAAACCCAATCCCCTTGAATCCCCAATGTGCTATTTGCGGTTGAACAGGGAAAAAGGGGAGGAAAGGTGAGATCTTTTGGGTTTGTTTGAAGAATGATATGCGTTCTAGGCTTGGATCCATCATTGGTTTGAGAAGGGTGTGTGTTGATGAATTAAGTATGGATTGATAGTGTACTTTAGGCTTGAATGGTGGGAAGAAAGTTGGAAAAACGTTTGGGAGTTAGATCTGCAGTTCTGCAGAAAACGCAGTAAGAATTCTGGAAAACGCAGACATCGATCGATCGATGTCTGATAAGTGAGCGATCGATGTGCCTCAGATGGACATCGATCGATCGATGTAAGCTGAGTGAGGGATCGATGTCTCTCAGATAGACATTGATCGATCGACGTATAAGCGGTTGAGGGTTCGATGTTCTCTGATGAACTTCGATCAATTGATGTGAGGGTTCAAAGTCACTTCGATCGATCGATGTAGAAAAAGGTGAGAGATCGATGTTCTCTGATGGACATCGATCGATCGATGTGAGGGTATGAAGTCACATCGATCGATCAATGTGAGGGTATGATGTCCTTCAGTTTTGTGGGAAAATAAGGGAAGAAAGAGGGAAGCTAGGGGACCCTTTGTGTGACCTTAGGGACTTCTTAGGACTTGATTGAGGTTAGTCTAAGCCCTGGGAACATGACTTAAGATGGTGAATCAAATGTGGAGATTTTCGAAGGGTATTCGAATCGAACTTTAACATGAATGACCTAAGGGGTTAGGAAAGAACGTATGTGGCCTTACAGAGTTCAAAAGGAGGAATGTGAGGGTTCCTACATTATCCTGTGAGTTCTAGAATCGATGTTTAGGTGATGTTGCCCTGCCGTGAAGTATAAGCTCGAGTGTGTAAGTGAGGTGAGTCTTGTGTGACTGATTGAGATTGAATGTGATTTGAAATATGTGAATGAAGAATGTGATCCGATATGAGGAGTCTTGCATCATGACACTTGCATTTGCATAATGTTTTGAAAAGAGCTGTGCTTCGGCACAGGGCATAAAGTTTGCGAAATGGGCTGTAACATGACACAGGATGGAAATATAAGTCGTGGAGCGTTACAGGGTATAAAGTTGGCTGTAATGTGACACGGGATGGAAATATAAGCCGTGGAGCATTACAGGGTATAAAGTTGGTTGTAATGTGACACGGGATGGAAATATAAGCCGTGGAGCATTACAGGGTATAAAGTTAAGCTGTGGTGTATCATGGGATGGAAATATAAGCCATGACCCACCACAGGGTATAAAGTTATGTGATCGGACATTGTGACATGCATGGCACTGTTCTGAAAAGAAAGCGCATATGCATTTGTGATTGTGTAGTATAGTGCATATTTTGTCATGCATCACGCAAGTCGTTATGTTATGATTGGCTTGTAACTAGATTGTCATTGAACTGCTAAATGTGTATGAATTACGGTTCTCGCTTTCGTATGCTGCTAGTCTATATTTTTGAAGTTATACAAGACATGTGCCCATTAATCCCTTGAATTATCTATTACTCATGTCTTGCCATGTGTTGATCCTATATGTCTTATAAGCGGGTTACTTGCTAGCGTTTTTCGCTAAGGGTACTACCTTTATTTTGCAGATGAGCCTAGCTATGATATGATATTCATTGAGGACGGTGGCGAGTGGGCAGAATGGGATGCTTAGAGCATGTTGGGAATTGTTTTAGACTACTTGTTATTTCAATTTTCTTAGTTCATTTGAAGATTTAGATGGCTGCGTCCATAAACAGTTATTGATAGTCACTTTATCTTTTGGTATACCGCATTGATGGTTTAGATTTATGAGATACGTGTTTCCGCACTTATTCTCTTATGTCATTGATGATGTGTATTCGAGAGATGAGACGTCTTGTAGTCTTCTCAGTAAGCTACGACGGGTGCACCGGTTCAGATTCTGCTGTCCGAGTCGGGGCGCTACATAAAGCCCGGTGGTTGTGACATATAGACATCTTCGTTTAGGAAGCCATGGAGGAACGCATTTTGGACATCAATTTGCCTAAGAGACCACCCATGCGATACCTCAATAGATAGAACTGTGCGTATAGTGGTCGGTTTTACCACGTGTCTATAAGTATCATGAAAATCAATGCCGGGTTGTTGATGAAAGCCTTTTGTGACTAAACGAGCCTTGTACCTGTCTAATGATCCATCAGCCTTGCGTTTGATGCGGAAGACCCATTTGCAACCTAAGAAAAATTGTCAGAGCTCCGTGACTGGAAAAGGGGAAGGCAATTGATCCGGATGAGCAGACAGATCAGCGCAGAAAGATGACAGTGCCAGCCGTTCGTACCACCATAAGCCAGCTTCTCGAGGGAAGCTAGTCCAATATTCATAGAGGGGGTAGGGGGAACAAGAGTCCAAGTACCATTACGAAGAAGAGCATCAAATTCGGTGGTCATGGATTGGCGCCACTCAGGGTGTTTGGTTGTGGTTGTGTATGAGGTGGGTTCAGACGGATTTGGTGCGTGTTCGGTGAGGAGTGCATGGGGAATGGGATAGCGAGTGGTACCGTTTTTAGGATGTTTAGGTTTGTGGATGTTAGACTTAGAGCGGGTTCGCATGGGGTGGAAATTTTGTATATGGGGTGGTGGTTCTGTGGGGAACGGAGATGGGTCAGGAGGGATGGTTGTGGGAAGAGATGGGGAAGGTTGGTGGGTTGGCGGTGATGATGATGTATGGGTTGACTGAGGAATGGGGGGAGATGATGGTAGAATAGGTAAAGTAAGCAAGGCAGGATCAGGGGGTGCGATGGGTGCTGGACGGTTTGGAGTTGAGTATGGAAAGTGTGTTTTATCAAAGACGACATTACGGGATATATAAAGTTCACCGGAATGAGGGTCGAAACATTTGTAGCCATGGTGAGAAGTACTATATCCGAGGAAGATACATTGTGTGGATCGAAATTGTATTTTGTGACGGTTGTAGGGACGCAGGAGAGGCCAGCAGGCACACCCAAATGTTTTGAGGAAGGTGTAGTCAGGAGGATGTTGGAAGAGAGTTTCGTAGGGTGATTTGTGGGATAAAATGGGAGTAGGGAGACGATTGATTAAGTAGCAAGTAGTGGTAAAGGCATCGACCCAAAACAAACACGGAAGGGACGTATGGCTAAGGAGTATGAGACCTGTTTCAACGATGTGACGGTGTTTTCTTTCGACGGATCCATTTTGTTGATGAGTGTGGGGACAAGAAAGACGATGGGAGATACCAAGTTGAGATAGTAGATGATCTAATTTTTGAAATTCACCGCCTTGATCTGATTGTAAGTTTTTGATCTTACGTTCAAATAAGCGTTCAACTGTTTTGTATAAATGTTGAAAGATAGATAGAACATCGGATTTGGCGTTAATCGGAAAAATCCACGTATAGCGACTGAAGTCATCTACAAAACTGACATAGTAACGTTCACCATTTATTGAAGCAATAGGGGAAGGTCCCCATACATCAGCAAACAAAAGTTCTAAAGGAAACTTTGATTTGTTTGGGGAGGTAGGGAAGGGGAGTTGATGACTTTTTCCTTGCTGACAAGCAGGACATACAGTGGGTGGTTTATTGGGGGTTACAGGGAGATAAAATTTGGACACAACATGACGAACAGCCCTAAGAGCAGGAGGACCAAGACGTCCATGCCAGGCACTGAGTGTTGCGCATTCACCAATGTAGGCACGATGTGAAGGAGGGCAGGTGGGTGACGCATAGAAGGAGTATAGGCCAGCATTACTCGGTCCGCGGTGGAGTATGCGTCCCGTGGCTCGATCCTTAACACAGAAAAAAGTAGGGTGAAATTCGAGATAACAATTGTTGTCTTTGGTAAATTGACTAACAGAAATAAGATTTTTGGTGATGTGTGGAACATGTAAGACATTTTTGAGAGTAAAACATTGTGAGAAGGTCAAAAGAGAGGTAGAACCTGTGTGAGAGATAGGGAGTGCGGCACCATTACCTACTTGGACCTAGTCTGTTCCCACATACTCCTTAGAATGAATATTGAAGTTGTTGAGATCAGAGGTGAGATGATTGGTTGCACCAGTGTCAGGATACCAATTGCAATCATTGAATGAGGGAGCCGTCAGAAAGGCTGCTGGTGGCGCGGGCTGTTCGCCATGATATGCATGGTTGAACCTTTTATAACATTGAAGTGCGGTGTGACCAACTTTGTTACATACCTGACATGTAGGACGAGTAGGGCCGGAACCATCATTTGGGAAGTTGGTCGAATACTGAGATGTAGGTGGTCGTCCTCCGTGACCACATCCATGATGCCCACGTGAATAGGGCTGTTGTTGCCGTGCTCCAGGGAAGGTGGCTAGACCGCGTCTAGAGACTGCTCGCGTGCCGCGGCCACGGGTTTGCTTTGACGCCATGTGAGTGGACGGGAAAGCTTCAGTAGTAAGTAAGACATGCTGTTCCAACCGAGATTCATGTGCAAAGAGATGTCCATAGAGCTCGTCTGTTGTGAGAGGGTCAACAGGAGTGGTGACTGAGGTAACGAAAGGGTCATATTCTGGTCCCAAACCTACAAGTATGTATGAGCCAATCTCAAAGTCATTTAGAGGTTGCCCTGCAGCTACAAGGGTGTCGGCAAGACCCTTGATTTTTTGAAAGTAGTATGGAATGGAAGAGCCACCCTTCCTGATTGTGGCAAGTTGATAGTGAATTTGCATAATTCTGGCCCTAGACTGAGAGGTGAACATGCGCTTAAGTGTCACCCAAAGGTCACATGACGTGACACAGCCGACAACTTGTGTGAGGACTCCTTCTGTAAGGGAAGACAGGAGTGTACTTAGAATAAGTTGATCTTGCTGAACCCAGACAAGATAATCATGATTGTCAATGGAGTCTGTGAGTGTGTCACTCGACTGAGGTAACGTAGAGGGTGGCGGCACTATGGTGCCATCAAGAAAGCCAAACACTTTCTGGCCACGTAGATAGGGCACAATCTGTGCTTTCCAAAGCAGGAAGTTGTCTTTGTTGAGTTTAACAGTGACTATACTGTGAGAGTGTACAAAGGTCGGCGTGTTGTTTGGAGTGATAGCAACGTTTGAAGGAGGGTTTGTTGTGGAGGAGGTGGAGTCGGCCATTTTACGTGGGACTTTGGCTCTGATACCATAAAAGATAAAGAAACAAATAAAAGGATGAAGAATGCGTTCAGAATGCTGGAAGCCGAGGTCCTTGATGGTTCACGGCGTGTATATTTTTATATTCACAGTATTGTGATTACAACCAAGAGTTTGAATACATTTGAAAAGAAAGATATACATTTGAAAGAAGTTTGAGTATATCCGTACAAACTAAAGTTTAAAAATCTAATCTCTTATCTCCTTTTGAGTTGGTTATTTGTTGCTTGATCCTTATCCTCAGAATATGCTTTAACAACAACAAAACAAACATACCATATGTATATTATATATATATTTAACGGAGTCACACCAATATCATATGTATATTATGTATGAGCAGCTCAAAAGCTCATATCAAGCACCATAAAAAGAATTTCGTTTACCGACGATAAATTCACCGACGAGCCATGGTTCGTCGGTGTTGCGTCGGTAATTTGCGACGCATTTGCGATACATGCATTTTCGTCGTTAATTGCGACGAAAATACGATGAAAAGCATTGTCGCTAACAAAAAAGTAGTCAGGTTAATACTTGCCTTTCAATTTCGTCGGTGTTTTGTCGGTGGTTCGTCGCTACTCTGTGTGTTTTATTCGTCGCTATTTAGTTTGTAGCGTTACGTCGCTATATCGTCGCTATTGTGTCGCTAAAATTCTAGAACACGGATAAAATAAATTTGTCAGTGAGTAGGTTCTTGGCGTTGTGCATCGTCGGTTTTTTTGTCGATGAAACCCGCGTGTCGCAAATGTTTTGTTTTACTTTTCGTTCGTATTCCGATTTGTCGTTGTGTCGTCGCAGATTCGTCGAGGATTAAACACGTGTATTAATTAAGGAAAAAGAAAGCGGTGATTGGAAAAAAAATTTATTAATTTAATAATAAAAATTTACATTATGAAACGAAAAATTAAAAGAAGAAATCTAAAAGAGAGGCGGAGAGGGGCCGTTCACTCTTCGTCATCGGAAGAAAGAGTGGCCGCCACATTCTCTGCGAACTCTTTGAGGAGGCGCTTCAGCTTGTAATATCTGAATTTCAACTTCCGCAGCCTTCTAGTCATGCTGTGCAGTTGTCTCGACTGCTACTGCATGTTTGCTATCAGCATACAGTAGTCGATATCCTGTTCCGGCATTTGTTCTTGAGCATCCTCTCGCGGTAGTGGGCCATACACAGATATGGAACCCTCCCGCTCAACCGATGGTGGTTGAGGAGGAGACCCTTGTGGAGGGGCACTGTTTTCCCATCCACCACGCCTTGGGGTTCTTCTAAAACGACGCGACATATTTTGATGTTTTATAACTTTGTGTGTGTGTGCATATGTGCGGATGTTTGGGGTATAAATAGGTAAATTTAGTGACGATATAGTGACGAACATGCGACGAAATTTTCGACCGTTAACCAAGATGGGAATATGTGCGGGCGTGACGCTTCGTGCGAATTAGCGACGAATTAGCGACGTAATATGTGCGGGCGTGACGGTTCGTTCGAATTAGCGACGAATTAGCGACGTAAATTTATCGTACGTTGTAACCATTGGGAACTGAACGGACACTGCGTAATAGCGACGCATTAGCGACGCCGTAGCGACGAAACACGTCGAATGGTGTGAAGAGACGTCGTGCGTCGCTAGTTCGTCGGTAAAGCATCGCTAAATTCGTCGGTATGTGTGTTTGTTTGTTTCCGGGATTTGTGTTTCTTGGGAGTCGCTGAGCGTCGCTAAGTCGTTGGTATTTGTGTTTCTTGGTCGTCGCTGAGCGTCGCTAAGTCGTCGGTATTTGTGTTTGTTTGTTTCCGGGATTTGTGTTTCTTGGTCATCGCTGAGCGTCGCTAAGTCGTCGGTATTTGTGTTTGTTTGTTTCCAGGATTTGTGTTTCTTGGTCGTCGCGGTCGTCGCTATATCGTCGCTAAGACGTCGGTAATATTACAGCCTGAGAATCATAAAACCATCTTTCTTCTTCTTCTCTTCTCCCATTCTTCTCTCATTTCAAACACATAAATCATCACTTTTGAACGAAAATATAGAAGGAAGATATCTTATTGTGTGGAATTTTGATGTTTTCCACCACCAAGAAAAGATAGCTACTGTTATTTTCAAGTTATAGCGAGAAAATGGATCCGAGGAGGAGCGATAGAAAGTGGATGTACGAGAGAGTAAACAACGGGGAGTGGAGTTTTAGATTTGTTGAAGGTCTCGAAGAATTTATGGATTTTGCGACGAGTAATAAAAGTAGCACGCAGATTAGATGTCCGTGTAAGAAATACAAGAACCGTAAATATATGCATCCGGCTGACGTGAGGGTTCACTTATTGAAACAAGGTTTTGTGCACAATTACCATACATGGTACTGCCACGGCGAATATGAGGGGGCGTCTACATCTGCAACTGTACACGTCGAAGGGGGACCCCGTCAGGTTGATGCCGAAGAAATAGGCGAGGGATCTCACAACCCATACATGCAGATGGTGCAAGACGCAGCTGTCGGTGCATTTACGGGAGAGCAGTACTTACAAATGCAGGATCCGGATGAACAGCCGCGTATATTCATGGAGGAAGATCCGAACCCTCAGACAAGACAATTTTTTGAGATGCTGAACGCCGCCAACACTCCGCTATATTCCGGTTGCGGTAGTCACACACAGATGTCCATGATCGGTCGGATGACGAGCATGAAGAAGGAGCACCCATGACGGAGAGATTGTACGATGGGATGTGTCAGCTGATGAGGGAATCTCTTCCCGAAGGGAACACAATGGTCGACAGTTTTTATTCAACGAAGAAACAGCTGCAGGCGTTGGGACTGCCGGTTCAGAAGATCAATTGTTGTTCAGAGGGTTGCATCATATACTGGGGCATCAACGAGGATAAAGACAAGTGCAGGGTCTGTGGGACACGCAGGTGGAGAACGAACAAAAGAAACCGGAACGTGCCAAGAAAGCAATTCTACTATTTACCTCTTGCCCCTAGACTACAGAGGCTCTACGCATCCGGTGCCACAGCTAGCCAGATGAGGTGGCACGCGGAGCACTACACGAAAGACGGTGAGATGTGCCATCCATCTGACGGCGAAGCTTGGAGGACGTTCGATGCGACACATCTGGGTTTTTTTGTCGGAGACAAGGAACGTTAGGTTGGGGTTATGCACCGA